>OY978223.1:20623419-20954321 GCA_963854785.1 Vaccinium vitis-idaea | reverse complement strand
TTTGGTTATCTAACGGCCAAAATTTGGTTAGTTGCTAAGTTTGGTTATTCCAATCTAAGAAGCACGGACACAGGACACGGACACGGACACGACACGGATACATGATTTTCCAAAAACTAGGACACGATATGTTATATAATGTTAAATTAATTTACATATATACATTCCATATTAAATTCAAATATTACCTAAAAAAATTACATTAAAATACAAAAAGGCATTCAAGATCTAACCAAAGCATCTATAACAATTATTCACTTCATAGTATTTTAAAATGAGAAGTACACCATTTAGTATCATAAACAAAAAGATTTCGAGTTCTCGATGTGCGATCTCTCTCTCCTATGTCTCTCACAGTCTCTCTGCCGTGGCGCTCTCTCTCTCTCTCTAACCCCATCGAGATTTTTGGGGGGCAGATTTGGGTTTAATGTTGAAGGGGAGAAGAAGAAGAAGATATTTATTTGTGTGGCATATTTTTTATTACACTTTTTATACTTGCTGTGAATTGCTTTATTATTCCATTTAGATTTAAAAATTGCAGTTTTTACCTCGTTTCAAGTTTTTAAAATTGTATTTTGACCCATAGTGTGTCCCAAAACGCATTGGTAGCGTGTCCGAGAGTGTCCAAGCATATCGGAAAACGTCTTTGGGCGTATTGAAAAACGTGTAGCGTATCAGAAAATGTGTCCGAGCGTCGTGTCCGAGCGCATCGGAAAACGTGTCCGACTCAGAAAAAAAATTTCGGACACCTATTTTAACGTATCGGGAATGTATCCGAGCATATCAATGTCCAATACGTCTAAAATACAGATTCGTGGACCGTGCGAGAGTGTCCGTGCTTCTTAGATTCCAATGTGAACACCTTTTTGAACAAACATTGCTAACCTTAGCAACTTTTTGATTTTGGTTAGGCCATTGTGGATGCTCGAAGATAATGATCACCAATTTGGTAGATATAGTTATCACTGATGGTTTTATGGAACCCAACAACCTTTACAACTTCCAATATTTTAATTGAAAGACGTGGCCCAACAAAGAGGTCCATACTTTTGATACCAATATTGCTCAGATTAGTTATTTTGTCTGAATCCCTAAAGAAGCAACTCTAAGTGAACCTTAATTGTCCGCCACTGGTGAGTAAATTAAAATGATGAAAAAGCAGGCTAGTACAAAAAAAGGCTTCGAAACAACTATACCCTTTGAGTTGATACAGCGCGCTTATCTTTTGTACCAGCAAATCCAAATGACCTTGGCTGCCAGACAAAGATACCAATCAATATATTGACAAGAAAGTGAAGAAGCATGGACATTTCTGATCATGCCTATACTCTTTCATTTCTAATCATACTCAAGTAATCGGGATATAGTTGCGACAAAAGATACAACTGATTGAGAAGTAGAAGATTGAAAAAGAAAGAGAAAAAATGCATATCTAATCATTTCATTGGCACATCATAAATGAACAAAATTTTAAACACTAAACAAAAGATACCTGAATCCCTAGCATCTTTCCAATCAGTCCTAACGCCTCTTGAGTATCCTTATTCTCCTTGTAAAGATGGAACCTGAAAACATAAACAGAGATGCTTGCTCAAGTGTTGAACAAGACCAACCCATGCCAATTAAACTCGCACATTGTACTTGGAAGTCATATATGAGAAGCTTTCATGGGGATAAATAAAAGAGAATACTCACAATGTATGTCCCAGTTCAACAAAAATTGCTGGAAGGTTAAATAGTTGTCTCTCTATAACTGTATTACAGACCCAAGACCTTTGAAGGTAACAAGTAAGACTGTTTGGGTTTCAGTCCTTCCCAAGCATAGATAGATCCAGATTTTGGGAAGTAAAAGTGTAAAACTAACTAAAAATAAGCTGTCACTCTAGTGTAGTACTTTAGGTTCTACTGTATAAAGATTACATTTTGCGATTCTACAATGGAGATTGATCACAATGGAGGAGTGGTGGAAGGGTGCAAGGGGGAGATTTTCAGTTTAAATTTTATATTGTGTTCTTCTTGTTGAATGGAAAATCTCCCCTCAAGAAAGTATTTGGATTGCTGGAGGTGTTATCTAAGGGGCCCCACTTTTGTTTAGATAGAGAATTTATAAGCTTGCCAGATGGAGAGAGAAGAAAACAAGAGAAAATTTGTCAAGTGCATTACAGATAAAATAGCAGGGTATTAGTGAAAGATGACGGGCTTAAGGGAAAATGGAACTACTAAAGAACTACTTTGATGAACTATTAAATGAGATGAACTATTAAATGAGAAGCATGAGGAGAACATAAGCGAAGAGGGTTTGAACACTTCTAGTGGGAGTGCGAGTTTTGATGGCAGAGTACGAAAGTTTGAAGTGGGAATGCACTAAAGGATGAAGCCAGGCAGCTTTAAGACCAAATGGTTTCCCATTGAGGCATGAAAGAGCCTTGGTGACGATGGTGTGTCGTGGTTGACAAAGCTGTTCAAGAAGATTATTCTAACTAGAAAGATGTCTGATGAGCGGATAAAGAGTATCTTAGTATATCTATATATAAGAATAAAGGGAGTATTCAACGTTGCAATAGTTATAGGAGTATTACATTGATCAAACCTTACAATAAAGCTGTGGAAAAGCGTTACTGGGTCTCACCTAAGAATCAAGGCAACGGTGTGGGAGAATCACTTTGGGGTTATGCCTGATAGATCAATTATGAAAGCAGTCTACTTGTTAAGAAAATTAGTCAAAAACTAAAGAGAGAAAAAGGACCTTCACATGGTTTTCATAGACTTGAAAAAAGCATATAACATGCCTAGACCATAGAGACGTGTATGATGGGCCTTGGAGAGAAAATTTGCGGCGAAAGGCATACTAAAGTGCTTAAGGATATGTATGAAGGTGTTGCCATGGGAAAACAAGCGAGTTCCCAATCAAAGTAATAGTACAGTAAAGGTCCTCTACTCCTCTTTAAGCCTTCCCTCTTTGATTTAGTTAGGGATGTTTTAACTAGGTAAATTCAGGATGATATCCCATGGTGTATTTTTTTTTTCTCTCGTTCTTCTTGTCCTACCGAGCCTCACTCCCTTGACCTATTGAATAATGAGAAAATGAGTTCATGTAGCTAACCCCAATGAAATGGGACTTAAGGCTCCGTTTAGCATATCTTGATTCACTCTTTTATCATTGCCAGCCATGGAGGATTTCAGGTTAGTAAAGTTGTTGCATGTGCCGCAAAGAGGAGGATTTGTACCACTTCTACTTTATTGCAAGGGGGCGAGAGAGTTATGGACTTTGCCTCTTTTCATTTTTGTTGTTTTATAAATTCCAAGTTTGAATACTCTAACAGTCTTGGGCTGGTGGGTGTCCTTCGGAAAGGGTACTTAAAACTTCAAAAGTGGCGTGAGTGTAAGGCATGAACGGCAGACATACTTCTGAGCAGTCAGAATTGTCAGTGCTTAGAATACAATCGATCTTAGACCAAGGTTTTCAATTTTCGATTTTGGCTCAAAGAAACGAGTTGATCTTTTACTTTAAATAAATTAGGCAAAATGACTTTTGGTGAAGGTTTCTCAACAGCATACCCCTAGTGCACAGAGGAAGTGCCCCTTCAAGAACACTTTGCGTGCAACTTAGTAAGTTATTCAAGAAGATATTCGAAATTGTTAAATCTACTCTATTCGGGACACGCTGAAGTGAAAAACAAGCGGAATGCAGTAAAACAATAATAATGAGGTTTACTGCCTCAAATAAAAATTAAGAAGTAAAAGAAATAGTCTAATACAATACTATAGAATGAATTGTGTGGACTTTTTATGAAGTGCACTATTAAAGAGGGAGCAAATGAACTTCAACTCCAGTTCTGTGCTATTTATGTCAACATCGATATGATTTTCTACTGCTATTTTCTTCCTAACTAGATTCTCCTTTTTGGTCTATCAATTAGACATTATGCAAGTGTCAACATGCACTTCCATGTTATGAACAGACAAATGACAATTACTTTGGTTTCTTCATATTTCAAACAGATCAAACCGTATCCAAACTACACAGGTTTCCATTGTTCGAGCAGAAAAGGCAGATCTATATGCACCCTTCTAAAAGATGAAGGGAAACCCAAACAAAAAGAGGAAAAATGCATAGAGAGATAAGCAACAGACAAGCACTGCAGAAATATTACCGAAGAAACTTGTCAAGATGGTCTGGCCAGTTATCCGAACCTCTGTTGTCATAAGGCTTATCGGCCCTATCTTTACGTTTCCTTGAGTTTCTACCCTTCCCATTATTCCCTCCTGCATTGAACCACACACGAATGCATTTGGATGAGGTGTCTGGCCCATCTACCGTGTCTGTGACAAGGAATGTGAAATGTTCCTTGACAAAATTATGCACTACCTGAAGGACATAGAGGAATTATTGGCAATATTCAAACATGCAAAAACATAGATGATAAATAGGAACGACAAAAACAATTGACTCAAACAGGAAACTAACCGTCCGATGTGATTTATCAGAACTTGGCGAAAGAACAAGCGGCGAGATATCTTTAACACCAGAACTAATTTGATTTAAAAAAGCTTTGAGACAATCAGCATCAGAGTCACCAGCGAGAGATTTAAATAATTCAAGTTCGGTGTCATAACTTCTATTCAGTTGATCAGACATCTTTGTTTTCTTTTCCTCTGCAATCTGAGTTGTCAAACCAGAGTCAAATTAGTAAATGTGAACAACATGACACAAGAAACTTGCAAGTGATGAAATTACCTCTGCTGGAGCTTCTAAGTTAGTTAAATGAACGACATTTCCCTCCAAATCTACTTCGTTGACAACGAAATCAGAATACCTACAAAAGATAAAAACAAGAAGAATACCATCAAGCAAAACTGTCTCAATATATTCAAATACAAATACAAATACAATAACATATAGATAGCACACATATCTTTAGACTATAAAAGTTCAAAAGTACAATAAAAAAAATTAGGAAAAGAAGAAACGCTGTAACTAGGAAGGTAGTTCGACTAGAAAGTCCTCATGACTCAAGAGTCACTGATTTGGACTTTTCATCTTGATGAATATTGATTGCAGAACAAACTTACAATAGTCCTGAGTGAGATCATAAGCCTATGTATACAATCATCCTGTGCAGGAGATCATAAGCCTACGTAAAATTAAGTTCAAACAAAAAAAAAGATTAAAGTGATGCATTGTATATTTTAGTTTCTGTCACCCAAAGGGATGAACGACTATGCATCACACCAACACCAACTAGTTATCAGGCTCTCTTCAGTCGACCTCTCAGCTTCTCGTGCCTGAACTATCAAGAAATCTTAAATCATACAATAATTTATTCCATTTCAGACTTTTTTTGGATGCCAAAATAAAGCATAATGCAAAAAATACAACAAATATTTTCAAACAATCAGATTTCTCAGGAATTGTAACAATTAATTGAATCACAACTAAACAAGTTCCTATGTTCCATTGCTGACAAACTACAACATCGAGATTTTAATCAAAAATAAAAATAAAAAAATAATTGAACATATGTTATGCTTCGGTTTATTTATCAAAAAAGAATAGTGAATCTATTTTGGTTCAATGTCCCTAAAATATGAAGAAGCATGCTAGTTCCCCATGTTTAGCGTATAAAATCGTCAACTTTACTCATTACTTGTTTACACTACCAAAAAAAAAAAACACATCCTACCAAGGGTGTGTTCTTCAACAGATTTTTGGGACATAAAATCTCACATTTTATGACACTTCAATCTCAACACATAAAATGTAAAAGTGATTTTATGAGATTTTCATAAAATCCTCCTAAATCTATAGGAAAACCACTACATTTTATCAGTTGGGAAAGCAACTCCATTTTATCACCCCTCCATAAAATGTTCATTTTATGAGATTTTCATAAAATGCACCTAAAATCTATAGGAGAACAAGGCCCAAATCTTAAGCTGGAAAGCATACTACTAATTCACAACAGGAAAAAATGCTAATTTTATCGATAAGTATGCCCTACTCCGGAACACCGCTGCAGAGTGTTCAAATGATAACTTGGAGTGCCCAACCAGTTTCGCCACGCGGAAGGGACCGGATGGGCTGACTTAGTTTACCATTCTGCCAACAAGTGACTTCTGTTCTTGCTAGTTTGGAAACAAACACCGTATTAGCCTCCGGCAGTACTGAAAATTTGCCCACCATTTAGCTGACGAAACGTAGAAACTATACTCAAAACTGATTCTAGGAATTTGGAATACCAAACTAACTGCTACCATCTGTCTATGTTGGAAAAAAAATTTAAATTTATTTTCTTCGGTTCATACTTATTTTGGGCATCCAAACTGAGTATAAGAACAGCTGAAATCATTAACAAGAAAAACGCACATTTTTCCAGGAATTGGAGCATGTAAATGTACTATAAACGTAACATAAAGCTACAATCGATGCGTAATACAACGAGGGGTAAAAGCAACACAAACGCAGCGTAGACACATCTATTATACAGAAGTAACAGAACAGATACCCATGCACATATAAAGATATATGTATGTATTTATACGTATATTTATAAGTACTTGACCTTTGCTTAAGAACACCACTAAAGCCGGGAAGCTGAGAGATGTAGCAGAATATGCCAACTTCTACTTCGTCTAGGGTTTTCATTGCAGTTTCTGTTTCCAGGGTTTGTCACCCTGGTATCTGTTTGGGGAGAGTGCAACTGTTCAAGGTTTTGGGCCTTTGGCAAGAGCTGCTTGTTTAGGGTAGGCCCAAGGGAGAATTGCTGATTGCTTGGCACCGGAAAAAGAGGGGAAATTAATTACAACATGGCGAAAATGTAGAGAATTACTTCTGTCGTGGTAAGAGCTAAAGTATTTGCAAAGACAGAGAAAGATATTTTGGTCAGACAGGTTTGCCACCGGCTCCCAACATTGCATATTTCGAAACCAAGTCGGCTTTGTTCGATTTGGGTTTTGAGGGAGGTTTTTAGGAGTAATGATTATAGAGAGAGAGAAATTTTATTGAAGACCATACAGGGTGAGTTTTATGAACCTAAACAAACATGGTGGTTAATTTTCTTTTTAACAGTGAAGCAGGTCAACTTGGCTTAAGGTTTTTGTCATTGTAATGTATGTCCTCCTGACAACTAAAGGGTACAAGAAGCGGATAAGGTTGAGAGCTTCTCCCTCTATCCTAGACAGAGAATGCACTTCCTGGTAAACTTTTACTCATAGATCTGATTTTAGAGGTAATTTCTCTATCCAAGAGAGAGAATGCACTTCCTGGTAAACTTCTACTCATAGATCTGATTTTAGAGGTAATTTTATGCTCTGGTTCAGATAAAAATGTTAATCTTTCATTATTTGAACATCTATTGGGATTTTGGTACCCAATATGAGTCCAGCCTACCAGTGAGCTCTTAACCAACTTTTATCAGTCTAGCCAAAGAGGATCTAAGGAGGATGAGTCTAATCCAAAGCCACTAGGGCGAAACCCAATGACCATCGATTTGTATTAGTCCATGGAGATGTTCGTCGAAGCTGTTTCCTAGAGCTATTCTTTTCCGATGTGTCTTCATTTGGGGAAGAATCAAGTGGGACATTTACTATGAAAAATCAGGGTTTCTTAACAATCCGTAAAAACCTTAACAGTATGAATGCGAATCACTAAGTAATACTTTCAATCAAAAAAAAAAAAAAACTATGCAAGTAGCCAATCCCACAAATGCAGAGGTACACGTGAAAAACCCCTGAATGGGTAAAACCCACGGGAAAAAATCAAATCACTGTAATCATTGTGCGGTTACAGATATACCTATTCAAACGAAGTAAATCCTCACAACGTTCTAAGTATCACATGTCGAGTTACACGTACATTGCACCCAATGATCTTGATTGCCAACGGCCTTAAGTCCACAAGCCCTCCAATAGATCTAACGCAAATTGTCCTCACGAATAGCTCTCAAAAGTCGCAGGCCAGTGTTTCTGATGCTTGTATTCTTTTAAGGCTTAATTGCAAGGACACCCCCATCAACTATCATGTTATGGCAACATGAGCCCCTAAATTAAAAAAGGGAAAATTGCTTAAAAATTGAGGTAGGGGCAACTTATTGCATATACATGGAGCACTTTTTGGAAATTGCTCCCAACATGAAAAGGAAACTAATAATTGCACATAAATGGAACTAATTTTCCTGTGGACTGTTATGCCCTTGTTTAAAGAATAACCCTTTAAACCAACCCCCTCCCTCACTCTCCCTTTTCATTAGATTAACGTAAAAAGAGAAAATAGAGGAAAAAAGAGAGACGACGAAGAGAAGAAAGAAGAGGCGAATGACAGAGAGAAGAAAGAAGAGGCGACTGTGTTCTTAAGAGAGAGAAACCCTAGATCTGAAGCATCTCTCCCCTACCCTCTCACCCTCACTTGTCTTCTCCTGCCCTCTCAGTACGAAAAGAAGTAGGGACTACCACAAGATCAACCACACTCGTACAGCAAAGCGACAGGTACGCGAAACAAGTCGACATTTTCAATGGGTATGGGTTTTCATCCCACTTATCTGCATTTTGTTATGCAATTTTGTGCAAAGATCACACACTTTATTGTTGACCCTAGATCTGAGAATTTCATGATGAACACAAGGCTTGAATTTTTGTACTTAATATTTCATAAAATGTGGTTGTTTTCATTACTGAACTTGAACAAAACATACATGAAGTGTTAAGTCTTTGTTTGGATCTTGGTTCTTTGGTGAAAAAAGGAAGGGAAGGAGGAAAGACAGGTGGTTGATGTGATTCAACATAGTAGGGGCGTAATCCATTACCAAACGCAACCTTACTAATTTGCTTTCTGTAGAAGATACCTATAGTTAAAGGGGGGAAAAAGACGACAGGCACCAGATTTTTCAAAAGGGTTTTTCCCTTTTTCTTGCTACTAGAGAATTTTGTAGTTGTCCATGATTAATCACTGGGTTTTAGAGGCTCTTGAAACAAGAAAAGAAGCTCTGTTTTGAATAAAAGAAAGGGCAAACTTCACTTAAACCCTATATGGTTTAGCCTACATGTAACTACTCGCCTCCGATTCCCTTTGTTGCATCTGTATCCCTTGCATTAAATTCTAAGGAATTAGTTGACGGGGGAACTTTTAAAATGATAATCCTACTTGAACAGAATTTAGTTGAAGGTGGTTTGTTGGTGGATAGTTGGACTAACAATGAAAGTTTTCAAAGGATATGTCATCAAGTTCTGTTAGTTCAAGTGGTACTAGGTGGTGGCGGCCGAAGTGCCATTGTGGTGAACAAGCCGTTCTAAAGCCTTCTAGAACTGAGGAGAATCCTGGAAGGAGGTTTTTTAGTTGTCAAAAATATTCGGTAAGTGCCTAAAAATTTGTTGTTTGGTTGAATTGATGAGTGTAGTGGCTTAGCATAATTTGATTATATCATTGTAGGATCCAAAATCGTGCGAATTCTTCGAATGGTTTGATGATGAGAAGATAGTGAATTCAGAGAGGGAGATTAAGTATTTGAAGGAGAAGGTCAACTTGTTGGAGGAGAAGGCAAGCTTGTGGGAGGATAAGGCAAAGGTGTTTGAGAAAAAAGTACAAGGAGTGTGAGAAGAACAACGCAAAAGAGATTGCCAACATGACTCGACTCTATGAATTGAATATTAAGGAGGCAAGGAGGATGGAAAAAAAATATTGGGCTACCTTGTTGGTTGCCTTGATGGTCCTTGTTGGTGCTTCTATGGTATTTGGAATAGTAAGCCATGGTTTAGGTAGGAGGGTTTCGCAAATCGCACTACCTCGTTGACTTATGTAGTTGTCGATGTATTTTGTAAACAAGCGACGGATACATGTGGTGGATGTATTTTGTTAATGTATTCGTTGGGCATGTGAACAGGGTTATGTATGGTAATTTGATACTATCAATGTTATGACATCTATGTACCTTGAATTTGTTGTCTCTTTATTTAATGTAATTTACTGAATATTGCACTACTCCTCCACTTTTGTTGAACTTTTTATGGACAACTGTTGCACTCCTCAATAACAGATTTGCACCCATGTTCCACATTTTTTACTCAAGACAAACTTTATGGAAATATTTTTACTAAGTATTGCACTTGCACTGTCCCTCCACTTTTATTGAACTCTTAATGGAGAGGTGTTGCACTCCTCAACAATTGTTTTGCACCCATGTTGCACAATTTTTACTCAAGTCTTTGTGGAAATTATTTTTTTGCAATAGCATTGTTCCTCCACATTTGTTGAACTCTTAATGGAAAAGTGTTGCACTCCTAAACAACTGCTTTGCACCCAAGTCAAATTTATGGACATATTTTTACTAACTATTGCACTGTTCCTCCACATTTATTGAACTCTTAATGTTCAATTGTTGCACTCCTCAACAACTACTTTGCACCCATACTTCACTCTGAATGGTTTATTACTTTTGATTTTGGATTACCGTTGAATGTCTTCTTTTTAGTTGCTAAGTTCTATAAATGCGTTGGATTATCGTTGTTTACTCCTATGTTATTTGGTTAGTTGTACACTAAATATACATCTAACTTCTTATTAGGTATGGCGAATGCCGATAAGAAGATATTGAATTGTTTTTGCTATTGGGGTGGCGAAAGGATAGTTAACAGCAACGACACGTTCTTGTACAAGGGCGGAATATGTGCAGCTGTTCTAATCGAAGATGGTATCTTTTTGAATGAATTATTTGAAACGGTTTGTGATGCCCTCAAGACGAGTGTGGAGGATAAATGTTTTTTCTACAACACCAAAAGGGACAAGACAAAGCATATTATCTTGAATGATGAAAAGGAGGTTGCAATGTTGTTTCGCATGAACGAAGACGAAGTTGACGTGTTTGTAGAGGTGACGGGACGCACTCATGACCCTCTGTCGGACATTATTCCGTCGGACAGGTTAGTAGCATAACATGATTTTTGTAATTGAAGTTATCATGTCTTTTAGTTGTTGAATTCACTTAACTAATGGCATTGAATTATTTCAATTTATATGTTTTGTAGGGATTCCAATGTGATTGACAACAATGGTACCTCTGTTGTTGGAGGAACAACGGTAGCTTGTACTTCCATGCCTATTTCCAGTGCTTGTACCCAAGAGATGGGTTTGGTGCCTTACTTGCCCGAGAATGCAAATGAGGTATTGTGGGGGAAAGGTCAATTGTTTGAGAGCCCTGACTTTTTCAAGCAAGCAATCACCATCTTTGCTGCCTTGAACAAATTTTCATTCAAGTACTTGGACAATAGTAGATCCTACTACCGAATAGTGTGTGTTGTTAAGGGTTGTCCGTGGAAGGTAACGACAAAGTGTGACGGTGGGTGTGATCTAGTTCGTGTGATTGCACTGAATAATGAACATGTGCACAACGCATTTGATGGAACAACTTATAAGCCGACCATTCGTACTAAGCAAGTTGGCTTGATTTTCAAAAATAAGATTTTGGACAAGCCCGAATTTCTCCTGAGGGATATTTGCAAGGAGTTTGAGTTTGCCTTGGGGTATCGTTTGACATACAATCAAGGATGGAGGGCAAAAGAGCGGGCTAAGGAAGCCATCAACGGTCCTCCTTCGGCTTCTTTCCACCTAGTACCATGGATGTGTCGGTGCCTTGTGGAATCCATCCCAAACACTATTGCAAAATGGGCGTCAACAGATGAAGGCAAGTTCAAGCAACTTTTTGTTTCTTATGGTGGCTCCATTGCCAGGTTCCACACAGGTTGCAGGCCGGTGCTAAAATTGGATGCTTGTTTCTTGACCGGATACTATAGGGGTCATTGTCTCTCGGCAAGTGCGCACGACGCCGATGATGGATTGTATCCACTAGCATATGCCATTGCGTCCAGTGAGAATGACGAGGACTGGTTGTGGTTTTTAGAAAATCTTAAAGAAGTTGTTGGTGGACGTCAGGTTGTGTTGGTGACCGATCAGAATAGTTCTTTGCTCAACGGTGTCATTAAGGTGTTTGGGGGGGGGGGGAGTGTAATGCGTGGTGTCTCCGGCATCTAAAGGAGAACTTCAGCACGTTTGTTAGCAGCAAGGGCCTGAAAAATGAAAGACGGAAGGAGGCTTTGAAGGTGTTTACTGATATTGCATATGCAAAGACTGAAGGTATGTACAAGTTCCATTTGGGAAGGATGTCTGCATTTCATCCAGATCTGGCAAAGTGGGTGGAAGACAACAGCCCAAAGCACTGGGCGAACGCTTATTTCCCTTTCAAAAGGTGGGACAAGATGTACACAAATCTGGCTGAATGTTTCAACAATTGGATACTACCGCTGAGGGAATTGGACATCCTCCAATTTATGATTGGACATGTGAACAAGGTGACTGATTTGTTGGTACGTAAGAAGGCCGCGATTCTTTCATGGAAATTGCCTGTTGGTCCCAATATTGAGAAGGACATTAAGGAAGCTCAGATGGTTGCACGAAAATATATGCATCGGGCTACCTCGCCGACTGAGTTCACGGTATGGAATACGGAGAGGAAGAGTTTTCCTGTAAGGTTTAGCCACCCCAAGACGTGTAGTTGTCTTACTTGGCAGATGTCTGGAGTCCTGTGTGCCCATGCTTGTCGGGCTATCATAAACTCAGGGTTTTCTATCTAGGATATGGTCGACCCAATGATGACAAAGGATATGCAAATGGTGATATATGAAAATTCCATGTCCCCTGTGTCGTTGCATGACATGCCACCGATATCATCATTAGAGCTGAACTGCATGAATGTTGAGGGTGTTGCTTGTACGGACCCTGCATTAAATCCCCCATCCGTAAGAAGACAGGCAGGACAACCAAGGAAGTGGAGGATTGAGTCGCAGACACAAGAGAAGGCCACAGTGACTTGCAGCCGTTGTCGTGAGCCAGGGCACAACTGTAGCACATGCCAATCCGCTATACCGGGGTGAAGCGTAGTGACATTTGGAGTACTCTCGCTGATTCCATTATTTGGATATGTGTTGGGGTCTCTCTCTCTCTCTCTCTCATGTGGTGCCTATTTTTGCAAGTGATGTTTTTACCGAAAATGGATCATGCATTAGTTTAATGGAACCCATTTCGAACACTTCGTTAAATCTATTGATTGTGTGGTGCTTATGATTGGCACAACAATCTGATGAAGACCCTCCAGTAGCATCCTTTGTGGACAACATTGTTGGTTAACAATATTGCAAGGAGAATGAGATTTTGCATATTGCACATCACCTTCTTTCACTTTGCACCCTTGCTTAACAATATTGCACCTTACAGAAAAAAAACATTATACGATGACTGCAAGTACTAAAATTTGCACACTAAACCACAATAATAGTATGAAATTTATTTACAATTTCTTGAGGTGAATTTATTGACAATTTATTTATATTTTTCTTGTATACCATTTTGTTTTTTTATTTATTTTATTATCATTCGTTATTACTCATGCCCAAAGAAATTGACTATGTTGGAGCAGTGTCTAATATATGCTTTCATTGGTTGTACCAGGTATTTCGTTTGCGGTGGATCATCTACTTCTCTTGATGTGGACACACCTCTCTATGTATCTTACTTAGGAATTTGGCCCGTAGTACTGTTGGAACACTCAGTTGGAAAATATCAAAATTGCTATTA
This sequence comes from Vaccinium vitis-idaea, assembly GCA_963854785.1. NCBI lineage: Eukaryota > Viridiplantae > Streptophyta > Magnoliopsida > Ericales > Ericaceae > Vaccinium > Vaccinium vitis-idaea. Next base: position 20,940,703 of record OY978223.1, on the reverse strand, counting down.
GAACATTCGATTTTATTGCTTAAAAATATATCGTCAACTTAGTTTATGTTATGAACTTGGCATTCAATTTGGCATTCAATTTGGGACTTCCTATTACTCTATGAGAGTTAATTGCATTTGTATTTGTAATGTGGCAACTTTTGTATTGCTATTACTTTGAGACGCACGGCATCGGGGTCGTCCATAAAGCAAGGAAACCTTGTCAAAATTTTTAAAATTTTTTTGTAAGGTGAAATCATTTTAGGTCGCCTATTTTTTTGAACATTACAGTAACGGATAATTGAGTGCATTACATGAAAAAATTTGAAACTCCTTTGGAAGACAACTTCCTTTCGGGTCCAAATCAAACTACGTAAAGGTTGGGTTTTGCCCGCCTCTGCAAATAGTGCAAGAAAATAGACAAATTTGTACTAATCACAAGTTTTTGTCATTGTCATTGACTTGCTAATAATCAATGCGGGAGTGCACTATATACTCAACTCCATATACTTGACTTGTTAATACTGAATAAAAGTTAGTAATCATATTATAAAGTAAATACCCAACTCCATAAATTTAACCTACTAAATTTGATTTGTAGAATATAAAACATCAAAATCTCACTAGTTTGGTATGGAATTTCACTAGTTTTGCCTTTGAATGGAACTTCACTAGCAAGTCCAATGTAGGCCGGAATGAAGCTGTTGACCCAAGGCGTAGCCCTTTTTCCGAAAACGTAGGCGATCCTTCTGCCATATCCTCTACGGCTTATTGTGACATTCAACTCTTCATTCCCAATCATGTTCATATCCACTTTAAAAAATGGGACCTTATCGAGCACCCAAACATAGCCGCTCCGTTGGAAGTCTACTTAACTATGTCTAACGAACCCCAACTCCCTCAAGTAGTCCCGATGGCTATCAATGGTATCCGGGGCCTCCACAACCATAATCACCCCCACATCCACCATACCAACCGCCGTACGCAAGTCGTCATCAATTTTTGGGTACATACCGCAGCAATAAAGTACGACATTAAACCCTCCAAAATTAGAAACTGGTAGAACATCATCATTGTTCAAACCCAATAGGCGGCGAATTTCATGGTCGCGTTCTTCTGCTGTACCTTCGGGCTCCATTTGAATTGTATGCCACCGAGGGTTCCTCTCTGGTGCCATTTTCAAATTCAAAGAAATTTTTTTCACTTTAAAATCAACATGAACTATGTAGCAACCACCGACGCTCACCAATGGCTTAACTTCGAATGGCTCCCCTGGATTTATACTTCCATGGACCACGGAAGATAACATACTTTCTATTCAGAGGTTTTTTGAGAAAATCTTGATGACTGGATGGGTTTTGTGAGGTGAAGAGAAGAGAGAACGTATATTTATTGAAATGGTCTGCTTCATTTTTGTACTAAAAAATGTGCAACATGGGTGCAATTCAGTTGTTGCACTCTTCTTAATACTAGGTTGCACCATTCATGGAAGTTGGTTGCACCCTACAAAAAAATAATTGCACCCTAGTAGGTCCAAACGGGGTGGTAGTGTGAGGTCAAGTCACACTTTATGGGAATATATTCCCATTGTTGCACTCTGCCTAGTACTATATTGCACCATTCACGTAACATAGTTGCACCTTTCAAAAATAAAATTGCACCCTAGTAGGTCCAAACGGGGTGGCAGTGTGAGGTCAAGTGACACTTTATGGGAATATTCCCGTTGTTGCACTCTACCTAGTACGATATTGCACCATTCACGTAACATAATTGCACATTTCAAAAATAAAATTGCACCCTAGTAGGTCCAAACGGGGTGGCAGTGTGAGGTCAAGTCACACTTTATGGGAATATATTCTCGTTGTTGCACTCTGCCTAGTACGATATTGCACCATTCACGTAACATAGTTGCACTTTTCAAAAATAAAATTGCACCCAAGTAGGTCCAAACGGGGTGGCAGTGTGAGGTCAAGTCACACTTTATGTGAATATATTATCGTTGTTGCACTCTGCCTAGTATTATGTTGCACCATTCACGTAACATAGTTGCATCTTTCAAAAATAAAATTGCATCCTAGTAGGTCCAAACGGGGTGGCAGTGTGAGGTCAAGTCACACTTTATGGGAATATATTCCCGTTGTTGCACTCTGCCTAGTATTATGTTGCACCATTCATGTAACATAATTGCATCTTTCAAAAATAAAATTGCACCCCATTAGGTCCAAACGGGGTGGCAGTGTGAGGTCAAGTCACACTTTATGGGAAGACTTTATCCGGTGCAATTATACTTTTGATGGGTGCAACCACATTCAATGAATGGTGCAAACTAGTATTAGGAATGGTGCAATGAGTAGAATATGTTCGACTTTGACCATACACCTTTCCAAATACAAATCAGGTACGGTTGGAAATCATTGTCATGGTAAGTAATGGCATTGCACTTGCAAACTATATAAATGAAGGAGGGACCAATGTTTGTTGATGGGATAACTCATTTTCGAAGTTGCTTTAAGGTAAGAAAGAAATGAACAGAGACGACCCTAAATGGAGAGGAAAGGGCATTGTTGAAAGTAGTTCTGACGAACCACGAAAGCGTAGGCATTTAATTCCAGGGCCGGCTGGTCTTGTGCAGTTGGCATTGGAAAAAAGAGAGGATGGAGAGGGTGTGTTGGAAATGAACACACAAAAAGCAATACATAGAGCCATTACTGTTCCAAGTGACGACAATGCATTCGTTTAAAACAATGTCTGGTTAGCTATTGTGCATGGTGGATACATGTTTGAGCCGGGATACACAAACTTGGCGACTGTGAATCAAATGCCTAACTTGCATCGGGTCAAACTTGTAAGTTGTTGTACGAAGTTTATATATCTTATTATTTTTTTAATGTAAAAATCGAAAAAAAATCACTATGTTGTTATTGTTGCTCAGGTTGTTGCGTTGGTAAAATCATGTGTGTGCGACCCGCTAGCCGGAGCTATGCTTGAGTTGAAGGTGAATATGTTGTTGTTGACATCATTTCGATGAAGCGAACTATAATTTGGTCGTGTTTGATTTTGATTTTTAAACCAGGATCCCACAGGATCGATTCAGGGAACTGAGTGAGAAGGTAGCACAAGCGTATGAAGGGATGCTTAAGGCTGGTGTGTGCATCGTACTGAGAGAGATTGTGTCGTGGCGACCACCAAAAACCTCCTACTTATATATCACCAGTGCAAACATTGAAGGCGTGTATGGAAACTGAAAAGGGGTAGTCCCACGTATGTTATTATTCGGATATTGAAGTCAGTGTAAGGCCCCCTATTTTTAAGGTACTGAAGTCGGTTTAAATCCTCTACCTACAAATCCTTGATATAAATTTAACCTACTAAATTTGATTTGCAGAATATAAAACATCAAAATCTCACTAGTTTCCAATGGAATTTCACTAGTTGCCTTTGAATGGAATTTCATTAGTTTTCGGAATTTCACTACGTTTATTTAGGTAAAACACTAGTTTTCAATGGAATTTCACTACTTGTCTTCTTCATTAATGTGTAATTCTAACACCCCCTCAAATGATTGTTTCCTGCTGTAACGGGCCTAATGAAGCCCAGCAAAGGAATGGTGTTCTATAGGTGCTACCAAAACAGGCCTAATGATAGATCGAGTAATGAATAGTTTGCTATGTCTGGAGGATCGATCGAGTAACATACTTGGATACACAATTTCACGTGTAAATACAGAATAAGAGTAGTACTACTAGGAAGCATAAATCTTTCTTAAACCCCTTATAGAATGATTCCAACCAACCCTTACAGATTCCATGAAAATGATCCCCCCCCCCCCCCTAAAACCATAACAATGTGGCAAACGGATCTTCCTTTTCATCAATTAAAACAGGGATTATGAGCAAACGAATCTTCCTTTGCTTCTTTGGGCCCAAAACAATAGACAACCTTTTCATGGGTGAGACAATGGCACCAACAAAAAATTAAACCTGAAAAACCAAATACCAAGTGGTTGACAACAACAAATCTTAAATAAAGTATAAAGTACACATTTTTGCATGCAATGAATATATACAAAATTCGGAGGTGTTGAACAATGGAGTTGACTATAATTATAATTAAAGGAAGTCTTATTTTTGTGTGACAAATATGATAGATTATAAGGACACAAAAATGATATAAAGCTTCTTGTTCAAATGTTTTTGTCAATGATTGTATTCATAAGAAAGTTTCTAAGAAGCTGCCCTAAATGCTTGGACACAGATTTAGGTCATTCTGCAGGATTATGAAGAAAAATTCCCTAACAATGATGAAAAGGACCAAATCGGAATATGAGATCCCCTATTCTGTTCTAAAGAATAAAGGCTCAATTAGGTAATGAAACGCAGTGAAAAACTGATGACCATGGAATCATCTTTTCAATGATAACCAATCGTAAGTCAATCTGATCATGGCAGTTGGCACAAAAAATACAACTCATTTGTCATGTACATAAATGTAGTTATACATTATGTATCTGCATACCTGAAAGAAGTAAGTTCTACCAGATTTGCTGAAAGAATGCAAAAATGTGTAAATACCACATAAAAATGGACACAGATACAGATACGTCAAGGACACGCGACACATGACATGCTGGAGACTCGTATACTAATTTAGTCAAGTTTAAGCAGTGACACATCTGTGTCTCAACTTGGACATGAGGTGGAAGCATATAAGGAATTTCTATACTAATATACATGCACATCCTTTACTCTATATCCGATTGTGTCCATATCCCAAATTAGCTGCCAAGATTTTCATTTAGGGTAAAATATAGGACTACAGAGACCTGCATTATAAGGGGATGGGAGTTGAAGCAATTACCTGTTCAAGAACAGAGGATCGATCCACTATGGTTCAAAACACCAACAGGAGGTTGTGGATCGATCCAGAACAAGAGTGGATCGATCCAAAAGCCCTACGAGCAGAATTTTGACAGATTTTCATGGGTTTTCCAATGAGCTTCAATCCAAGTATGTTCATGATCAAATATTAACACAACAAGCTACAAGAGGGTATTGCAACAACTAATTTAAATAGAACATCAACAACAAACATGTATCAACCTCCAGTCAAATCCATGGAACTAGAAAATGGGTTTTACATGAAACAAGAGGAATTGATCAAAGATGGGTATAATCTACACACCACACACTTCAAAACACTTAGTAATGGTGGAAATCCCCCTACCTCAAAGAGATTGAGCTCCAAGTTGAGGACCAAGCAAAACCCTAACCTCTCCTTGCATACCCGACTGAAATATGCTGCTCCAAGTGAAACCCACGAAGACCCGGACTCCAAATCACGCGTAGACGAAGTATTTGAGGTTAGAACTTGAGTTTGTGAAGTGTGGGAGGTTGGATTTGTGGTGGAATTTGAAGAAATATGGGGAGGGAGAAGAAAGAGAGGCTGCCTACCTCTTTTAGAGAGAGAGAGATGTGTTTGTTTTTTAAATAAAAAAAATCAGCCCTCAAGTGTATATATCCCTCTTGACTTGCACACACATACCCCCTTAAGTTTCAAATGTGTTTTAAATAAACCCAAGTGCAATTGCTAACTACACATTGACCCACTTTACATTTAAAAACCTTCCTCATATTATCCCAACGTTATTTTTGGAAAATGATTAGAAACATGGGTCCTTACATTCCACTCTCCTTAGAAAAATTTTGTCCTCAAAATTTTGTACAACAATGCTATTCAAACAACTACACATTAGATCATCATGGTATGCAACATGTATCCAATATCAAATATTCGTAAACACAAAATGTAAGATAAAACTCATATAGGCCCGGTGGAAAATAATCTCGGATACTCCTCTTTCATCTTATCCTCTCCTTCCGCTGTCGACTCATCGCTACCAAATTTATTCCTCAACATCCGTATAAACTTTTCCCCGCAATACCTGCTCGCTCATGCCTAGAATATGCATCGTTTTCTAATCTAACTTCTGATCATTTTAAAGTATAGAACAACTACATTTAAAACTATCTCCAAGTGCTAAACCATAACTCTAAAATTTAACCTCTTTCAAATCTTAGATCTCTAGACTCACAATGCATACTAATTGTCTATCTTGTGTCTCTGCTATTGCTTTTTATTCAAAACCTAATCGATCCATAATTCTCAATACATTCTATTCCACGACCCAATCGTAATCTCAAGCTCTTATGTGTAGAAGTTTACTTACAGAGGCCAAACTCTCAACTATTCTCCATTAACACTAACCAAGAAAATCAACGTTGTGCACCTTGATCTAGATTCAGCAAACTACAACAGCTCTAACAACACCAAGATAAATCAATCTTAAATTACGACAGAAAGCTAAGTTCCCAAAAAATTTCAATACCAAACACATTCCATCTGTATCCAAATGCTCTAACATACCCATATTACAATAGTAAGATTTGTCTCACCATACCCTGCCATCATCCGCCAATCACTCAAAATCCTAATTAATCAAACATTCAAATTTTCCTCCCCTAGGTTATGACATTAACATCTTCTCTTGGTCACATTAGTTACTAATACGTTTACAACCAATTCCATGCAACCCTTTCTTATTACTAGTCAAGAAACCCAAATTTCTTGAAACACTATATCCTTTTCACCAAGCAATACACTATCTTAACTCCTCAAGATACATTACCAAGAATAACACTAGAGGTCGACCTGATCCGTCATCATTCCCTTGATCTCCATTGACATCCTCGGCTAACATCACTAACTCTAAACATGCTATGTGTTTTAGTTCACCTTTATCTCCCAAAATTTTATTATGTGACTCTCTCACCTTTAAGTGCCACTCGACAACTCACCGGTTTCACTAAACATGATCATATTTTCATTCACCAATTCTCTCATCTATCACCACGATTAACCCAAGTAGAGCAAACTCTCTATACCTCACAACCGTCATCACTAAGGTCCAATATCTAACTCAATCTAATTTCAGGTCTATATGGACTCGCATTCGCATCAACTTCTTGAAGATGTTGGTATCCTATCTACAGTGTTTATGGGCTAAAAAACTTAAACATCAAAGAACTATGACCCTTAAATCTCATATAACGCGTAGAAGAAATGACTTTCCCATAGGGTTGGAAATGAATCCTTAGGTATTCCATAAGTTCGTTCTACTAAATCCTCACAATATTACCCTTTGCATACCACTCGAGTTTTCAAGACTAAATCCATCTTCCTAACCGACACCACAATTCCTCGGCTCTAACCGTTTCGTCTATTCCGATAGCTACTAGAGTTCTAACCATTTGAAGTCTCAATCCTATTACCGTAGAGACCTCTCACGATCCTTCCTGAATTGTCATGCAAATCATGCCCCACAACCGCCTTTTTTTTTTTTGGGTAAATCCCACACAACCGCCTTCCGCTCAACACTTTACTCTTTTCTATCAACACACAAGGAGACATCCCAACTCATCTTTCTAACAGAAGTCATACCAATACAATATTTACCCATCATACATTACTCCACTTGAGTCTTAAAGTTTGCCTAGTCATTACACCTCACCATAAACACTAGAGTAATTAACCCCACATTCAAGCTATACATATCAATTTCCTAATTGGTTCTCACCAACTTCATGACCATCATATGTTCTGAAAGCACATATAAGCCCTTCCGACTTCAAACCTTCGCCCACAAAGCTAATCATTGGTATATCTACAAAATAAAGTCCAAACTATACCCAACTTCATTTAAGGAGCATTACCTCAAATTAGAAAGAATAACCATTACTCTATCCACTGATTAAACAAGAAAACAACATAGTCACGGGAGGAACATTTACAATTCAGCCTGACCCAAACAATATAAATCAACTCTTTCAACCGCTACAATTTATCACTACTAACTATTTAACCTAAAAACACAAATTTCAATCTCCCAACTCATTTGTCTTCACATATACTAATACTTTACAGTGGTTTTGTGATCCAATGGGTCATCTCTTGTCTTTTAGGCCCAACAAATTTCTTAAACTTGAGGAAAAATACTAACCTACAACCAAGCCTCTTTACCTTCCTAGTATAGTCCAAATATCTAGCAACCATAAGAAACCCGACTCCCTCAATAAATCCTCATCAAAATCTGGTCGCTTCAAACCAAGTTTAATACAAATTTCAAAAGATTCTCTAAAGATCAGACAAGTCGTTACTCCATTCATATTGTCCAAAAGAATACATTAAGAATCCTTGTGCACTTATCTACGGTTTTCACTAGATACTTAAACCTTAAGTTATACTATTCTCGAAAGCAATACCTAACTGGCAAATCCCTAGTCGCGAACCTCAATCAATACATAATGTATGTCACGGCCCCCAGTCCATAAATTATTTCACATCCTGTAGACAAACTCCTTTCAGAAATTCCAAAACCAAAAGTATCCTCCCTTTTTAGTTCCCAAACTACCCTTCTGTGTAGCTACCCACAAACTAGTTTCTTAAATCTTATCTCTGTCTAGTAAATCTTATCTCACGAGTAAATCTTATATCACTAGTTTCTTAACACTTTTATACTTATGACAATCCTTCACAACCACAAACCAATACCGCCAATGACTACTTAAAATCTTACCGTAATGTCTCTTGTTTCTACTTAGTTGTCTTATAAACGAAACACAGCCTTGACTTAAACATCCCATCGCTATATATATATATATATATATATTATGAACAACACCAAGTACTCACTCATCTATGCATCATGGCCATTGTAGACGAACTGGTTCCAGTTTACTAGCAAGACGAAAACTCCTTCACCCATCGTCCAACTACCAATACCCGATAAACTATGAGATGAGTCAAACTACCCACCTTAACACTGGTAATACTCCCAAGCCAAATTGCTTTAACAAATAGATCCTTTCAACATTCATTATCTTTAAAACCCAAATAAAATATCTCTCATAAGGTATCTCTCTTTGATTAAGAATTTTCAAATCTCATCTCACACAAAAACACACAAACCCCTAAATACAAGGGTATCCGACCAGCATTAAAGACTATTAGAGGCTCTCTGGAATGTCAAACCACTTAAACCAAGTCTAATCTCTTTAGCTATGGGATGTGGTCATCTAATCAACATTCATGTTCTAACATATCTCACACCGCAAATAGTATATTTCTATTCTTAATAACAGTGCCACATAACTCAGTCTCATGATTAAGGATTCTAGTAAAGACACATGTACCCGATTCTCACATCTTATGAAAGGTTCATTTCTATTAATACCCTACTCAAAAGCTTAAGGAAATATTACTATAATTCCACATCCAAAACTTAGGTACCACCATCAATTTAATCTCAAATAATCAACACCCAGTCAACTGGGACCCCAAACTTCAATATATTAAAACCAGCAAAGCCATCAACTCTAAATACTACTTACCCACAACAAGTCATAACGGTACTACAGTAAGTACAAACAACTATAGGAAGAGAATGAACATATAATATGCAAGGTATACGTTTCAATGAACATTTCCTTATTTGCAGTCATGTTAAGCTCTTATCACTGAATTCACATGAAGCACATCACATTTACAAAGTAACGATGTAACATAACCACTAATATCAACAGTTGTTGTATCTGATGCACATCTTTATACACCTCCGCACTCACAAGTGGTAATAGAGTGACATTAGAAGTTTGTTTTGAAGTGTGCTGGCCAGTCACTCTTCAAATCAATCTTCCAGGTTATTCTTGAACCACCACGACACGATAAGAAAATACTCACCCACTTTTATTACTAGAGACATAATTTTTACAATCAACACATTCACTTTCTTACGAGGTTAAACCTTCCTCCCTCAACACAAGTCAAAACGTTAGCATGATGAGGTTAAAGCCTCCAGTTTACCAACACTACCCAAACACGGGTGTATAACTCAATGCTATGCCTAAGCCCACAAGCATGACGATAACACGATACTATGTTTATGAATGTCACACAAGCACACAATGAATGAGAAAACATTTTTCGTAAAAATCAATGCAATGATTTAAGCCCCAAGACTCTAAGTCTCCCCACGGTCTCTAGGTTTTCGAATCTATGCTCTGATACCAAGTTGTCACGCCCTCAAAATTCAAAGGATAATACATTAAGAAATTCCACATGGACGGTCAACAAGTCCACGGGCCACGTCAAAGTCTAAGTTTAGTAGTCAAAGTCAACATAAAAGGGTACAATAGTCAATGGGTACCCATTCCCCAAACTGAAATACACGAGTCTTAAAGTTATTACAAATCCAAAGTCAAAAGATTTAATATGAATAAGTTACAAAATTATCTCTTCAAAATTATAAACTCAAGATGATGAGGTAACCCCTCTTAAAGCTTTCAAAAGAAGTATGCATTCACTTCATGCACATCCAAGTCATGCTCCGTACTGGGTACCTGAAAAATGATAGGTTGAGCTCACTAGCCCAGTAGAGAAACGTCTACCAAAACTAAACACAATGAAATGTAGATGCGAGATGAGACATGAGAATGAAAGCACTATATAAGATACACAAGTGTGCCCAAAGCATACCTGATACGCGTCCTTTCTCAGATGTGTCGCGTCAACCATTTATTTAAATTAGATCTTTAGAAATTCCTCGCGACACGTCCATAGGACGGCCCAAGTATCATTCCGGGCTATCTTTCAACCCTGTATAATCTTCCCCTTGGCCAAGGCATAGCTCCTCGCGACACGTCCATAAGACGGCCCGAGTATCATTCTGGGCTACTTTTCGGCCCCGTATCACAAGTTTCAAGTTCTCATATGAATTCACATTCATTGGTTTCGCACAAGTGTTGTCATGTCACTCCCAACCTCGGTTCGTCATTCAAGTTCATACATTTCGTCAAAGTCTCCTAATTCGCACATAACAAGTGTAAAGTCGCGTGGGTGTCGCATTAAAAATCAACCCAAGTCACCAATCACGCAAGGAGTGGATCGATCCATTATGGTTCAAAACACCAACAGGAGGTTGTGGATCGATCCAGAATAAGAGTGGATCGATCCAAAATCCCTACGAGCAGAATTTTGACAGATTTTCATGGGTTTTTCAATGAGATTCAATCCAAGTATGTTCATGATCAAATATTAACACAACAAGCTACAAGAGGGTATTGCAACAACTAATTTAAATAAAACATCAACAACAAACATGTATCAACCTCCAATCAAATCAATGGAACTAGAAAATGGGTTTTACATGAAACAAGAGGAATTGATCAAAGATGGGTATAATCTACACACCACACACTTCAAAACACTTAGTAATGGTAGAAATCCCCCTACCTCAAAGAGATTGAGCTCCAAGTTGAGGACCAAGCAAAACCCTAACTTCTCCTTGCATACCCGACCGAAATATGCTGCTCCAAGTGAAACCCACGAAGACCCAGACTCCAAATCATGCGTAGACAAAGTATTTGAGGTTAGAACTTGAGTTTGTGAAGTGTGGGAGGTTGGATTTGTGGTGGAATTTGAAGAAATATGGGGAGGGAGAAGAAAGAGAGGCTTCCTACCTCTTTTAAAGAGAGAGAGATGTGTTTGTTTGTTTTTTTTTAAAAATCAGCCCCCAAGTGTATATATCCCTCTTGACTTGCACACACATACCCCCCTAAGTTTCAAATGTGTTTTAAATAAACCCAAGTGCAATTGCTAACTACACATTGACCCACTTTACATTTTAAAACCTTCCTCATATTATCCCAACGTTATTTTTGGAAAATGATTTAGAAACACGAGTCCTTACATTTTCCTTAATGGCAGATTCCCCCCTCATGTCTGAGAAATGATAATAAATGCCAAGTGGTTTTAGTGTTCTCTTCATCCACACCCCAACCAATAATAGTTCGACAAAACATGTGATGAAATCAACCAAAATTGGCTTACATTAACAATTCACCCTTTTTAATTATAAAAATTATCAACACTTACTCATTCTCAATCAAAGTGACTTTTTTTTTTTTTTATCCATTGGAAACTTTTTTTTATCAAAACAAATAATATTAGGTACCTTTTATTTTTTACTTGTTGAAAGAACCGTTTCAGTAAAATGGGATAAGTTTATTACTTTGGGGTAAAAAAATTGAGTATTGAGAGCTTTTTATTATTTATTTTATTGTCAAAAAGTGTGAGGTTTTCAATGTAAACTACTTTTGGCTCCCGTGTTTGGTCGAACAATTGTTGCTTGGGGTGTCGGTGAAATGAACATTAATACCGTAGGGGGTTTATTGTCATTCCTCAGAAGTGAAGAAGGTCTTTGTCATTTTGAAAAAGCTTGGAGTGTCAGTGAAATTTACCCAAACATAAAATTAGTTTAGTCCATGAAATACTGTAATTTATTATGGTTGGTTGGTTATGTGGTTCTAAGATACTACAAGAGAGATAGTATTAATGATCTCACTTGTGGCTTGTTTGATGTTTTTTTATGGTGGCATGTATGTTAAGAGAACTTTATATATAATGAGAGATATTTGTCTCTACTCGCAATGAATTAAGGCCTAGTGTTTGATCGGAGATAAATGGATGGGATATGAAATCCCTTGAGATATGGGTGGGATATGAAATCTTGGGATATTTCTTAGGATATCAATGAATGGAGAAAATCAATATCCGTATGTTGGGTTTGAGCTGATCTCATCCTCAGCTCGGACCGACCGGTTAGCCCGACATAACAATGGAGCTTGGCCACGGGTGACCAAGCTGTTCAACTGAAAGCCGTGAGTTTTCTCATACCTAATTTGGGAAGCTCTCATGGTTAGATAATATAACTCTGAAGGGTCTAAAGGATTTATCCAGGAGTAAAGGGATAAGTCCCATCCCTAATGGGAGTCTTGAAGCAATACAAACTCTAAGGGATAAACCCTACCCAACGGGAGTGACGACTCCATGTCCTACTAGGACTCTACTACTCCGATTGCCTATAAAAGCGACCAACGGGATCTTAGCAAGGTACGTAACACAATCCATTCAGTCTTTTCGCCTAAACAATCTTATTTTGTTTTGCAGGTCATTGATCGAAACATGTGCTTGGAGTAGCCACCACGAGAAGGTGCTTAGCTCGGCATTATCAGGAAGGGGATATGTAGACACCCCAATTTTGGAACCCGAGATACGCTCGTGCATCTCCGATGATGAAATGGATCAATCATAATTACCTCGAACTTGTGAGAATGACTTGAATTTGATCAAAACCAACCCAAACACCACCCAAACAATCAAAATGTGCCAAACCAAACCAAACACTGCCAAATCAAGCCAAGCCAGCAAACTGCCATCCATAGCCTTGAGCGCTCAAGCCCATGGCTTTGAGCGCTCAAACCCCTGAGGAGCACCTTGAGCGCTCAAGCCCACGGCTTTGAGCGCTCAACTTCGGTCCAGTCAGCAACTTGCAGAGTATCTCATCATGAGATTTCCTGCATGGGAGCGTCTGTGAATGATCTTATACGATCTCCATGTGTATAATACACTCCACCAACTCCAAAAATACACCAAAAATACTCCCAAATACCTAAACCCACTTCCTCTCTCTCCTCTCTTCTCTCCCACTCACTCTATAAAAGCCACCCACTACCCCTGGTTTTGAGGACGAATTTTGCTACTCCTCACCTTCAGTTTCTATCAGAAAACCACTCCTCTCTCTCTCTCTCTACAAAACCATTCATTTACCATCAAAACCACCTACAATACCATTCATCAAACCCAGAAATTCGACCCTTGATCATCGATCAACCACCTACATTGTTCAATTCGTCCAGAATACAAGCCAAAAACATCCACAATCAACCTCTCAAAGCCCAGAATCAAGCTCAAATTACAAACATCTTCCAAAAGGTAGTAAAAACATGTGATGAACTCACTGTTTTGATCCTTCTGAGGAATGCTAGTGAGTTTAAGCAAGTTCTCTATACTTGCATTGAACTCACAAAGGCCTGAAAGTTGCTTAAAAACCTTTTTCAAATCTGCAGTTAGAACAGGTTTGAGCGCTCAAGCCTCTGGCCTTGAGCGCTCAAGCCCAGTTCTGAACAGGCCACTGTTTTGCTAACTTCTGAGCTTTCTTTTGATTTTGATCATTATTTAAGAGTTAATTGTGTTCATGTAGCTTTCAAAACAGTTTATTCCCACACCAAAACTACATGCATGAATGTAAATTAACCATTTCATAGTGATTAAACATCAAAAACTTCAAATTTCTCATATTTGATTGACAAACAGTGGCTGTCTGTCCTTTTAAAATTTTATTTTATGTCTTTGGTGGTCCTGAGGAAGTATTGAAATCAGTTTAAAGGTTAAACAGTGGAAAGCCATGTAATGGCTTGAGCGCTCAAGGTCAGATCTTTGAGCGCTCAAGCTGTTCTTGGCTTATTTGCAGTTTTCCAGCAATTCTGATGATGACTCATGATTTAATTCCTTGTTGGTGTCATCAGTGTAGCATTTGTGATCTGAACCACTCTCTCTTGCAGAATTGGTTTGAGCGCTCAATCCATGAGCCTTGAGCGCTCAATCCATGAGCCTTGAGCGCTCAAACTGGTTCTAAAGCAAGTCTGTTTTAAGCATTTTCTGGTGATTTCTAAAGAGAGGTGATACTTGTGTGATGTTTCTGTAGTGGTTCGAAGTCTAAAAGCATCATCAAACATTAAAAACCAGCAAGGAAAATGTGTGGGTGGAATGAGGGTTGAGCGCTCAAGTCATCACCCTTGAGCGCTCAATCCCCATTCTGGAATCCAGATTGCAAATAGCTTGATAAGACTCATGTTCATAATTTCTTGAGTTATTGTATGATTTCTGCTGTAATTTACTTCTGTGGATATTTGTAGTTTCGTGTTCATCATCCATGTAGATCGCGTGCACAAGCATCCACTGTAAAATCGCATCCCTTGTATATTTTGTTATTATTTGATTCCTGTCCCCGATTCCCCATTTATGTGAATAAATTAAATATCAAACATTTTCAAAATCCCACAAAATGTTGAGTAGAGACCGGTTCATGGACCGGGCGAAAGGGGTGCCGTAAAACCCTTCCCCTCTCGTAACCAAACCCCCGAATCCGAGAAATCTTTGGTTCCGTCAGGACTAGTAAAATCTTTTTCTATGGGCAACGAGTCATATTTTTATCGGTTTCTCGGGTTCGGACCTCAAATCCGGGTGGCGACTCTAACAATCGCAATCCTTTTCGCACAAAATCGGTGGGCCGTCCACAGGATACTTAAACCCATGCCGAACAGATTTGACCACAAGTAAGGTCAAGGTGTTACAAGGGACACTAAGTGAAGGTGAACTAGCTCAACGTCAATTACGATGGGGTGTCTCAGGACACGACCGAGCTAGTCAGGCTACGAATATAGCCAGAGTTACATTATGGACTACATGTCCAGCTTGGTATAGCTCGGTATATGTGGAGCTAGCCTTGGAAGGACCTTGCCGAGCTATGTGGAAGCACGGCTAGGCCCGCCTTGAGAATATAGGGCGGTGGAGGTTCATACCGAGCATACCAAGCAAAAATCCTATGAAGAAAAGGATTTGAGCCAAACAAAAAAGAACATGATATCATCGAACGACCACGAGAAGGCAGCAGATTTGGACCATGTGCAAAGATCCAAGGAAGGCGACACTGGCTGAAACTCAACGCTTCAAAGAGTGTGTTTGTTGTTAATCCAAGAAAATTCTTTGATCAATTAAAGGATGAGATTGTCAGAACAAAACAATGGCTCCACATTGATCGGCCAAGGAGACCCATGAAGAGGGAAATAATGGGGAGCATAATTTCTCTTCGGTAGTGACACTACCACAACCTCAGGGGCATGCAGGAGCCGATTGTCCTGGTCTTCGGAAAGGGGAATCTGTTGTGTAGGATTTTTAAGAATAGAGGTTATGCGTGGAAGGGTCTACACAGAGCAAGGGGTCAGGAGTAGATATCCAATTACTCGTAGAAGGAACAAATCACGTGACTCAAAATTGCTACCACGTGAGGGTATGGAGCTCGACCTTGCTGGGAAAGGGTTCTTTAACCCTATGCCGAGTTGTGTTGACCACGAGTAAGGGTCAAGGCAATAATCTGGGCACCAAGTGAAGGTGTACCAGCTCGGAAGTAACCATGAGGGGATGTCCTAAGACATGGCCGAGCTGGTTGAGCTACGAATGCAGCTGGGATAGCTTTATGGGACTACATTGATTCAGCTAGGAACAGCTCGGCATGTGTGGACTGGGCCTCATATGGTTCATGCCGAGCTACGTGGAAGGACGACCAGGACCGCCTTAAGAGTATAGGGCGGTGGAGCATTCCTGAAGGTACTAAGTCAGTCTCTTATGTGATAAGAGATCCCTTGATTATAGGGATCAACGTAGGAATTTCTAATGTAATTAGGAATACACTGCATAAGCATGTAGGAAGGAAACCTATATGGAAAGGAGCTCTATCGCAAGAAAGGATCTTGCACGTTATGGGAGCAAGTGGCTCGGTTCGTATTTAGTGCTTAAAACAAACATAGCCGAGTATGAGACTTTGCTCGCTAAGAGATTGAGGGTCTATTGAAATGTGCTGCTCGGTGTAGGCAACCAGATGCTAATTAGATAAACAGGAGGAAGTTTATGTGAAATAAAGTAGCTCGGGTAAAGTGTCTACATAAATTCAATGGACTTGGATTTAGGACCAAGCTAGATGGATCCAATCATGGAATCCCCATGAGAGGGTACACGTTCTAGTGGTAAAAAGGAAACGCACCAGATCATGACCAGCTTGTTTGTGCGCACCACGTGATGGAGCAAAAGTTTCTATATGAGATTCACAAAAGGACATATGGAAGTAACATTAGTGGAAGAACCATAGGCTCACCAAGCAACATTCTAGGGATAACGATGACCCTGGTCGGATGCACCACGTGAAGGTGCAAAGTGCTCGGCCACACAGAAAATTCCACGAAAGGGAAGTTCGGCCCAAACGAGGAAGAGTCATATAAGGGATAACTGGAACCAGAGTTCATCCCCAAACAAACTTGGATGGGAATCCAGTGCCACTGCCATGGAATACAAAGATAAGTAGTCGAATTACTTATTGCAGTTTATTTATTATTTAGCTACAAATTGCTATGATGGAATTATGAACAGAATTTTGGAGTGGGTAAAATCTAATTACCCTCAGAAAAGACAGAACACGTGCTCTAAAATAACCACCACGTGAGGGTAGTTAGCTCGGAGTTGTTGTATAGAGGCTCCCTAACCCTATGCCGAGCAATGATGACCATGAGTAGGGTCAAGATAGTAAATCAAGTACCAAATGAAGATATAACAACTTGACAGTACTACGAAGGGATGTCTTAAGACATGGCCGAGCTAAGATAAGCTACTAATATAGCTGTGACAACATTCTGGGTTTAGCCCGGTGCAAGCTTGACACGGATGGAGTCATGCCGAGCTAAGTGAAAGCACGGCACCGCCTTAAGAGTATAGAGCGGTGAGACATTCCAGAAGGTTCTAAATCAGTTCCTTATGTGATAAGGAGCAATCCCGTGTATAAAGGGATTAATGTAAGCATTCCTAATGCAATTAGGAATACACTGCACATAGAAAGGAAACCTACATGAAGAAAGATTGGGGTGTTCCGGTGAGGAAGCACGTGATCAAGACCTTACGTGGATTTTATCCCCATATAAATTCCATAGAAATTATTATTCGCTATGAGTTGCTATAGTGGAATCATTAACGATATCCATCTTTTCTCGTTGTGTTGGCTACAAATTGCTTTAATACGGTAAGAGTTACGAATTAAACTCTGTTTGACTTGAAACAAGTTGTTTCGTACGGTCTAAACATGAATAAGCTAAGTTTGGACCCAAAGATGCTTTGCCTCCAAACTGGGGAGCTGAGAGTGTAAATAAACAATGAATGTTGTTTGAAAAAAAAAAAAGAAGAAGCTAAGTGCGAAAAAACTTAGGCAATAGGCAATGAGTATTGCTTGAAAGTGGCTAAGTACGAATAAGCTTAGGCCATGGGCAACGAATATTGCTCAAATTTTTCCAAGTACGAAGAAACTTGGAGGCAAGCAACGAATATTGCTTGAACATTCCCAAGTATGAAGAAACTTGGAGGCAAGCAACGAATATTGCTAAGCAACGAATATTGCTTGAACATTCCCAAGTACGAAGAAACTTGAATATTGCTTGAACATTCCCAAGTACGAAGAAACTTGAAGGCAAGCAATGAATATTGCTTGAACATTCCCAAGTACGAAGAAACTTGGACAGTAAGTAACAAATATTGCTTGAACATTGTCAAACTTGAAATGAAAATTGCAAGTACATTGCTAAAAAAAACACACTAAGGCTTAAGCAATGAATATTGCTTGAAATATCCCTGGACAACGAGCAATGTTGGGAAAAAGCTAAGTATGAACATGCTTGAGTATGAGCAACGAATATTGCTTGAACATTGCTAAGTACGTGGAAACTTGGGCAATAAGCGACGATCATTACTTGTGGTCTGCTAAGTATGAAAAATACTTAGCCGAAAAGCTAAGTGCGAGGACACTTAGGCATGAGGAAACATATGCAAGAGCAACGGATCCTTCTTGGCATTTGTTTAATATGAAGGAATGTGCAACGACTATTATATAGAACTCCAAAGTACGAGAATCTTAGGTGACAAGTACCGAATATTGCTAAAGATTTGCTAAGTACGAAAATACTTAGGATGTTTACTAAGTGCGAAAAAACTTAGGTGTACTGGAGAGTATGAAGAAACACATGGCTTAGGTGGAAAGCAATGAGTAATGGTTGGTCCCTTAGCTAAGTAAGATGATACTTAGAGGCCAGAAGACAATGGATAGCGCCGAGTATGAAAACACTAGATTTTGCAGCCCGACCAAAATCATGAAGGACGTGCCGAACAAATAAAGTGCCACGAAGGGTCAGTTATTGAATAAAATTGACCAATTATAATAACAGCTCTTGGAGGTTGCGCCGGCGAGGACTTCACCAAACATGTGCACCACACGTGAGGATGCTCGGCACGATGCCATGTGCACAACGGTTAGTGCACTTTATAGTGTAAATGAGACAAGTAGTAACGACAAATACGTACTCTGGTTGACAACACTACGTGAGAGTGCACTGAGATGCCGAACAGGGTCGGACTGAGAAAAGGTCTAGCAATTAGTTTCTGCCACAGATTTTGAGTTCTTGGAGCAGAATAGATGAGGCCCAGATCAATTTAGTCCTGGACCGTGGACCGGAAAAACCAAGGATGTCATTGTACGACATAGCTCACTTGATGTCTTCCAAGTTGGCAGATTTCTTCCAAGTCGCCAGAGATTTTTACAGAGACAACCAATCATACTTAAGATGAAAATCTCAGTAAAAAAAGAGAGGCTCAAAATGGAGTACGGGCACTCGTAATGAGAAAATTGAAGCCTCTTTTTCAATCCATAAGCTCCCAAGGTATATGAACCAGACGAGGACCGGACAGACAGTATGACAGAGTACTATGCTGAATATTGCAGATGCTGAACAGACTTGGATTGACCTAAGCACACACGAGACACATGCTTGGTCGGCTATACCAAGTGAAGGTGTACGGGACCACTACCGAGCACGAGTGCATGGTGTACGATAATTAGTGTATTGGGGGAGAACAGAAGAATTTGAAATAAGGGTGAGAATGTCTTTCATGCCCCAGAAATTAGGAGTGACATACGTGAAACGTCACCCTAAAAGTTGTTCCAGCTTCATCAAAAAAGGCAAACATCAATCAACATTTAATGCAGGAATCGTGTCTCCCACGTAAGAAGGGAAAACTCGAGAAATTGCGCCAAACCCTACGTGTGGATATTAGCGCAAATGTACTATGCGAGCTTGGTAACGTGGATACCAAGGGGGAATTTGTAGGGGCGGGCCTAGTCGAGTGAGCAGCTGTGATGAATATCACAAATGCAAAAATGCAAGAATTACAGCAAGGAAAAACACAATTGTTGGAAAGGTAGCAGTAAGCTTTGACCATCATTCACGAACAACAATGATGATCAAAGCTGGGGAGCAATTGGAGAGGGTAGAATCCAATTACATAGGAAAATACCCAAGCACATACGAACCACGTGCTTAGCCTGGACACCACGTGAGGGTGGCTCAATTCGAGGGGACCACAAGAAGGTGCCCCAAGTTAGGGCCGAGCAGGGTAGGCCAAGTGTGCAACCAGGATAGCACCACGAGATGGTGGCAGCATCATGAGAAGGTGCGGGAGGCCAGTGCCGAGCTAGGTATCTGGTCGGCAACATCATATATAGATAGGCAAGTATATTGCCGAGCTAACTGCCTACGTGATAAGGTAGCGGGTCATTCTAGAAGGATCCAGAATAGCCTCTTACGTGATAAGGGATAAATCCTGAGAATTAAGGGATTATCATTAAGCTTCCATATTGGGCAAGAAACCCAATATGGATACAGAACCCTGGCAAGAAGGGAATTCTGATTATATTGCCATATGGGACGAATCCCATAAGAGAAAGGACTCTTAACATAAAGAGGATTCCGATAATAGCAAGGATTCCTAACGTGGAAAGAATCCTTGTAGAATAAATATTGTGTTTTTATATGGAACGAGTCCCGTATAGGAAAGGACTCCTAATGAGAATAGGATCTTTGGATAACAAGCACCCCGTATCTATAAATAAGGTGCCATACCGATGAAGAAATGTATGTGGTAATTCGTGTTTACATGCTTTACATGTTTTATGGTTTTCTCCTAGTATGTGATAATGACTTAAGCATCGGAGGGCCTTTGCTGTCGAGAGGCAAAGGTGCTCTAACCGTTTATTGTCTTGCAGGGCTAGAGTTCCGGCGAAGAGTGCATATTGTTGATCTCATAGAGGTGTGGAAATAGCATACCCATATTTTTCCCCTCTACAATAATCCAGTAATAACCCAAATCAACTTGCTCGTCAGATAACACAGATGGAACGGCCCAATACAGAGTAAACCCTAAATAGCTTACTTACCTTGTGAAGATAGGGAAAGGGAGGAATATTCGGAGATATTCCCAGAATCAGTTGAGCTTGCGAAGATAAGCACAATCCTACTCGGAGATGGAAAGCCAGTCAACTTACTAAACAAGGAGCAAACTCCCATGTAGGGTAAAGCTCCGAACGAGCAATGTGCGGCCGTCTTGGCAAGCATCCTTATCAAATAAGGATACAGAATCATGCAGGCCACGCTGCCCAATAAGAGAGAATCCTAAGCTTGGAAGGATTCCATATAGAGAAGAATTCCACAGGGAATGTAAATGCAAACTAATTGCCTATATAAGAAAATGACTCCTAAATACTAGAGGTATGCTTAAACCTACTCTCGCACTTATACACTCGTTTCAGTTATCCTCCAGTTCATCAATACTAACTTAGCCATCGGAGGGCCCTTGCCGCCTAGAGGCAGGGGTGCTCTGACCATTTGTATGTGCTGCAGGATCGAGGTCGCTCCATTTGAAGAGGATTTGATCTCATAAGAGCAAGGAAATAACTTCGTGAGTTTTTTCCCTCTTACAATTGGCGCCGTCTGTGGGAAAATAAAAACCTCCACCGAGATCATCCATGGATGATCGCGATCTTCACACACCGCAGAAGAGTGGGGCCGGGGGGAACCTCCCTCTGGAACCACCCGGCGCCCCAAAAAAGCCTCCCCCTGCGAGGTTGTCAAGCCAGGTGGAGCATGTGGAACGTTCTCAGCCTAGCAGATCCCGAAGGGGAGATTCGGAGGTCCAATCACGAAGGGATCAACGGAGGAATTCCCCACCACGTCACGTCTCGAAAAAGACAGACTCCAGGGTGAGGCGAAATAGGGAATGTGCAGAGAGTTTCGTGCGAAGGGAGCAGGAAGTCTTAGACCTGGCACGACAGATTGCCCAAGAAGAGGCTGCAATCCGAAATCTGAAGGACCGCTTGCGACAAGCGGAGGAAAATCTGAAATCCAAGTCCCGGGATGGTGGAAGAGACCGGGGACGGTTGGGGAGGGAATCCCCACCAAAAAGGGCAGATTCCACGGCCAGGAAGGGCCCACAACGGAAGAGAAGAGCCGCAAGCGAATCCCCAGACAGTGGGGAAAAAAGGCGGCATGGAAGGGACTGGTACGAAAGGTCCGATTCAAACGAACACGACAACGAGCATGAAGTAGCCCGGGAAGCGGCTAGAAAGTCTCTCCACCACGTGGCAGCTTCCCCACTTGCTAAATGGATCCAAAGGGCGGACCCACCCGCCAGGATAAAGCACAATCCGTTTGTGCTATACGAAACCATAGATGATCCAGTAACTCACATTCAGCACTACCAGCAGGCGATGTTTATGCATGCAAGGGACGACGCCCTAATGTGCAAGATGTTTCCGTCAAGCCTGGGTAAGGTGGCGCTGCGCTGGTATCATCATAAGCTGGCACCAAACTCGATACACAGTTGGAAGCAGCTCTCTGAGGAGTTCACGACCCGATTCTTGACGAGTCGAGCGGCACCAAAAACTTTTGACATCCTGACCGCCATGGGGCAGAGGGAAGGAGAAAGTTTGAGGGAGTATTCAAAAAGGTATTGGGAAACCTTTAATGAGATTGAGGACTGTAGCGAGGAGTACGCTATAGCGACTTTCAAGACGAGCTTGCCTGTTAGCTCAGATCTGAGGAAGTCCTTGACAATGAACCCAGTCAGAACGGTGGCAAAGCTCATGCAACGAATCGAACAACATGCGCTCATCGAGAACGACCGTATGTGAGAAAGCAAGAAAGAGAACGCAGGACAACCTGTCACCCTGGAGAAGAAGACGACGGATCAAAAAAGTTATAGGAAGGAGTTCCCCACCAGCAGGAGGGACAGTTCGTCCGGCCGGAGGGATAAGGCTACTGTGGAGACTCGTTCTTTCCACAGCATTTACACGATCTTTAATGTACCAATTTACAAGATGTCGTACAAACTCAGAGATAAGCCGTGGTTTCACGACCCGCCAAAAATGACAGGAAATTCGGAAAGGCGGAGAGCAACGAACAAGAAATACAGCTATCACCGGGACTGGGGGCACATGAAAGAAGACTGTTTCGAGCATAAGAAATTCCTGGATGAGAAAGCAGCTGAGGGCCTCCTCGATGAGTATGTAGCAGAAAGAAAGAGGGATCACCCAAACCCAGTCGAGGAAGTGGACTGTTTAGCAAAACCCAAGGGTCTGATCCAAATGATTCAGGGCCATGCAGCCCCCTATACCGAAAGTGAGATCAGATATGTACAAAGGCAGAACGAGCATGCAAAGCACGTGTACAAGTTGGATGTGAAGAGGCCCAGGGAAGAAGAAAACACGACGCGTTCAATCACATTCACGGACGGGGACCTAGAGGGAGTGACGTTGCCACACAATGACGTTCTGGTCGTCACCCTACGTCTAGGGGAATACGACGTTGAGAAAATATTGGTGGATCAGGGGAGCTGCACAGAGATTCTGTATTATGACACTTTTAGGAAGATGGAGTTGCCCAGGACAAACTTAGAAAAGAGTCAAACCCCTTTGATCGGGTTTGGGTCACAGCCGGTCTGGCCCATGGGAAAGGTAACATTGCCCGTACGAGCAGGGTCCGTCGTGTTGAAAACAGAGTTCCTAGTCGTCGATGTCCCATCTTCCTACAATGCCATCATTGGCAGGACATGGCTGCACAAGATGAAGGCAATTTCATCAACTTACCATCAGATGATAAAATTCCCGGGGGCAGAGGGCATTGAGCACATCAAAGGAAACTAGAAAATGGCACATCAGTGTTTAATCTCAACAATCAGCAGAGCCCCCAAGGCACATCTCGTTCAGTTTGTCGAAGCATCCGATCAATCTACATTAGAAGACGTTGGAGGGAATCCAGCTTCGAGAACTGTGGAAGGACTGAAAAAGGTTCAGCTCGACGACCAGGATCCAGAAAGGTACTTTCTGGTAGGAGAAAAGCTTGATAAGAAGGAAGAAGAAGAGCTCGTACATTTCCTCAAGCACCACATTGATGTGTTTGCCTGGACACCTAAGAGATGCTGGGCATTGATCCCAATATAATCTGTCATCATTTAAACGTAGACCCCCGGCACAAGTCAGTAGTCCAGAAGTCCAGAAGGTCAGCCCCTTAGCATGCTGAAGCAGTCAACGAAGAGGTTGATCGTCTTCTAGAAGCCAAAGCAATCAGGGAAGTGAATTATCCTGAATGGCTGTCCAATACGGTCGTCATCAAGAAGAAGAACGGGAAGTGGAGAGTGTGCGTCGATTTCACTGGTCTAAACAAGGCCTATCCCAAAGACAGTTTTCCTCTGCCCAGAATTGATCTGCTCGTTGATGCAACTGCTGGGTACGAACGAATGAGTTTCTTGGATGCTTACAGGGGATACCACCAGATAGCAATGTATGACCAGACGAAGAAAAGACATCGTTTATCACTCCACGAGGACTGTATTGCTACAGGGTCATACCATTTGGTCTTAGAAATGCCGGGGCTACAGACCAAAGACTCGCGACACTCATGTTTAAAGACTTGCTTGGGAAGACTATGGAAGTCTATCTAGACGACATGGTGGTGAAAAGCAAGGAGAAAGCTGATCATATATATAACCGATTTAAAGGTAACTTTTGACATCTTGCGACAATTTCAATTAAAGTTAAATGCTTCAAAATGTCCATTTGGTGTGAGTTCTGGAAAGTTCCTGGGCCACTTGGTCATGGAGCGTGGCATAGAGGCCAATCCAGATCAAATTACAGCCCTCCAGAGACTCGGGAGCCCAAAGACCACCAAGGAAGTGCAAAAGCTGACGGGCATGGCGGCAGCACTAAACAGGTTCATCAGTCGCTCGTCGAACAGATGCAGGCCTTTCTTCCAGCTATTGAAGAAAAGGGAAGGATATGAATGGGGACCGGAGAAGGAGGAAGCTTTCAAAGACCTCAAGAAGTATCTCGGAACTCCCCCGTTGCTGTCAAAACCAGAGAAAGGTGAACGATTGATCCTCTACCTAGCCGTCTCAAAGCATGCAATCAGTGCAGCCCTCCTCCGAGTAGAGGGCACAGAGCAAAAACTAGTCTACTTCGTAAGTGAAACTCTCCTGGACGCACACACCAGATACCTCCCACTGGAAAAGCTCGTCAAAGCTCTAATCATGGCTTCACGGAAATTGCCACACTACTTCCTGGAGCACCCCATCACCGTATACACCGAATTTCCCCTGAAAGCGTTGGTTCGAAAGGCAGACTTCTCTGGGAGAATCTCCACCTGGTCGGTAGAGCTTAGTTAATACGACATCGATTATCAACCGAGAACGGCCATCAAGGGCCAAGTGTTGGCAGATTTCTTAGCAGAGTTTACCCCGGCCGAGGTTGAGCCTCCCGTGGTTCGCGAACATGAACCAAGCCCTCAAGCCAACAATCAAAGCGCAGATAGCTGGCAATTGTTCGTCGACAGATCGGCATGCAACAAAGGCTCAGGGGCAGGAATAGTACTGTTCACTCTAGAACGCCGATGCTCGAACAATCCGTTCGTTTGGGATTCAGCGCGACGAACAACGTGGCAGAATACGAGGCCCTCCTAATCGGGCTCAAAAGTCCGAGGACCCTTGGGGTCAAGAAGTTACAAATCTTTTGTGATTCGCAACTTGTGGTAAATCAGCTTTCCGGGGAGTACGCCCTGAGGCACGAGAAGATGGCAGCCTATGCAAAGGTCGTGCAGGATGTAATGTCAGATTTCACCTCGGGGCAAAACGCTCATGCAGACTCATTGGCTTGCTTGGCCTCAGCTCTACCTACGGAACATAAACGCACTGTGACCGTTGAATATTTAGCTCAGCCCAGCATTGGGCGAGAAGGAGAGACCAATATGGATACATACCTGGGACCAAGCTGGATGGATCCAATCATCGCTTACTTAAGGGATGAAGTCTTACCAGAAAATAAAAAGGAGGCTTATAAGGTCAAATTGAAATCCGCTCGTTTCTGGCTCTCACCCCAAGGAAAGCTATACAAGAAGTCGTACCACGGTCCCTACCTGTTATGCGTCCATCCCACACTAGTGCAGAAGTTCTTACACGAGATACACGCCGGGACATGCGGGGGGAAAATCAATAGCACACAGGGCAATAACTCAGGGATACTGGTGGCCATACATGCAGGAAGATGCAAAGGTGTTCGTTAGAAGTTGTGAAAAGTGTCAACAGTTCAAACCGATAATTCGGACGCCGGCAGAGGACCTGCAACCTCTCACTAGCCCATGGCCGTTCGCTCAATGAGGGCTCGACATCATAGGGCCCCTACCCATGGCAACGGGCAAGAGGAAGTTCTTGCTGATGGGGACAGATTACTTCACCAAATGGATTGAAGCAGAACCGCTAGCCAAGATCACTGAGAGCAATGTGGAGAAATTTGTCTGGCAGAACATCATAACGAGGTTTGGAGTGCCTTACTGCATAATTTCGGACAACGGGGCACAATTCGGGCCAAAGTTCGAAGCTTTCTGTGCCCAACATGGGATACGGAACTACTACTCAACACCAGCATACCCTCAAAGTAACGGACAAGCGGAGGCCTCTAACAAAACAATCCTCAAAGGAATTAAGCAAAGATTGGAGAAAAAGAAAGGAAGCTGGCCCGATGAACTCCCAATAGTGCTATGGGCATTCAGAACCACCCCAAGACGATCAACGGGAGAGACTCCATACTCCTTGGCCTACGGTATAGAGGCCGTGATCCCCATCGAAGTGGGACTCCCAACGAACAGAACGGCATTGGTAGAGGCTGGTGGGAATGACCAAGCTTTGGCAACAAGTTTGGATCTTGCAGAGGAGCGACGAGAACGAGCTCTGGTTACACTGGCAGCCTACCAGCAACAGCTTTGCAGGACTTACAACAAGAAGGTCCACCCCCGCGAATTTGGAGTAGGGGACCTCGTGATGAGGAAGGTGGTAGGGAATACCAAAAAGGCATCAGACGGAAAGCTCGGACCAAACTGGGAAGGGCCTTACAAAGTGGTTGGTATGGCAGGAGTCGGAGCTTACAGGCTTGCAGATCTAGATGGGAATCCGGTCCCCCGCCCTTGGAATATCCAGAATCTTATGAAGTTCTTTCCTTAAATTATCTTTTTCTTTTGAATAATGCCCTGAAAGGCAGAAAAAGTTTTTCCTTATGAAATTTTCTTGGAATAATGCCCTGAAAGGCAAAATGCGACTCTTTTACCTTTATTTAAGAATAGAGTAGAGAGACTATCATGATTGCGAATAAAATCATCCACTTATTGTCTTACAAATCTGTTCATTACTTTACTTTGAGTAAATATGGGCTTTGACTGAACGAATAAACCCCATATTGGGGGCATGATATACACTCAATCTATCATGATACAACAAATACTGGCTTGTCCTTGGCATCATCTATGGCCTCGTCCATGAATAGGCGCGAATATGCCTAAGCTCGTCCGTGGCCTCGTCCACGGTTAGGCACGAATATGCCTATAAATTGTCCATGGTTAGGCACGAACATGCCTAGACCTCGTGTGGACGCACCTCCGGAGGGATATCTCGAATATCGATTCGGAGTCGCCACCCGGGTTTTAGCGGATTGTCCCCGAGGAACCAAACTCGATTGACTCGTGCCTCATTCAATGGATAAGGATTACTGGCCCGTCATCACCATACTATCTTAGGTTTGGGAGCTCAGTTACGAGAGGGGAAAGGTTTTACGGCACCCCCCTTGCCCGGTTCAAAGACCGGTCTCTACTTGACTTTTGTGGGATTGAGCGAGAAATTTATGCAACTCAACTTTGAACAATTACGGGAAATGAGGGATGGGAAGCCAAATAACAATGACAAACATAACAATGAGCTACGGTGTATGCTTGTGCTCCGTGAATCTACATGAATGGTGATGGTATGCAAGCATGAACAAACAAGAACATCAAACAGCAAATAACAACATTAGACTATACAGAATGGTAACAAAATAACCAAAAATGACACTACAAACCACAGCAAGGCTAAACCAATCTGACCCACTGCCAAAGGTTTGAGTGCTCAACCTGTGGGTTCGAGTGCTCAAACTGCTGGCCACCCATACATGCTTAAGATGCTTCTGATGATTTTGATTTGATGAAAACAAGATTTGGTCCTCATTATCTGTTTAGAAACAGCATTTGGATCATTGAACAAAATAGCACAATCACATGATCATAGGTTTAACACTCGTTCATGGACCAAGATGAGGCAGTTATCATGACAAGAATGAAGACTCAAAGCTTTAAAACCTTGCAGAATACTCAAGACGCCAAAAACAAGTTGAAATAAGAGAATGATTTGATTGGACCAAAAGGCTGTTTGAGCGCTCAAAGACGTACATTGAGCGCTCAAGCCATCTTTTGGACTTGAGTGATCCTGCTCCATTCTGCCTTTATTTGGACCATAAACCAGTTCAAAATGGTACATGATGATGCATAGAAGGTTAAAATCTTCGTAAACATGGATAAAATAAACTTGAGGTGTTCACAAAAGTGAAGAGTAAGGATCGGACCGCACATAAGCATGATTAGAGTGAGAGGGAGCGGAGATCAGGTTGGCCTAGCCAAACATCAACACACACACACACCGATATTAGGTTGGCTTAGCCAAACATCAACACACACAACTCAACACATACACACACACTTTGAGATTAGGTTGGCTTGGCCAAACATCAACACACACACACACTTCATAAACTGAAAACAGAATACAGAACTAAAGTAGACAAGATTCAAACTCCAAAACTGACCAAGGTTTGAGCGCTCATAGGGCTAGCCTTGAGCGCTCAAGCCCCATTCAAGGGCTGTGAACTTCTGTGGTTTCTGATCATTCTTTGATGCTTTTATGAGCTTAAATAAACTGGTAATTGTTGAAAAGAGTAAGATACACTGTTTATTTCATAGAATGAGATCATCCATGGTTGATGATACTAAAACATCACTCTTGTGGCTTTTAGGTTCAATGATCGATGATCGAAAACAAGATAACAGATTTGAGGGTTATTGAACCAACAAACAACCACAAGGATGATATCATCAAGATAATATGATCAGAAACCACAAGAGCACGAAGAATACTCAAACGGCTTGAGCGCTCATGACCTTAGCATTGAGCGCTCAAGCTGTTTATAGCTGGGGTTTTCAAAGAGTGTTTTTCTTGCATATTTAAGACCTTGTGAGTCCATTAGAGGTATAGAGGACCTCCATGAACCCATTGGTCTCCCTCAGGAGTGCCAACCCGTAACTTTCACATGGATTTCTACCTTTTGGTTTTGATTTTGAGCTTGGACTTGAGGTTTTGCTTGATGGATGAGTGTTGAAGGAGGGTGTTGACACAATGTGGGTAGTTTAGGACAGATTATGTTGGGTGTGGGTTGGCTTGGGCTGATTTTGGATAGATGATGGTGTATTCTAGTGAGAGGTCTTGAGGATCAAAGTGGGTTTTATGGATGGGGGGATTAAGCTTCAAGTAATGGATGGAATGGATTGAAAGTTTCTGGAAATGTAGTTTGAGAGAGAGTGAGTGAGAACTCAGGGTATGAAAGGATGTCTAACCTCTCCAAATGGTGTAGAATGAGTTCTTTTATAGGGTGAAATGGGGGTGAAGTGTGTTGATTTGAAGTGGAGGGCCTAATGGAGTAATATAGGCCCACCCTGAGGTCTATCAGTTGCATGCGAGCAACAGAAAAATGGCTAGGTGGCTGTCAATCAGTTGGAATCTCATCATTAGATGCTCTGCCACCGACAGACTGGACAGAGCTTGAGCGCTCAAACATGGGGTTTGAGCGCTCAAACCCCCTTGAGCACAATGGTTGGTTTTGGTATTTTGAAGGGTATTTTGGTCATTTGGGTTGGTCTAGGTTGTTTGGGAATGGCTAGGGGTGGTTTAGGACAAGTTCAAGCCTTTCTCTCAACCCTAAGGTATTCACGGGTGGTTTTCTCATCATCGGGAGTGCTTGGTCAAGTATCCTGGGTCAAAATCGGGGTGTCTACAGTTGCCCCTCTTGGATGAAACTCCATACCACTGTTTGGTATGAGTTTCATTCAAGACAGAGACATCCCGATCCTTTCCCGAGCCTTTTTCAAGCTGCAAAGGAAAACATTAAAATCACGGTCGCCCCACTCGGGCTGCCTACGTACCCCATTGTAGGGATCAGACCGGCGTAATTCATCGGGGCATGTGCAAACAAACTCAACGGGTTTTCCTTGCCCGTGAAACAAACATGATTATGCAAATCGACGAGCCTTCCCGGGTCATGAAATGCCACATAATCCAAACGAGATTATGCGAATCAACGAGCCTTCACAGGTCGTGAAACGCCAACCAATTGAAACGAGATTATGCGAATCGATGAGCCATCCCGGGTCGTGAAACGCGAAAGCGAACAAACATGATTATGCGAATCAACGAGCCTTCCCGGGTCGTGAAACACCAAGCAACACAAACGAGATAATGCGAATCAACGAGCCTTCCCGGGTCGTGAAACGCCAAGTAACACAAACGAGATTATGCGAATCGACGAGCCTTCCCGGGTCGTGAAACGCGAAAGCGAACAAACATTCCAAGTCATGATCAAACACGAATCCATGCAAACGATATCATCAATTCATCCATATGCACCGGCTTGGTGGCTAAAGAGATTAAGCGTAGCTACCCTCTGGACAACGGGGAGGCTAAATCCGATGGGGCTATCCCTTGAACAACAAGATGGCCTAATGATTGGGTGGTTGTCTCTTGAACAACAGGACAATCGAAAAAGAGGTGATTGCTTACTGAACAAAGAGGCGATCAAAGTGCTATTAGTCCAAACGCACTTACGTGGTGAACCTCTGAGCTATGTGATGACTAACTAATTAACACAATAGAATGATTGAGCATGAATTGGCTCCCTCTGGGGGAACGCGCGTTGATTTATCAACCTCCGTAGGGCTAACCCCGAGAGGCCAGTCACTGAGAATCAGGCTCTTAAGCCTAACTCTAGTGTATGAGCTGAGGATAGTAATCCGAACTGCGTGCGATCTTATTCAAATAGGTCAAAGGTGGACCTGGCATTTGCCAAGATAACTTAGAAGGGTCAACATGTGATCGAATTTTCTTGAGAGGCCTAAAAATCAAAACACAGCGCTGGGGAATGAGCGCTCAGGCCTTTCGCTCGAGCGCTCGAAGGGTGTTTGAGCGCTCAGCCCTCTGGCTCGAGCGCTCGAACCTTTTGACCGGCGAAGGGTCACGACGGTTCAGTTGCTTAAAATCAGTTTGTTCACGTCCGTTGAACTCCCATAACTTCCGATCGGTTTCAGAACTCTCTTCTTACTTCCTCTCTCTCTAAATTGAATCTCTCTCTCTCGATTTCTCTCGAATTCAAGCCCAAATTATGAAGTTCTAACACAAATCTCAATCTAGGGTTTTGGTTTTCAACAACGGGGCAAACATTCTCATTTCCGACGGCGTTCATGGCCGATTCAGACGGAGATCGATCTCCTACACTCTCCCTGAGGGCCGACGACGTTGGTGGGGCCATGGCGGTGGTCCCGCCACTGGCTGAGCCAAGCGCTCAAGCCCCTACAGTGGCGAGCGGTGGTGCAACGGTGGTTTTGGGTGCTGGGGGTGTTGAAGAGACTACGGGGGTGGCCCGTGGTGATGATTCCGGCACCGTGGATGGCGGAGAAGAGGCCGTGGGTGGTGATGGGGTAGTGGGTGGTGTTGGTGGTGGAGGGCGGCGGTAATGGTGGTTTGGGGGCCCTTGGGGTTCCGATCAGTGGTGGTGGTGGTGGTGGTAGTGGTTGGGTTTTGGGTGGTGTTGGGGCAGTGGGTGGTAATCGGGCGGCGGCCAGTGGTGGTGGTAGCGGCAGTGGGGCTGCCGGGGTTCCATTGGCAGCCTCCAGCGCTCAAGCCACCACGGTGGCTCACGGTAGTGAGTCGGCGGTCCCTCCAAGGGCTATCGAGAGGGTTGGGGGTGGTCCTGGAGGAGAGAGGGTGGCATCTCGCAGTGGTGGCACGGTCTCTAGCAGTGGTAGAGAAGAGGGTGGTACCAGGAGTTGGGATGAGAGTCAGAGACTTGACATGATGACCATGGGGAGGTGGGCATTTACTTTGGCGGAGGTTAGGTACCGGGTGAAGGTGTCGTTCAGTGCTAGGGGTGTGACAAAGGATATACGGAGGAGTAGGAGGAGTAGTTGGCCTCTCAGGGGTGTGACGGGCAGTGATGCGCCCAACAGCAGTCGAGGGGCTACAGCAAGTGACACACCTAGTAGCAGCCGATGGGCTACTGGTGTTGTCAGGAGGAGTGCTAGGGTGGCGGCCAGTGGTAGGAGTATGGGCCCACCGAGAGGGGTGACGGCTAGCACTCCCGGAGCTAGTTCGTCGATCCCTTGGGTGATAGACGAGCCTGATGAGGCCCCCATGATAGCGCCTCCACCAGTGGCACACATGCCGGTGACTCACAGTCGCTCTGGGGCTGGTGAGCCTCGGGGCAAGGAGGTTGCAGTTGAGGAGGCCCCGGTGGTGGAGCAGGGTCCAGTGGGAATCTCTCGAGAGGATTACGCAGAGTTTGCTTCTCCAGATGATGTTATGGCTGCTGCGACAGAGAACCCACAGGTGTTGGAGGAGGTGAGGGAGGCTATACGGGAAAGACGGGAGGTTGAGGAGAGGGCTAGGGCTAGTACTGAGGAGCAAGAGAGGTTGGCTGCTGAGACTTACGCCACAGAGTTAGAGGAGGAGCTTAGGGAGGAGGAGGAGGCTCGAGCTCGTGTTGCTGCGGAGAGGGAGGCGGCAGCCCAGCCTAGAGTCACTGTGGTAGATGAGGTTCGCGCGTGGTTGGCAGCGAGACCGGCTTTTGATCCTGCTACCTATGACCCACCGACACATTTGTTCATCCCCTCGGGGGTGAATACTTACGTTTCTCAGCAGGAGGAGTACTTTGGAGAGGAGGTGCTACTTGACCCCGACGTCCACTTGTCGCGGGGTAACCTGAGGGTATGTACTTTCTTTGATTTCCATTTAATGTACTTTCAATTACTCATACATGATTGATTGCTTGATAGATGGTTAATTGCATGATCGAAAGATAGACTGAAAGCATGATTGATTGGTTGATTGGATGATTGATTGATTGATTGGATTGAACACGTCGATTGGTTTGATTGAAAATAATGATTGGTTGATTGATTAATTGATTGAATGGTCTGATTGATTGGTTGATTGGTGGATTGGTTGACAACATGATTGATTGATTGACAGACTGATATACCACACTCCATTTGTTTTGAACAGGAGAATCAGAGGATACCGGCCCATGGCAGTTCAGCTCGTAGCTTGGAGCTTTACCATGAGTTGCACAAGGATGTGAGGAGACTGGTTGATTTGACAGGGTTCAGGCCGTTCATCTTTACTCTCACGAGGACTCAGCACGATCACAATGTGCTGACAGCTCTAGCGGAGAGGTGGAGGGATTCTACGAATACCTTCCACCTGACGTTCGGGGAGGCTACTATGACCCCGCTAGACTTCTCAGCACTGACAGGTTTCAGAGTGGGTGGCGAGCCGATACCATATGACTGCGGGCTGGGGTACGACGAGGCTGGATTGACTTGGTTTCTGGGGTTTGTTCCTCACAGGGAGAGAGAGATGGCCCACTATGGCCAGTTTGGACGGGTGTGTCTAGGGGCACCGGCGTCACGGACAGAGGCTGAGCAAAAGGCCCAGTGTTACATGCTATACGTCTTCGGGGCATCCTTGTACGCCAACAGGCGTTGCAAGGTGCACTTCTCTTTCTTGCCGACGTTGAGGGACTTCGAGAAGGCTGCTCAGTATGACTGGGGAGGCCCTGGACTTGCTACT
Source organism: Vaccinium vitis-idaea (assembly GCA_963854785.1). Classification (NCBI taxonomy): domain Eukaryota; kingdom Viridiplantae; phylum Streptophyta; class Magnoliopsida; order Ericales; family Ericaceae; genus Vaccinium; species Vaccinium vitis-idaea. Next base: position 20,906,824 of record OY978223.1, on the reverse strand, counting down.
TGCTATTCTTTCATGGGCGCGGTCTCGAGGAGGAGAGGGATGAGCCTAGCAGGTCTATGGAGTTTGTGGGAGGTATGAGGCTTGCACCTTTCCTTTTTATTGTTGCACTTCCAATTGCACTATTTTGCACTCGCTCTACTTGCCATGTTTACACTGATACTCATCTAATTGTTTCTTGTTTCACAGCTCTGGGCTTATGAGGTGCTGGGATTACATCCCCCGAAGACTACTCACCCTCGGGCGAATGAGGTGCTTCCTCGCGCTTTGTGTTGGGGGGCCGATTTCCGCAAATCTTCGAACCCTCGTGTGACCCTCGACACACTGCGTGCTTCTCTTGACCGACTTTCTGGAGGAGGGGTAAGCTTCTTTGTGCACTCGTGTAGAAACTGCTTGCTCTCTTACTCTTTCTTACGATGCTCGGTTTTGCAGGTCCGCTGGGTTATATGGGAGGGCTATGATGAGGGCTACCTTGCTTCGAGTCGGGAGATCACCGCTGGGAGGATACTTCTTGAGTCTCCCTATGGCTGGCAGTGGTACCTTGGCGACAGGGTCACTCGCCAGTCGATGCGGGGTGCCTTCGCTCAGGTGCCTGGCCTACTTCTTTCCCGTGTACTGAGGACCAGTAGCTACACGCTTGAGGAGATACTGAGGTACACGGTACCGGAGGGGAACTTAGGTCAATTCCTGCGCCCAGAGATGGACTATGATGCTTACAGGGATCGGTACTTGGCGCACCCCTTAGGGGTAGTCAGGGAGAGGGTGGAGCAGGCGACTGCCGAGCTAGACAGGGCCATTAGAGCCGCCACTCGGGGAGCTGCAGGGGGGAGGACTTCTCAGAGGGCTAGACAGGAGAGAGCGGAGGTTCCTGAGGAGGCGACGGTCGGGGTGACCGAGGCGCCTGAGTGGTCCGTGTGGGTGAGTACTCCTGACGGGGAGGAAGGTGCGTTAGAGATCCCGCCTCCGCCCACCGGACTGAGACCGCTTCAGAGACCGGTATGACTTGCTCATCATCATATTCCTTTGATTATTGAAGTCTAGATTTTCTGATCACTGATGCTTGTTTCTTGTTTGGCTGTAGGTTGCTTATGAGTTGGCGCAGATGCTATACGAGCAAAACAGGGGAATGCGCGTCCTCTTGCGCCGGTTGATGGCAGGGACACGGGTGCCTTTGCGTCGAGCAGATGATATCGCACCGCCTGCTGCCCCTGTTCCTCCTCCTTTGACAGTTGCCCCGGTATGCTGTGTCTTCATTAGCTTTCATTGAATCCATGCAGATTTCCTTTCTTTCTACTAACTCAAACTCTTGTGGCTTTCTCCCTTTTGCACAGGCGCCTGTTACTGGGAAGAGGAAGCATGATGAGGCGAGTGGTTCTGGGACTCCGTTTGTCCGTCTCGGTCGCTCAAAGAATGCACAGTTCGGCTTGGATGAGGAGGTGACTTTTGTGGAGACAGCGACTCTAGAGGCAGGAGGTCTGAGGCAGTCGACCCGTAGGAGGACGGAGGCTACTCCGGCTGCTGTGATCGAGGAGACGCCTATGGTGGTTAAGGAGTCAGGGTCAGGCTCGCGCGATGATGACGATTCCATATCGGACCCTGACTTTCGAGGCACACCTCAGGGGCCTGACGACGACGACGATGATGACGACGGAGGCCAGTCTTAGCTAGTACAGAGTAGTGAGTATGGGTAGAGTACTTTTTCATTTTGCACATGATTGGGCATGCGTGCCTTGGTAGCTAGGTTTTGTACAGTTGGGCCTGCGTGCCCTGTTTTTGCTTTGGGCGCCTGTTTGCCCCACACATGATGACCTATGTACATGCCTCAGCTCATGGATTATGCCAAAGATGTATCAGATTTGCACTTTTCCTTTTGATTTATGCATTGCGTTCCTCGTTTTTGGATGTTTTGAGTAAGAAATTGTTGAGCACTTGCTGCACAATTCGCAGAACAACTCTCACGACATTGTATCCAAAATCATAAGTCTTAAAACCTGCGCTCAGCATTTGAAAGAGGGGACATATGCCTGTGAATTTATACAAGGCATTCTTATTGCATGACATGACATGGAATATGTACACACGAACTTTTTAATTCAAAAAATTTGATTTGATTGTTGATTTATGTACACAAGGGTACAACGTGTCTGTTTGACATGAAATGACCTCAGAACGGAATTTGGAGTCCATAAGGCATATTTGTAAGACAAAATTTTGCATGCAATACTCAAGACTCTGATGAACGAGGCAACAATTACTACCACCGCTCACATATGTCATCCCCTGGCCTTGCTTGGCCGTTGGTGCACCGATCATGTATCCGTTTGCTTCTTTGCCCTACTGGTAGCTCCACAAAGTCATAAGCACTTGTTGGCACTTGTTTTGGCAGTTGGAGAGGGTCCGGGAGGCTCGGAATGGGTTTTGGGGAGACAAAATGCAAAGGTGCAGGTTCAGGTTGTTGCAGGGTTTGAGCGCTCGAGGAAGGGCTTGAGCGCTCAGGCTATGTTTGAGCCCTCAAGGATTGGGTTTGAGCGCTCAGCGCCTGTTCCAGGGAGCAGATTCCGCTTGTTCCCAATGCGATTACTTGCATTCCCAAGGGTCTTTTCTGCCCCAGAAATGCGTGGGGACTTCCAGTTCTTCTTCCCAATTACAGATTATTTCTTTCCAAAGCCTCTTTCATCCATTTTCAACAAATCCTATACATTTCCAAAACTTTTCAAGCCTTCCCCATGCAAGTCTCATGGAAAACATGCGTTTGACCACCTTGAAAATGAAATCTCTCATTTCCCATGTTGCATGGGAATCTTGCATGTCTCCCCTTCTTCCCCTATAAATAACTTGCCTTTGATTGCCATTCTATTTACCAACTCATATTCTTCCTTCCATTCTTCTTCTCCTTTTTACCTCTCGTCTTTCACCCTTCAAAATATGGCCGCCCTTACTCCAGCCGTCATTGGTTCTTGGATTGAAAGCCTTGAGAACATTGATTGGTTCAACTTCCGAGACCATGGCCTCAACTCCTTGCGTTTCATCCACACTATCCCCATTCGTCCCGAGATTCTTCATGCGGCTGTTCGTTTTTGGGATCCAGAACTTCATGTATTTCGTTTCGGTATTCAAGAGCTATGTCCGACTGTCGAAGAATTCCAAACATACCTTGGGAGCTGTTCATGCACGGAACCCGCGGTTCCTCCTCTTCGCGACAGTTTGACCAAGATTCTGAAGGACAAGCTTGGTGTGAATGAGAGCACCGCCAAGTACCTGCTTCGTGGCAATGCTCTTGATGTTTTGAGCCTCTTTGCTGACTTCCAGCCTTGTGGGGATCTGACGGATTTCCCTCTTCAGAATCGGCGCATGTTCGCACTCTACATGTGCCTCTTGGCTTCTTACCTGCTGGTCCCCCTCGATGGGAATGCTCTTCCATTGTTTCGGTTGCTCTACAGATTGAGAGCGTCGCGATGTGGTCCCGATGGTTCTGGCTGAGACCCTCATGGGTTTGGATGCGATTCGCTCTGGGCGGACAAATGTCTTTGGAGGCAGCCCACTCTTACTCCAAGTTGGTTTTTGGTCTTGGTCACTGCTGGCTTCGGCTCTTCGGTCTAGTGACGCTTGGCTTTTGACACATGTTAGTGACGCTTGGCTTTTGACACATGTTTTTGGCTTATGGTTTTGGTTGCAGATGTGGCTTTGTGATAAGGTGAAGTTGAAGGCTGGCCTAGAGAACCACTGGGTTTATGATCCTCGGACTTGGAACAATAGGCAATTTGTGGAGGAATATGGCAATGTGGATGGGTGGACTGACTTTTTTATGGCTTTGGGGGAGGAACATGTCGTTTGGAGGTGTCATTGGATGGTTTTGCCGAACATGACGGCGGCTCACATGGGTCCAGCATGGGTGGTAACTCGCCTTTTACTTTCCGCAGCGCATCCTTCACCAACTCGGGATCCGTCAAGAGGTTCAATTCTCTATCCCAGCGTCTTTCCGTCTTCCAGAATTCAAACACTCGGTTATTGAGAAGTATCGCCTTTCATGGAAGAAAAGAGTGACTTGGGTTCATGATGACTATCCTACCATACATCTGAATGCACTTTACAGAAAATGGATAAGAGAAGAAGTATCGGCAAGATTTGGAACTGCTTAAAACCAAATGACCCGACTTAACTAGACTGTTCCCGAAACAAATCATGGACCCATGTTGTAATTTTTCTTTGTGGTAGTTGTGTCTTTGTTGTTTTTAGGCACTTTGCTCAACTTTGTAACCGAAGAGATTGTTGGAATAAAATTGAATCATGAGGGTTTCCCCCTCTTGGTTTACAACATTGTCTGTTTCTCCTCTTTTCTTCCTGCTCGACATACGATGGGTACCTGGATCAACTCAATGGATTATGACCGAATCTCTGAGTGAGACTGCCTATGTATCCATTTTCAAGGAATCAGGTCATTACGTAGTTTGGGTGAAGGTTCACTCGGGTATTGACACTCTCCTTTTTGCGCTCTAGATTTTGCCTAGTACCGCCCTTTCGGGTTTCCGGTCTAGCGAGCTCCTTTGATTTTCATGCCTTATCTTTTGCCTAGGTCGCCCAATGTGGGTTTTCGGCCTAGCAGGCTAGCTCTTATTTTTGCTTGGGTCAGCCCGCCCTTGCGGTTTTCCGCCCAACGAGCATCTCTCATGGGTAGTATCTTTTGAGTTGATCCAAGTTTACAAGATTGGCAAATTCGTTCCCGTCGAGATCAATGAGCACCGTTGCTCCCCCGCTGAGAATGGTCTTGATAATGTAAGGCCCTGCCCACTTCGGCCTGAACTTCCCTCTCGGGTCGAATATTGGTGCGCGGATTTCTTTTACCACCATGTCCCCCTCAATCAGATCTCGCGATTTCACCTTCTTATTGAATGCTCTAGCGATCCTCTTTTGGTATCCTTGAATGTGATATAGAGCACGCAGTCTCCTTTCATCGAACAACGTCAACTCAGCGAACCTCTTGCTTAACCAATCAGCTTTGCTAATTTCACTTTCCATTACTACCCTTAGGGATGGTACTTCGAGCTCAATCGGGAGTACCGCCTCCATGCCGTATACCAATGAATAGGGTGTTGCCCCTGTCGGAGTACGGAGGAGGTGCGAAAACCCCAAAGTGCTAATGGTAATTTTTCATGCCAATCCCTGGAGGATTCGATGGTCTTCTCCAAGATATTCTTGATGGTCTTATTTGTGGCCTCAACAGCTCCGTTGGTTTGCGGCCGATATACCGTGGACTTGTGCACCTGGATGTCGAAGTCTTCTAGCACTTCGGCAACCCTTCCTTTGAAATGTACCCCATTGTCAGAGACAAACGCTTGAGGAACCCCATATCGGTAGATGATATCTTGCTTGACGAAATGTGCCACCTGTACTGCTGTTAAAGTGGCATAAGAGGCTGCTTCCACCCATTTTGTGAAGTAATCAACCACCACCAAGATGAACTTGTGGCCATTTGAGGCCGGCGGAGTGATTCTTCCAATCACATCTATGCCCCATACCAAGAAGGGCCATGGCGAAGACATCGAGTGTAACTCAGTTGGTGGTACATGCTTCAAATTGGCGTGGACTTGGCACTTATGACACCTTCGTACATATTCAATATAGTCCGTCTCCATGGTAGACCAAAAGTATCCTTGCCTCAATATCTTCTTTGCTAGCATGATTCCGCTCATATGAGGACCGCACACTCCTTCATGGATTTCTTCGATTACCCTTCTTACTTCCTCACCGTGAATGCACAATTTATGCATACCGCAGTATGACCTCTTATACAACCTTCCTCCACAGTATTGCGACGCCAGTCGTCGTAAGGTTGTACGATCCTTCTTGCTTGCTCCTTCTGGGTATTCTCCTTTTTCGACCAAATTCCATATATCATGGTACCATGGCAGGCCGTCATCGGCCTCTTCAATGGGCATACATGTTCATAAGCGGGCCGGTCCCTTTGCACAATCATGACGGGTCGCAATCTTATTCCCTCTGGTAACTCGACCATTGATGCTAAAGTAGCGAGAGCGTCGGCGAACCGATTTTTCATCCTTGGTATGTGCGTGAAGGTTACTTCCTCGAATTGCCGAATTATCTCCTCTAGATCCTTGTGGTATGGCTTCAGCTTCTCCTCTTTTACCTTCCAATCGCCATTGGCTTGCGACACTACCAAGTTCGAGTCTCCTATTACTTCTAACTTATTAACTCCAATTTCTAAAGCAGCTTCCATCCCGACGATGCATGCTTCATATTCCGCCTGATTGTTAGTGACTTCAAAGTTTAACTTGAAGGCGAGAGGGATGTGTGGTCCCTCCGGTGACACTAGCAGTACTCCGATCCCAAATCCCTTCTGATTCGAGGCTCCGTCAAAGTATAGTTTCCACATATCATTGTTCATTGTCATGACACTCTCGTCGGGGAACTGAAACTCAGGGTCTTCTGGTCCTTCCACTGGGTGATCGGCTAGAAATTCCACCACTGCTCTTCCTTTCACAGATTTCCTCGTGATGTATTTGAGCTCGAATTCGGCCAGTAAGAGCAACCAACGTGCTAGTTTACCGGTAAGCGCTGGCTTCTCGAACAGATATTTGAGAGGGTCCATTCAAGAAATCAACTTCACCGAGTAGGCCAACATGTAGTGTCTCAATTTCTTGGAGGCCCAAACAAGAGCCCAACATGTCTTCTCCAATGGCGTGTATCTCTCTTCGACTTCGACCATCTTCTTGCTGAGGTAATAAACCGCCTTTTCGACTCCGTCATCACTTTCTTGTGCCAACATACACCCCATTGCTGATTGAGTAACTGACAAATACTTTCTTGTGCCAACATACACCCCATTTCGGCTCTGGAGATACTTCTTGATAGCTTCAAAGGCCTTTTGGCACTTGTCGTCCCACCTAAAGGACAACCCCTTCTTCAAAATTCGAAACATCGGCTCACAAGTTGAAGTCAACTTAGCGATGAATCTGCTAATGAATTGAATCTTTCCGAGAAAACTACGCACTTCTTTCTCCGTCCGCGGCGGTTCCATTTCTAGTATGGCTTTGATTTTGGAGGGGTCGACCTCAATTCCTCTGGTGGTGATCATAAATCCCAGCATTTTCCCGGCGGTGACTCCAAACGTACATTTTTGCGGGTTGAGGCGCATGTGGTACTTGCGAATCCTTTCGAAGAACTTACGAAGTGCTGGTAAGTGCCCCTCTCGCTCTTTAGCTTTCACAATCATATCATCCACATACACTTCCACTTCTTTATTTATCATATCGTGCAACAAGGTAGTCGCAGTTCTTTGATAGGTTGATCCCGCGTTTTTCAATCTGAACGGCATTACCCGATAGCAAAAGGTTCCCCATTCAGTTGTAAAAGTCGTCTTCTCCCGATCTTCTGGCGCCATCAAGATCTGATTGTATCCTGAAAATCCGTCCATGAAAGATAACAATGCGTGCCCCGCTGTATTGTCCATGAGTACATCTATGTGTGGCAACGGAAAATCATCCTTCGGGCTTGCTTTGTTCAAATCCCTGAAGTCAACGCAGACCCTGATTTTTCCGTCCTTCTTGGGAACTGGCACAATATTAACAACCCATTGAGGGTACTCCGTTACCATTAGAAATCCGGCGTTGAACTATTTAGTGACTTCTTCTTTAATCTTTTCTACCCAATCAGGCCTTATTTTTCTCAACTTTTGCTTAACTGGCTTAGCATTGGGGTACAGGGGGATCCGATGCTGCACGATGTCGGGATCGATTCCAGGCATATCCACGTGAGACCAAGCGAAAACATCTCCGAATTCCTTGAGTAAGTCGATGTGTAACTCACGTTCCTCCTTGGATAGCTCGGAGCCGATCTGAACCATGCGGGGGTCCCCTTCGTCTTTCAAGTTTATTAAAACAAATTCTTCTTTTATCGGCTGAGCATGGCTCTCACCTTCCCTTTTGATTAAGGACCTGAGTTCTTTGGGTATTTCTCCCTTGAGCTCGATCCCTTCATCGTCGAGGTCAACATAGTTTATTTCGGGAACAGCGAAGTAAGCGAAATCATAGTTCATTTCATTCATAAGACCCTCGGGGGTGCGATACATAGCGGTGGACTCAAACTCGAAAGAAAAGTGATGACGTGGAGGGCCATGAGGCACAATCTCCAACTCATAGCTGATTACAGACTCGGACTCAGACTTGGACTCAAACGCAGTGGGGGTGCTAGTGAATTTTACAACAGGTGTAAAAGTGCAATTCTTATATTCTCCGACAGCATCCAAGATCAGCAGGCTTGGATCTTCAAAGGCCTCTTGCCCGAGCATCATCACCTCAGCTGCTTCCTTACCCATACCCGTTGGACCGACCTCGTCGAACATTGAAAGCAGAATCCCACCATCCAGAATCTCTATCCAATCGGCCTTAAGGTCTTTTATCAATTCCTCGACCTTTTCCTTTTTATCTTCGCTATCCCACATATCATTGGTGAAGATTTCAAACCTGGGGTAAGACTCCCCGTTTACTGAGTTCACGAATGGCTTCGGCTGGCCGTGATAGGGTTTGTCCGCCCCTTCCTTCACGAAACGGACCACATAGTTCTTGTCATAGACAAAACCGCGGACGTCCTTCTCCTTGTCAGTGGGTTTGTAGCCTAGTCCGAAACGTCCTTTGTGAACGGGAAAATCTGGCAGCTCGGCCATTCCTTGCCGACTACGACCTAAACCTGTGCCCGGCAAATATGCCATTCTTCTCATCATCTCTAAGGCAGTGGAGGTGACAGCAAATTCATCGTATACTTGGATAGTACACACTCGGCCGGCAGTATCAAAGGCGAACCCACCCATTTCCACATCATTCGTGCATGATTTCCAAAAGCGGGGCGTTGTCCTCAGAATGAGGATGAATACCCGAGTCTCCATAAAGCACGACCGTTCCACTTTCTAATCCTAGCAAGACCTTCTGGTGCAGGGTCGATGGTACCGCCATGATGTCGGGCCGATGCATCCATGGGCGACCCAAGAGTAGGTTGAAAGAGGCCGGTATCTCTAGCACGTAGAACTCTACAGTTGACTGAAATCCTTCAGCGGCTACTTCCATTTTTATGGTCCCCAACACTTCTCGGCGAGCATTATCATAAGCGTGTACGGTTAAGTTGGACGGGGTGAAATCCCTTGTCTTAAGTCCCAAGCAATGAGCGGTGCGGAGGGGACAAACATTGAGTGCCGAACCATTATCCACCAATACCACCGGGATCCATTTCCCCATGCACTTCAGAGTTATGTGTAGACACCCCAATTTTGAACCCGAGATACGCTCGTGCATCTCCGATGATGAAACGGATCAATCACGATTACCTGGAACTGGTGAAAATGATTTGAATTTGATCAAAACCAACCAAACACTACCCAAGCAATCAAAATGTGCCAAACCAACCCAAGCATTGTTGAACCAAGCCAAACCATCAATCTGCCACCAAGAACCTTGAGCGCTCAAACCTCTGAGGAGCACCTTGAGCGCTCAAGTCCACGGCTTTGAGCGCTCAACTCCCGTCCAGTCAGCAACTTGCAGAGTATCTCATCATGAGATTTCCTGCATGGGAGCGTCTGTGGTTGATCTTATACGATCCCTATACGTATAATACACCCCACTAAGTCCTAAAATACGCCTAAAATGCTTCTAAATACACAAACCCACTTCTCTCTCTCTCCTTTCTTCCCTCCCACTCACTCTATAAAACCACCCATTGCCCCCTGGTTTGGGAGAGAGCTCTGATATTCCTCACCTTTGTTTTCCACCAGAAAACCACTCCTCACTCTCTCTCTCTACAAAAACTATTTCTTCACCATCAAAATCACCTACAATACCATTGATCAAACCCAGAAATTCGACCCTTGATCATCGACTAACCACCTGCATTGTTCAATTCGTCCAGAATATAAGCCAAAAACATCCACAATCAACCTCTCAAAGCCTAGAATCAAGCTCAAATCACAAACCTCTTCCAAAAGGTAGTAAAAAATGTGATGAACTCACTGTTTTGATCCTTCTGAGGAAGGCTAGTGAGTTTAAGCAAGTTCTCTATACTTGCATTGAACTCACAAAGGCCTGAAAGTTGCTTAAAAACTTCTTTCAAATCTGCAGTTAGAGCAGGTTTGAGCGCTCAAGCCTCTGGCCTTGAGCGCTCAAGCCTCTGGCCTTGAGCGCTCAAGCCCAGTTCTGAACAGGCCTCTGTTTTGTTAACTTCTGAGCTTTCTTTTGGTTTTGATCATTGTCTAAAAGTTAATTGCGTTCATGTAGCTTTCAAAACAGTTTATTTTCACACCAAAATTACATGCATGAATGTAAATTAACCATTTCATAGTGATTAAACATCAAAAACTTCAAATTTCTCATATTTGATTGCAAAACAGTGGCTGTCTGTCCTTTTGAAACTTTATTTTATGCATTTGGTGGTCCTGAGGAAGTAATAAAATCAGTTTAAAGGTTAAACAGTGGAAAGCCATGTTATGGCTTGAGCGCTCAAGGTCAAATCCTTGAGCGCTCAAACTGTTCTTGGCCTTATTTGCAATTTTCCAGCAATTTGGGTGATGGCTTATGGTTTAATTCTTTGTTGGTGTACATTAGTTGTCAATGTAGTGTCTGTGATCTGAATTCCCCTCTCTTGCAGAATTGGTTTGAGCGCTCAATCCATGAGCCTTGAGCGCTCAAACTGGTTCTAAAGCAAGTTTGTTTTAAGCGTTTTCTGGTGGTTTATAAAGAGAGGTAATACTTGTGTGACGTTTCTGTAGTGGTTTGAGGTCTTAAAGTATTGCCAAATGTTAAAAACCAGCAAGGAAAATGTTCGGGTGGAATGAGGGTTGAGCGCTCAAGTCATCACCCTTGAGCGCTCAATCCCCATTCTGGAATCCAGATTGCAAATAGTTTGATAAATCTCATGTTTATAATTACTTGAGTTATTGTACGATTTTTGTTATAATTTATTTCTGTGAACATTTGTAGTTTCACGTTCATCATCCACGTAGATCACGCGCACAAGCACCCACTGTAAAATCGCATCCCTTGTATATTTTGTTATTATGTGATCCCTGTCCCCGATTCCCCATTTATGTGAATAAATCAAATTTTAAACATTTCCAAAATCCCACAAAATATCAAGTAGAGACCGGTTCACGGACCGGGCGAGAGGGGTGCCGTAAAACCCTTCCCCTCTCGTAACCAAACCCCCGAATCCGAGAAATCTTTGGTTCCGTCAGGACTAGTGAAATCTTTTTCAATGGGCAACGAGTCATATTTTTATCGGTTTCTCGGGTTCGGACCTCAAATCCGGGTGGCGACTCTAACAATCACAATCTTTTTCGAGCAATCTCGGTGGGCCGTCCACAAGCTGGCGACTCTGCTGGGGATCTTGGTTAATATGTATTTTATTTAATTACACTTGTGCAATTTTTACTGCACTTGTGTAATTTTATTGAAATATGTGTTAATCAAAGCGGGTTTAATTCGAAAAATATTTTGTGGGATTTTTCAAATGTTTGAAATTTGATTTTTTTTTGCATTGCATTTGCATTGTTCTTAACCCCGCTGGCGTGTTTTGGCAATCCTGCCCGGCTTGCCGGTGACAGGGAATCCCGAAATGCCCAGCAGCCATCGACCGTGATAAATCACATTGTCACTATCGTTTTTAACGGTAGGAGACAATTTTGATTTTGAGTCCGGGGTACCCTCAGTGACCAAAACCGGCCTTTGCATATAATTAACCATAGAACCCCACGTTTAGTAATCCACCTGTGCGTTAGGTTTACGTGCTCCATTTTGTTACATGCTATGTGTTACCGCTTTTTCTCGCCATGCCATGTTGCATTCATACATTCGCATTGTATATAGTCACTGCGAGCGTCGTTGGTATAGGTTTTCTGTGTACATATCCCATTTGGTTTTTAATGCCTTTACAGTTAGTAGAAGGTTGCCTTGGCCCGATGATGAAACGTGCATTCCATATGCGCGTTGTTTTTGCGGGATAGCCTTTAGGACGGCCGGACATGGGAAAATTTGGATCATCGAATTCCTAAACACTGATCTAAACAGGTTTAAGGGACCTTGGCCCGAGGAGGGTCAATCGCCCTTATGCATCTGATCTTAGATCATTGTCGGAAGTTGTATGGACCAGGATTTCCCAAATCCGACCATCCGATATTAAGGACTTATTACTCAAAAAAGAAAACTTGAGGATTGAGGCAATCTTCCAAAACTGTCAATTTTTAGTCTAGGAGACTTAAAATCCACGGAGTTTGAGATACCTCCGGTGTTGGTCGTGCCCGAACGGCCACCGTGATTTGGACTAGCCTTAAGATCATTGATATCTGGATTACAACATCCAAATTGCTTTGTCTCGGATGATCAAGAAAAGTGATTGGCTCTGATTCCAACAAAGTTTGGAGTTTAACCTGCCGAGTAATGGTCTACCCGGGGTGTTGGAAAATCTTCTGTGCAATGATCTTAAGTGAGATTCAGATCCGGTAGACTAACCCTAAGATTGTACATGTTAGTCTAGGAGACTTAAAATCCACGGAGTTTGAGATACCTCCGGTGTTGGTCGTGCCCGAACGGCCACCCGTGTTTCGGACTAGCCTTAGAATCGATTGTGACTGGATGGCAACATCTTATTGCTTTGTCTCGGATGGTTAAGAAAAGTGCTACGACGTCAACATTTAGGCTTAGGTTGAAACGCCGTACTCACCGAGTAATGACTTACCCGTGGTGTTGATACAATCTGCTGTGCAAACGATTCTAAGTGAGTTCCGAAACCGGTAGACTAATTCCTAAGGCTAGAAATAAGACTAACTCCGTGAGTTAAGTTGTGGCGCGACGATAGTGAGTATTCATAATTCATTCATTTTGTGCATAGTAGACACATCGAGTACACATCTGAGTCCGGTTTTTGCTTTATAATCAGTTCTTGAATCATTGGGCCTGCAAAGAAGAAGAAAACCTTACCTGTTTGGACTCGACCTCCTGGACAAAGATTGTCTAGATCTTTATCACCAAAGGCCGAGACAAGTATGGCAGAAGAACAGGGACAAGACCCCCCAAATGAGTTTGAACGACTGAGGAAGGAAATGCATGATGAGAGGGTCCGAAATGACACCCGAATCGCTCAACTGATGGCGATTATGGTAAACATCCAGGGTCGACTTCCCCCACCACAGCAACGAGTACATGATGATGAAGCTCGGGATCAGGAGATTCCCAATGATGAACATCCGGAACAGCCTCCTCCCCCTGAAAATCCTCAGCTGGCTGAAATGCTAGCTAAAATACTTAAGCTGGAAGAGTCTGTGGCTAAAAGTGAAAAGCGAGCCATTACCGGCTTTGACATGAACAAACTCTGCATCTTCCCAGGCGCAAAGCTTCCCAAAAGGTTCAAGCATGTAGACTTCGAGAAGTTTGACGGGACTGGGGACCCGAGAGGACACATTCAGGCATATGTAAGCTCCCTCTCGTTACAAGAAGTTGATGAGCCTGCCATGGCACAAATGTTTCATGAAACTCTCACAGGGCCTGCACTCCAGTGGCTCTTATCCCTTGACATTTCAAAGAGACAAACTTGGGAAGAAATGGTGGCTGCTTTCATTAAGCAGTATGAGTATAATGTTCAGCTTAAAGTCACCACTCGAGAGCTTGAAAGCATCAAGATGAAGGAAAGGGAATCTTTCGCAGATTTTGTGAAAAGATGGAGAGCGAAGGCTGCGCAAATGACCGATCGTCCCAGTGATAAGGACCAAATGCGCATCATAACCAAGAACCTTCAACCCGATTTGGCTCAGTACATGGTCATGGCCCAAGCACATAACTTTGAAACCTACTTTGAGATGGGTCTGTCGATTGAAGAAGCTCTACAAAGCGGGATGCTAAAGAAAGGAGACTCATTCCCCAAACCAAAGCGAAACTACATTGGGAACACATCTTCCCTGTATGCAAACCCCAGTTACACAGCCGGTACCTCATCCAACACCATGAATCACCAATCCCATAAAGCCGAACCCATAAACGCCATCTTATCTCAACCAATCCAATCAATTCAACCGCCGTAAAATCAAAGAGGACGGCGTATCTTCACCCCTCTTCCCCTACCTTTACCTGTTGTTTTCGAACGACTCGTACAACAGGGAAAAATCAAACCTCTTCAGCCAACTCCACCTCCACAAAATCCCCCGCCAACATATAACCCAAACGCCTTCTGTATATTTCACCAGACACCCGGTCATCCCACTGAAAGATGCCAGCGCCTGCGTCATGAGATTCAAGACCTCATTGACAACAAACAAATCCGAGATCCCACTGAAAAGCCCAATATCCTTACAAACCCTCTGCCAACCCACAAAAGGAATGCCGATATAGGCCAAATTACCTTTAGCTCCACTCAAAAAGACCTAAAATCCACTCCATTTGACCCAAGCCAGTTCATCCTACCCGAAACAGACCCCAAGCCCATTGTGCCAGTACCTGTTGAGCACGAGGTATGCTTTCTAGACATCCACTTGGACCCCACTGTGTGGCAAGAATGGGGTGATTTGATAATGGCTATGGAAGCTCGGGAGTATGAGCAGATGGTGGCCAACAATGTGGCAAATGAAGAAGTTTGGCCGCATAATGAACAACTTAATGAAGGACTTCCATTTGGTGCAATGATTAACCTATTTTGGAATCCGATGTTTGAGGATCCACTGGATGGATTTGCGCTTCCCAACCTATTTGAACCATTGCCTATGCTACAAGATCAACAACCTGTGGAAGAAGGACAAGGACAAAACTGGCAAGAAGAGAATGGGGCACCAGATGGTGCACAAGAAGATGAATGGGACCCCACACCTAATGAATGGCAGCTCATGGACCCTAATGACCCTCTGGATGGATCCACACTTCCCATGTTCTTCGAAGAAGCATATTTTCCAATGCAACCACTATGGGAGGGTCGCCCTGATTTTTCCATGATGAGTGAGTATGCAATAAATCGAATGACGGAAGGGATAGAGTTCACACCTTATGACTACATAGTTGATGAAAACCTTCCGGTACCCCAAGTGCAAGTCCCGGAGGACTGCAACATCATGGTTTTAAATGGAGGTCTACCCGATGTTTGGGGACAGCAAATGGAAGAAAATGTTGTAGCAAATATGTGGGCCAATCAGAATGAAGGCATAGCACCGCTGTGGGTCGGAAACAATGAGGTTTGGGCTGTTAACGAGGCTGCCATGGAAAATGGAGATGTTTGGAGTGAAGCGACTGTGGAAGGAATTACCAAGGGTTTGGAAGGAGCCAGTATTGCAAAGGGAAAGAGAAAGGCGGAAGGGGATCTTGTCGATTTCTACACGGACTACACTGATTTATGGGGAGATGACATCGACTCGGTTCTTCATCTTCTTCGGAGTGGTCGGTTTTATCAACCACCTCAGAGGTTCACCGGAAACACTTCCAACCCACCACCGAATACTACAAACCAGCTACCATTCAACCTAGCTCCACAAAACAACCCAGCTCCACAAAATAACCCAACTCCACAAAATAACCTAGCCACACCAAACAACCTTAGTGACCCAATCACTAACCCAGCTGATTTCCAAAACCTCTTTAACCCAACAACCAACCAATCCCAAGCTACCTCTACGGCCAACAGTCGTGTTCCTCGTCCGAAGCCTCCCCCAACCAACGAAGAAAATCCCATCCAGAAACAACTTGAGAAAACCCCAGCCGCTCTTACCATTTGGGGATTGCTTATGAGCTCCAGTGAGCATCGTCAGAAACTCGCTCAAACATTATCCTGCATGGAAATTGCGCCTGATATCACCCCTGAGGCCATGATGGCCGCCATTGTCACCAAGCCTACCATTGCCACTAAGCCAACTAAACATGTTGTAACCTTTACCGAAGCTGACCTGCCGCTTGAGGGAACTGACCACAATAAGCCTTTGCATGTCACCATGAAGTGCATGGGGAAATGGATCCCGGTTGTATTGATAGATAATGGGTCAGCACTCAATGTATGCCCTCTTCGAACGGCTTTATGTTTGGGACTTAAACCAAAGGATTTCACACCATCTAGTCTCACTGTTCGGGCTTATGATAACACCCGTCGCAATGTGCTTGGGACTGTTGAAATGGAGATTGCTGCGGAGGGGTTTAAGTCAACAGTTGAGTTTCATGTGCTTGAGATCCCAGCTTCGTTCAATTTGTTGTTGGGACGTCCTTGGATGCATAGGTCTGATATCATGGCAGTTCCATCCACCTTGCATCAAAAGGTTTTGCTTGGTTTGGAGAGTGGGACAGTTGCCCTCTACGGAGATACAGGCATTCGCCCTCATGCTGAAGACAATGCTCCTTTGTTAGAAATTATGCATGATGAGAATGATGTTCAGCTTGGGGGCTTTGCTTTCGATACGTCCGGTGGTGTGTTTACGCTTCGTATTGATGACGATTTTTCAATCAGCACCACAGCCCTCGAGATGATGAGAAGAATGTCTTATCTGCCAGGCACGGGCTTGGGACGAACTCATCAGGGGGTGGCTCAGTTTCCAGAATTCCCTTCTCAGCGAGGCCGTTTCGGGTTGGGATACGAACCTACACTGAAAGAGATGCAAAGGGGGAAGACCAATGGAGCAAGTAGCAGTGCAAACCGTCGGATTCGCTTTGTTGGGGAAGGGTCGAATGCACCTTATCGCGGCCAGCCTGAGCCGTTTGTAAATGAAATAAGTGGAAAGGTACACCCTGGGTTCGAAATCTTTGCTAACGATGCTTGGGACAGCGAAGATGAACATGAAAAGGTCGAGAAATTGGTGAAGGACCTTAAAGCAGATTGGATGGAGGCTTTGGATGGTGGGGTCTTGATGTCAATGTTCGACGAGGTCAGTCTGACAGGTAAGGATGAAGAAGAGCCAGCTGTGATGATGCTCGGACAGGAGGTCCTCGATGATCCCAGTGTGCTGATAGTGGATGCAGTCGGTGAATACAAGAATTGCACTTTCACTCCTGTTGTAAAATTTACCAATGCATTCACTAAGTTAGAGTTCGAGTCTGAGTCAGGGTTTGAATTTGGCTGTGAGTCGGAGTTTGTGCCTCTTGGCCCTCCACGTCGTCATTTCTATTTCGAGTTTGAGTCTGATGCCATGTACTGTGCCCCAGAGGGCTTTGTTAATGAAATAAATGGTGATTTCGCTTACTTTGCTGTTCCCGAAATAAATTGTGTTGACCCTGACAATGATGAGACTGAGTTCGAGGGAGAAATACCCAAAGAACTCAAGTCTCTAATCGAAAGGGAAAGTGAAAGGCATGCTCAGCCAATAAAAGAAGAAGTTATTTCAGTTAAATTGAGGGATGAGGAGAATCCTCGCATGGTTCAAATCGGTTCCGGGCTATCTACTGAGGAACAAGAATTACTCGTCGATTTACTCAAAGAATTTGAAGATGTCTTTGCTTGGTCCCATGCAGATATGCCCGGAATCGATCCTGAAATTGTGCAACATCGAATTCCCCTGTATCCTGATGCAAAACCGGTAAAACAGAAATTGAGAAAAATCAGGCCAGATTGGGTTGAAAAAGTCAAAGAGGAAGTCACCAAGCAATTCAATGCCGGCTTTTTGATGGTAACTGAATATCCACAGTGGGTTGCAAATATTGTGCCGGTGCCCAAGAAAGATGGAAAAGTCAGGGTATGTGTAGATTTCAGGGATTTAAACAAGGCCAGTCCGAAAGATGATTTTCCCTTACCGCACATTGATGTATTAGTAGACAACACGGCAGGGCACGCGCTGCTATCATTTATGGATGGTTTTTCGGGATACAATCAGATTTTGATGGCACCAGAAGATCGGGAGAAAACGACCTTCACCACTGAATGGGGGACGTTCTGTTATCGGGTCATGCCGTTTGGATTAAAAAACGCAGGGTCGACTTACCAACGGGCTGCGACAACTTTGTTGCATGATATGATGCATAGAGAAGTTGAGGTATATGTGGATGACATGATTGTAAAAGCCAAGGAAAGGGAAGGACATCTCCCGGCGTTACGCAAGTTCTTTGAAAGGATACGGAAGTATCGGATGCGCCTCAATCCACAGAAGTGCACATTTGGAGTCACCGCAGGGAAAATGTTGGGGTTTATGATCACTACCCGAGGGATTGAAGTTGATCCAACGAAGATCAAGGCGATATTAGAAATGAAGCCACCAAAGACAGAAAAAGAGGTTCGAAGTTTTCTTGGGAAAATTCAGTTCATCAGCAGATTCATCGCCAAGTTGACTTCAACTTGCGAGCCGATGTTTCATTTGCTCAAGAAAGGAGTGCTGTTCAAATGGGATGACAGGTGCCAAAAAGCCTTCGAATCAATTCGGCAATATCTTCAAAGTCCCCCAGTTTTGATGCCGCCGACACCTGGAAAGCCGCTGATTATGTATTTATCAGTAACACAGTCTGCAATGGGTTGCATGTTGGCACAGGAAGGTGAAGCAGGTATCGAGAAGGCAGTGTATTATTTAAGTAAGAAAATGGTCGGAGCCGAAGAAAGATACACCCCTTTGGAGAAGACTTGTTGGGCTCTTGTATGGGCCTCTAAAAAGCTTAGGCATTACATGTTAGCTTATTCGGTAGTGTTGATTTCTCGGATGGACCCTCTCAAATATCTGTTCGAGAAAGCGGCACTCACTGGAAAGTTGGCACGGTGGTTGCTCTTATTGGCCGAGTTTGAACTCAAGTATGTAACGCGAAAATCGGTGAAAGGCAGGGCTGTGGCAGAATTCTTGGCAGATCATCCAATTGAAGGACCAGAAGATACGGAATTCCAGTTTCCCGACGAACACGTTATGACAGTAACAGAGGATGTTTGGAAATTGTACTTCGATGGAGCTGCAAATCAGAGAGGATTCGGGATCGGCATACTATTGGTCTCACCAGAAGGGCCGCACATTCCCCTATCTTTCAAATTGAATTTCGAAGTTACCAATAATCAAGCAGAATATGAAGCGTGCATTGTTGGAATGGAGGCTGCTTTTGAAATTGGGGTTAAGAAGTTGGAAGTGGTCGGAGATTCGAATCTGGTAGTTTCTCAAGCCAATGGTGATTGGAAAGTGCGAGAGGAAAAGTTGAAACCATACCACAAAGACCTCGATGACCTGATCCATCGATTCGAGCAAGTTACTTTTACACATATCCCGAGAATGAAGAACCAGTTTGTCGACGCTCTTGCTACCTTGGCATCCATGGTAGAATTGCCCGTGGGAGTGAGAATGAGACCAATCATGATTGAGCAAAGGAATAGGCCAGCATACGAGTATGTGATGAATGTTGGCGAAATTGACGATGGCCTGCCTTGGTTCCATGATATCTGGAATTTAGTTGAGAAAGGAGAATATCCAGAAGGAGCAAACAAGAAAGACCGGATAGCATTACAAAGGTTAGCTTCGCAATACATCCTCTGCGGTGGAAGGTTATACAAAAGGTCGTATTGTGGCATGCATAAGTTGTGCATCTATGGTGATGACACGAAAAGGGTGATGGAGGAAATTCACGAAGGAATCTGCGGTCCTCACATGAGTGGATTAATGATGGCAAAGAAGATTCTGAGGCAGGGGTATTTTTGGTCAACCTTGGAAACAGATTGCGTGCAGTATGTGCGGAGATGCCATAAGTGTCAGGTCCACGCTAACCTCATGCATGTGCCACCATCTGAACTTCATACAATGGCAACGCCTTGGCCTTTCTCAGTATGGGGAATAGATGTGATTGGGAAAATCACGCCACCAGCATCGAACGGACACAAGTTTATATTGGTGGCAATTGATTATTTCACGAAGTGGGTAGAGTCGGCTTCTTACGCTACATTGACCGCAGTACAAGTGGCCCATTTCATTAAGCAAAACATCATCTACCGATATGGGGTTCCTAATGCCTTCGTGTCAGACAATGGTGTGCATTTCAAAGGAAGAGCAGCAGAGGTGCTTGAGGAATTCAATGTTCAGGTTCACAAGTCAACAGTATATAGACCACAAACCAATGGGGCAGTAGAAGCAGCAAACAAGTCAATCAAGAACATCTTGGAGAAAACCATCGAGTCATCCAGGGATTGGCATGAGAAGCTACCATTAGCATTATGGGGGTACCGCACTTCGATCCGAACTCCAACAGGGGCAACGCCCTATTCACTGGTTTATGGAATGGAAGCAGTACTTCCTATTGAGCTCGAAGTACCATCCCTAAGGGTGATGATAGAAAGTGAGATTAACGAAGCCGATTGGTTGAGCGACAGGTTCGCAGAGCTAATGTTGTTTGATGAAAGGAGGTTGCGGGCATTGTATCATATTCAGGGATATCAGAGAAGAATTGCACGCGCATTCAACAAAAAGGTGAAGTCCAGGGATCTGATTGAAGGGGATATGGTAGTGAAGGAAATTCGGGCACCGATATTCGATCCGCGGGGAAAATTCAGGCCAAAATGGGCAGGACCATACATCATCAAGACTATCCTCGACGGTGGAGCAGCAGTGATCCTTGATTTGGATGGTAACGAGTTCAGCAATCTTGTCAACTTGGACCAACTCAAACGATATTACCCCTGAGAGATGCTCGTTGGGCGGAAAATCGCAAGGGCGAACCGACCCAAGCAAAAATTAGAGCAAGCCTGCTAGTCTGAAAACCCACACTGGGCAGTCTAGGCAAAATTTAAGGCAAAAATTCACAAGAAGCTCGCTGGACCGAAAACCTGAAAAGGCGGTGCCAGGCAAAACTTAGAGTACAAAAAGGAGAGTGTTAATACCCGAGTGAACCTTTCCCTGAACTACGCCATGACCTGATTCCTTGAAAAGGGATACGTAGGCAACCCTATCTTGGGGTTTGGTCCAAATCTGATGAGTTGGCCCACAGTTTTGCAATATTCAAAGGAGATAGCATATGGAACTAGATGAACCAAGAGGGGGAAACCCTTCATTGTTCAATTTTATTCAAATCACTTCTTCGATTACATAAGCTGAGCATGAAAACCTAAAAAAAAAAAAAAAAAAAACCATTTATTTTGGGAAACAGCCTAGTGAGTAGGAGGTTGCGCTAATTTCTTCAGCGTATGGTCCTCATCTGCATCCTCATCCAATCTCTGTAGTGTCCATTCAAATGAATAGTTGGGTAGGGATCAGGAGCCCAAACAACCCTGTGCCTCCAAGAAGAACGATAGCGCTCAAGAACGGAATGTTTGAATACGGGAAGGCAAAAAGTAGCAGGAACTGTATACTCCACTTCTTGGCGAATGCAGTATTGACGAAGAATGCGCTGTGGAAAATAATATGCGTACCCTTGTAATCCCGCTAAAACCACCCATGTGTCTCCCATGTGATTGGCCGTCATATCTGGCAAAGGCAACCAATGGCACCTCCAAGTGATGTGATCCTCTTCCAATGACCTGAAGAAGTCGACCCATTCATCTTCATCAGGCTCGTCATGCACAAATGGCCTACTCACCCAAGTCCGGGGCTCGTAAACCCAATCACCTGCTGGCTCCCTCAAAAGCCCAACCTTGTCACACAACCATATCTACAAAACCAAAACACCCAAAGTCAAAGTCAAAACCAAAGCCAAACAACCAAAAATCCCCCAAAATTCCCAAAAACCCAAAGCATCCAAACCAAATAAACCAAACCTGAAGTAAAAGCGGACTCCCAGCAAGTGTATCTGTTCTCCCAGCCTTAACCGCATCCAAGCCCATGATTGTTTCAGCCAAAACCAAAGGAACCACATCCCGCCGCTGTTCGATCTGAGCAGCAACACCGACAATGGCAGAACTGGGATGGCCATCACCGGGGACCAACAAGCATAATGCCAAGAGGCACAAGCAAAGTGCAAACATGCGTCTGTTCTGAACGGTAAAATCTAAAAGATCACCTGTTGGGCTGTAATCCGCAAAAAGACGGAGGATGTTGAGAGTCTCGTTGCGAATCAAAAAGCGCGCAGCACCATTCCCAAGACCAAGCTTCCTGCTGAGAATGCTGGCGTAATTTTGACGGATGGGCGGTATGACGGGATCGGCGAAAGCATTACCGCCAAGATATGCTTGAAATTCTTCGACGGTCGGGCAAAGTTCTTGCATGCCGAAGCGGAACACATGGAGCTCTGAATCCCAACAGCGGACGGCGGCACGTAAGATGTCCTGGCGAATAGGAAAAGTGTGGAGGTGGCGAAGGGCATTAAGGCCAAGACCCCGAAAGTTGAACCAATCAATGTTTTCAAGGCTAGCAATCCAAGTGTTGATAACGGAAGGGTCAAGGGTGGCCATGGAAAAACAATAGAATATTGATGAAGAAATATGTGGAGTAAGAAGTGAGAATTGATGAAATGGTGTGTGGGAAAAGCTTGATCATGAATGGTATTTATAGGGGACTTGTGAGGAACCTTACAAATTTGCCATGCAACATTGGGAATCAAAGATTACATTTTCAAGATGGTCAATTGCATGTTTTCAAAGTATTCGTGTTTGAAAATTTGAAAGTGCATTGGAAATGCATGGCATTTGTGGGGAAAATGTGAAAAGACTTTGGGAAGGTGATGTTCAAAGCTTGAAAGGTGTTATAGCAGAGCAACAAGACATTTGGGGCAGAGGAAACCATGCAAAAGAGTCCAAAAATGCATTGGGAAGCAATATCACAAACCAGCCCAGCACAGGCATTGAGCGCTCAAGGCCAGAGAGTTGAGCGCTCAACTTCCCCCAGACCACCTTGAGCGCTCAAGGTGTTGAGCTTGAGCGCTCAAGCCCCATTGAGCGCTCAAGGCCTGCAGAAAATGCAGCAGACAGCAGCAGCTGCATTCTTGCCTGTTTGATGCCCGAAACCTCTTCCAAGCTTCTTAAACCTCATTTAACACCCAAGCCAAGTTTCAATAAGCATTTGTGACTTCACGGAACGTCCCGTACCCCGAGTTATCAAGCCGATACGTGTACGGATACGAGATACAAGCTTAAAATGGCCACTCAAAATGTTCAAATCCATTTCCAAGCCTTGCTAGCCATATCCAATCATTGAAACACGTGTCGGAAGGTATATATGACTTGTCGGAACAATTCCCGGGGCAATTCTTCAAAGATTCAAGGTTTTGAGGTTCCGACGGCTTATTCAAGCAATGAAATGGCGGCCATCACCATGTCGAAAATGGTTTTAGAAGTTTTCTTGATGAATGGTCACGGTCCCAGGGGCATTTATGTCATTGTTGACTTGGTCAAGGTGGTAACATGGCAATTCATTACATACAAAGAGGCTCATGAAGCATTTTACTTTCAAATTTGCCTTATGAACATCAAATTCCGTTCTAAGGTCACTTTGTATAAGTTGTTATTGATTGCTTATATGCGGGAAGTGTGTCAAGTTGTGCGGCATGTAAATACATTTTCCGGTTGTACATAAATTCAAATAATCATGTTTCGTCCAAATTCTCGAACATGTTAGCTTTTCTTAAAGGTTGAATTTTAGGACCTTATACTCGGATGTTTGAATTCAAGAGTTTGGTGGATAAATCGCGTACATTCTACAACAGGTTGTTCGTTTGTACATCAAAACAGCAAGTAATACAACGAACAATGAAAGTGCAAATCATGTGCATAAACTGAATTAAATCCATGCAAGGCGAAACATCGAGTCTGTGTAGGGCACACAACGCCCAATAAAGAAATCCGCAACTGGGGCACGCAGGCCCAATCCATCTATCTACTGGGGCACGCAGGCCCAATCAAAAAGAAAAGATAAAAGGCAAAAACAAGACTCTAAGCTACTCTATATCTACTGTGTACTACTCCGCCTCATCCATCGTCTCGTCCGAGCTCTCAGTCTCGTCCCCCTGTCGCTGCTCCAGTCGCTCCTGCCGGGAAGAGGGATAGTTAGCGTCATCAACGCTGTCATCGCTCGAGCTCGTGGTCTCAACTATCCCCCCAGGTGCTACCTCCACCCTCTGACGGGTCGATCTCCGTGGCCTCACCTCCGCGGGCTTTGAACGCCCAAGCCGCACAGTCGTGTCTCCAGGACCACCAGCTCCGTCATGTGTCCTCTTTCTGATCACGGGCGGCTGCATCATCAAGCAAACAAGGAAAGAATCAGCACATGGTATAATCAAGAAATTGAAAGCACAAGGAAGGTAAATTGCATACCGGTGCGACTCTCAGTCGAGACGGACCAGGAGCAGCAGGAGGTACTGGCTCGCCCTCCCGGCGGATAGTGACCTCCTCTCCGGCTATGAGGCGGCGAATCAGGACGCGCAGTCCTCGGTTCTGCTCATACAAAGTCTGTACCGCCTCATGTGAAACCTGCAAGCACATCAAAATTTGAGTCATCAAGTACATTTGGGCATTCATAATTGAAGTTCACAAGTTGAAAGAATGAAGTGTTTCTTACCGGTGCTGCAAGCCGCGAGAAGTCTGCTGGAGGCCTTGGGATGTCTATGTCCCCTATCTCACCCCCGGCAGAGGTGACGCGCACCCACCACCTAGTCCCCGCTATCTCCTGAGATGAGGTACCAGTACCCTCACCTCCTGCTACCCCGCCAGCTGAGGCACGCGCCTTCGCGGCCTTCTCCCTCTCCATCCTCTCCATCCACTCCGCCGCTCTCAGGGGACCGGCCAGATACCTGCTCCGGTAGTCGATATAGCTCAAAGCAGGGCGCAGATACTGGCGCAAGTCCAGGTCGGGTGTCGTGTAGCGCTCAATCTCCGCTAGCGTATATCGAGACGTCATCAACACCCGGGGAGGAAGGCGTCCTGGCACCTGTGGTTTATCGGCCCGTATCGACTGGCGCAGCACCCTGTCACCAAGGTACCAGAACCAGCCGTACTGGCACTCAAGTAGGACCCTCCCTCTCGTGAGCTCCCTGCTCCGAGCCAAGTAAGGCTCGTCAATGGCATCCCATACTTCCCAGCGAACCTGCAAGAGTTGTTAAGAGCATCAGTAATCAAATGTGAAATAGATCAAAAGCAAATTGAATACATGAGAAAGAGTTCGATATCTACCAGAGAAGCAGCAAGTCTGTCAAGTGAAGCACGGAGAACATGGATGTTCCCCCGTGCTGTGCCGCCGTAGCGGAAGCCTTCACCCCAGCACAATGCCCGGGGGATGACGTTCGGATCCTGGTGCCGTGTCTCAGGGGGGTGTAACCCCAACACCTCGTAAGCCCAGAGCTGCAATGAAAACAACGAATCAGTCAATCAGTGCGAATTTTGATAATCAAGTGCGAATATTGAAATGCATGCAAATAAATTTGAAACTAAGAGTTTTGAGTTTTACCTCCCAGACGCTCCACAGTCCTGAAATGCATGTCCCTTTCCGCCTAGAGACAGCATTCATAAACGCGTAGCAGCTTCCCAGCGCTGCCCCACCCCAGTCATATTTCGCCGCCCTGGCAAAATCTCTCAACCCTCCAAGATAGGAGAGGTGCACCCTGTTACGCCTGTTTGGGTACAGTGATGCCCCAAACAGGTATAACAAGTAGCACCTCGCCTTTCGTGCTGCATCCTCCTCATCGGTCGGCTTGCCCAATCCCTTCGTCTTGAATTGGCCATATGTGGCCGTCTCCCCTTCCTTGTTGGGCACGAAACCCAAGAACCACCTCAGCGCTGCATCATCCCTGCCAATCCCCGAGTCAAATGGGATCGGGTCTCCTCCTACCTGCAGCCCCGTGATCGCCGAGAAGTCCAGCGGCATCATCGTCGCCTCTCCAAAGGTAAGGTGAAAAGAACTCGTAGAGTCCCTCCACCTCTCGGCCAGTGCTGTCACCACAGCATGGTCGTGCTGTGTGCCCGTGAGAGTCGGGATGAACCTCCCAAACCCGGCCAGATCCACCAGAGCCCTCACAGAGGCATGCAGCTGCTGGTATACCTCCCAACTTGAGCCCATGCCTCCATGAGCCTTCAAGCGCAAGTCACTCTGCACACAATCAACAGACAGACAAACAATCAGATGTTAGTCCAATCTCTTATTCAAATCCAGTCATCAACAAGCAGTAATTCAATCATTCAATGCAAATCAGGATTATTAATTGCTAAAGTGCGTGAAAACAATGAAGCAAGGAAGTAAAAGCAAGTGTACCGTCAGGCAGTCCGTCGAAAGGTGGACCTCGGGGTCCAGTAGCACCTCCTCTCCGAAGTACAACTCCCGTTGGGGAGTGTAAGCGTCTGAAGCGGAAGGCACAAAGAGGTGCACCGGTGGAGCGTAAGTCGCCGCATCGAAAGCTGGCCTCCCTCTCCTCAGCCACAGTCTAGCAGCCTGGACCACCGTCACCCTCCGTCCAGCTGCCCTCTCCTCCTCCTCAGCCTGTGTCCTCGTCTCCTCCGCCGCCTCCTCTGTCTCAAACTCCTCGCAAAAGGCCCTCGCCGCCTCGTCCTCAGCGGCGGCCTCCCGTAGCATCGCCACCTCTCTCTCTCTGCTCTCAACTACAGCCTCCCTCGCTGCATCTAGGATCCCCGGGGCATCTGCTGCGGCCGCCATCACCACCTCCGGCGGCGCGTGCTCAAGATAGTCCTCCCGAGAAATCCCAACCGGACCCTGATCCGCCGGCCTACTACTCTGACCCCGAGTCAATGACTCCCCACCAATCACCACTGCCTTCCCCCTATCTACTCCGCTAGGCTGCTGGCGAGGTCTCGGCTCTATCCTCCAGCGATCAACCCTAGTCCTGGTGACCCCGCTCGTACCCTCCGCCCTATCTCCGCCATCACCACCGCTCGTCCCCCTCTCCTCAACTGTCTCCTCACTACCATCGCTGTCCACGTCATGGACCTCCACCAACTCCATCCCCTCTCCCCTCTCCTCTACCCTCTCCGGCGCCGGGGCACCACCACCATCATCACCACCGTCACCACCATCATCACCACCACCATCACCACCATCACTCCCCTCACCATCACCACCATCACCACCCTCACCGTCACCACCACCTAGACCACTCCCCCCACTGCCGCCCTCTCTCTCCCTCTCTCCTTCTTCATTTCCAATCACCTCTGATGGCCCCTCAACCGCCGGGCCAGGGCCTTGAGCGCTCAAGCTCAGTGGTGGCAAAACCTCAGCACCACCATCGCCCTCCCTCGACGTCGGCGAGTCTACTGGAGGCCGTGAGTCGCTGATATCTTCCATGGAAACTGATCTAAACCGTGAATCGAGCCCTAATCGAACTGGAATCGAACCGAAATCGACTGAAATCATACGGGAAACCCTAGGAATTGGGGGTTTTCGATTTGGCAGAAAATTTGAGTGAGAAACGAATGGGTTTGGTTCGGAATCGCGAGAGGAGTATGAGGGTTTGATTTCGGAAAAGTTTTGGAACGTTATGAAGGTTGATCGGAGTAAAAACGGATTTAAACGGACGTTATGTTTCTGAACCGTCGTCCCCGATCAGGGGTTCAAGCGCTCAAGCTGGCCTTTTTAAGCGCTGGAGGGTCAACGTTTGAGGTTGAGCGCTCAAGGCTTCAGGTTTGAGCGCTCAAGGTAGGGTTGAGCGCTCAAGGGGGAGGACCCTGAGCGCTCAAACCCAATCCTGGCATGATTCTTGGCTTCTTTTGCAAGCTTTGTAGGGGCATTTTGGGCATCCCTTATGATTTGTTAGTATACTTTGGACTTGTTGGTCCCGATCAATTGAACGCGCATAGATCCAAGGATCTAAAATCTCGGTAATTGGTCGCGCTAGACCGTGTTAATCAATCAAGATGTGTTGTGTATCATGCTTCGTGTTAGCGTATGCGCGAAGTGTTTTGACTGCGGTCTGAAGGCTTTACGCTCATTTAAATCATTTTCTGAGGGCCACGTGCTTGTTTAAATCATAGTTCACCAATCATGTTTTCGCGTTAGCGTATGCGCGAAGTGTTTTGACTACGGTCTGAGGGCCACGTGCTCGTTTACATCATCATTTTTGAAGGCCATGTGCTTGTCTAAAATCATGTTTAACAATCATGTTCCAAGTCAATCTCCTTAATCATCCGAGTTTTTACTGATTACTTAACTGTCGTGCCGCTAAAACCATCACATTTATATGTTTGGTTCAATAGCGTATCGATTGTCTCGTTGCTCAGTAGACAATCATCTTATCATTGGCTATCTTGTTGCTCAAGGGATAGCCCCATTAAAATTAGCCTCCCCGTTGTTCAGAGGGTAGCTACACAATCACAATCACAATCACAATCACAATCACAATCACAATCACAATCACAATCACAATCTCAATTATTTGCTTCATTCGCTAAGGCGTTTCACGACCTGGGAAGGCTCGTCGATTCGCGTTGTATCATTTGTCCTGAGGGACCAAACTTTTTGATCAATCGTCCTGAGGGACAGGAGAACCCGTTGCATTTGTTTGCATATGCCCCCAGGAACTACGCCGGTCTGATCCCTACAATGGGGTACGTAGGCAGCCGGAATGGCATGACCGATTGATTTTTAATGTTTCCTTTTGGCAAGTTTGAGATGTATTACGGATAAAGAGTTGGGTTGTCTATATCTTGGACGTTACTCATACCAAATCAATGGTATCGAGTCTCATCCAAGAGGGGCAACTGTAGACACCCCAATTTTGAACCCGAGATACGCTCGTGCATCTCCGATGATGAAACGGATCAATCACGATTACCTGGAACTGGTGAAAATGATTTGAATTTGATCAAAACCAACCAAACACTACCCAAGCAATCAAAATGTGCCAAACCAACCCAAGCATTGTTGAACCAAGCCAAACCATCAATCTGCCACCAAGAACCTTGAGCGCTCAAGCTTGAGGCCTTGAGCGCTCAAACCTCTGAGGAGCACCTTGAGCGCTCAAGTCCACGGCTTTGAGCGCTCAACTCCCGTCCAGTCAGCAACTTGCAGAGTATCTCATCATGAGAT
Organism: Vaccinium vitis-idaea; assembly: GCA_963854785.1. Taxonomy (NCBI): domain Eukaryota; kingdom Viridiplantae; phylum Streptophyta; class Magnoliopsida; order Ericales; family Ericaceae; genus Vaccinium; species Vaccinium vitis-idaea. Next base: position 20,877,969 of record OY978223.1, on the reverse strand, counting down.
TTCCTGCATGGGAGCGTCTGTGGTTGATCTTATACGATCCCTATACGTATAATACACCCCACTAAGTCCTAAAATACGCCTAAAATGCTTCTAAATACACAAACCCACTTCTCTCTCTCTCCTTTCTTCCCTCCCACTCACTCTATAAAACCACCCATTGCCCCCTGGTTTGGGAGAGAGCTCTGATATTCCTCACCTTTGTTTTCCACCAGAAAACCACTCCTCACTCTCTCTCTCTACAAAAACTATTTCTTCACCATCAAAATCACCTACAATACCATTGATCAAACCCAGAAATTCGACCCTTGATCATCGACTAACCACCTGCATTGTTCAATTCGTCCAGAATATAAGCCAAAAACATCCACAATCAACCTCTCAAAGCCTAGAATCAAGCTCAAATCACAAACCTCTTCCAAAAGGTAGTAAAAAATGTGATGAACTCACTGTTTTGATCCTTCTGAGGAAGGCTAGTGAGTTTAAGCAAGTTCTCTATACTTGCATTGAACTCACAAAGGCCTGAAAGTTGCTTAAAAACTTCTTTCAAATCTGCAGTTAGAGCAGGTTTGAGCGCTCAAGCCTCTGGCCTTGAGCGCTCAAGCCCAGTTCTGAACAGGCCTCTGTTTTGTTAACTTCTGAGCTTTCTTTTGGTTTTGATCATTGTCTAAAAGTTAATTGCGTTCATGTAGCTTTCAAAACAGTTTATTTTCACACCAAAATTACATGCATGAATGTAAATTAACCATTTCATAGTGATTAAACATCAAAAACTTCAAATTTCTCATATTTGATTGCAAAACAGTGGCTGTCTGTCCTTTTGAAACTTTATTTTATGCATTTGGTGGTCCTGAGGAAGTAATAAAATCAGTTTAAAGGTTAAACAGTGGAAAGCCATGTTATGGCTTGAGCGCTCAAGGTCAAATCCTTGAGCGCTCAAACTGTTCTTGGCCTTATTTGCAATTTTCCAGCAATTTGGGTGATGGCTTATGGTTTAATTCTTTGTTGGTGTACATTAGTTGTCAATGTAGTGTCTGTGATCTGAATTCCCCTCTCTTGCAGAATTGGTTTGAGCGCTCAATCCATGAGCCTTGAGCGCTCAAACTGGTTCTAAAGCAAGTTTGTTTTAAGCATTTTATGGTGGTTTATAAAGAGAGGTAATACTTGTGTGACGTTTCTGTAGTGGTTTGAGGTCTTAAAGTATTGCCAAATGTTAAAAATCAGCAAGGAAAATGTTCGGGTGGAATGAGGGTTGAGCGCTCAAGTCATCACCCTTGAGCGCTCAATCCCCATTCTGGAATCCAGATTGCAAATAGTTTGATAAATCTCATGTTTATAATTACTTGAGTTATTGTACGATTTTTGTTATAATTTATTTCTGTGAACATTTGTAGTTTCACGTTCATCATCCACGTAGATCACGCGCACAAGCACCCACTGTAAAATCGCATCCCTTGTATATTTTGTTATTATGTGATCCCTGTCCCCGATTCCCCATTTATGTGAATAAATCAAATTTTAAACATTTCCAAAATCCCACAAAATATCAAGTAGAGACCGGTTCACGGACCGGGCGAGAGGGGTGCCGTAAAACCCTTCCCCTCTCGTAACCAAACCCCCGAATCTGAGAAATCTTTGGTTCCGTCAGGACTAGTGAAATCTTTTTCAATGGGCAACGAGTCATATTTATATCGGTTTCTCGGGTTCGGACCTCAAATCCGGGTGGCGACTCTAACAATCACAATCTTTTTCGAGCAATCTCGGTGGGCCGTCCACATTATGTGTAACGGCTTGTTGTGATTGGTTCCTTCGAGCGGGAGGTCGGCTTCGGTGAAGGTTACAGTATGCTTTGTGGGGGGGGGGGGGGGGGTTCTTAATAACGGCCATCATGATTTCAGGGGTTGTGTCGGGGGTTATCTCCATACAAGACAATTCTTGGGCGAGCTTCTGACGGTGTTCGCTAGAGCTCATGAGTAATCCTCATATGGTTATGGCTGCAGGGGTCTTCTCTAGCTGTTTCTTGATGGGATTCTCTTCGGGTGTGTGATTTGGGGTTTGATTCGGGCGAGGGACACGGTTGTTGGTAGCTGAAAAGACGCGGGATTGGTTAATTGGGGGATTGGGTAAGTTTTGGAAGCTGTTTGGGTCTGGAGTTGGGTTTGTTGGATGGGTTGAGAAAGGGTCATTTTGGGGAGTAGGGGTGATGTTTGGTTGGTTGGTGGAGTTAAGTGGTGGGTTCTCGAGTGGATTAGATGAAGGGTTCGGAAGAGGATTACGATGCGGGTTAGAGGTTTCGCCGGGGTAAACTGGTGGTTGGTAGTATCTACCGCTCCAAAGAAGGTGCATGATGGATTCCAAATCGTCCCCCCACAGTTCAGTTTCATCAAAGTAGAAGTCGACCAGATCTCTTTCTGCTTTTCTCTTTCCCTTAGCGATGCTAGTTTCTTTCATCCCTTGAGTAAAATCTTCGACAGTGGCTGCACTCCAGATGTCTATTTCTTCGTTGTCAATTGGGTTGTCCCCCCAGATGTTAGCCACGGTGCTTCCTTCTAACGGTGGTCCCCATATGTCAATCATATCTCCACTCAGCGTCATTATCTTATTGTCTTCGGGTATCTGAACCACTGGCGCTGGCAAACTCTCATCTATGATGAACTCATAAGGAGTGAACTCCAATCCTTCCACCATCTTATCAATTGCTGCCTCGCTCATCATGGAAAAATCTGGGTGTCCTTCCCACAACGGCGGCTGTGGCGCCAAGCAAGTTTCATCAAAGAATAGTGGCAAGGTACATCCATCCAAAGGGTCTTCTGGATCAATAAGCTGCCAAGATCGGTTGGTTTTCACCCACTGGTTGTTCAAGCAGATTTTGGAGTAAAGCTACGTCTAATGGGTCCAACTGTACTGGCCCTTCAAATTCTTCCATCTGATTGGCGACTGGGAGTTCTTGATTAAGCTCGACTTCCTCTTGCGGCCATTCTTCATCGTTCAATTGCCCGTTCGCTGCCATTATCTCATATTCCCAGTTCTCCATGTTGATTATCATGTCCCCCCACTTATCCCAAAAGGCGGGGCCTACTTGATCGGAGAGGGTGGATATTTCAGGCTCAGTTGGTATGGTCACAACAGGTCTGGGCTCGGTTTCGGGTGTGATAAATTGGCTAGGGTTAAATATAGTGGAGCTTGGGTTGTTTTTAGTGGAGTTAAGGGAAATGTGATTTACGTCAGCATTCCTTCTATGGGTTGGCAAAGGGTTAGTGACGGTGTTAGGCTTCTCGGTGGGGTCTCGGATCTGTTTGTTGTTGATGAGATCTTGAATCTCATGACGAAGGCATTGGCATCTATCGGTCAGATGGCCAGGGGATTGGTGGAAGGTACAAAATTGGTTGGGATTCCACATGGGTGAAAGATTTTGAGGAGGTGGAGTTGGTGCGAGCGGCTTGAGCTTCCCCTGTTGAACGAGACGTTCAAAAACGACTGAGAGGGGAAGCGGAAGAGGGGTGAAGACTCGCAGCGCCCTTTGGTTCTGAGGCGGGGCTGGCATGATGGCATGGACTGGTTCGGCTTTGGATGGACGGTTATTTACGGGGCTGGACGAGGTGCTAGTAGAGTAGTTCTAAGGGGTGTAGAAAGAGTTGGTATTGCCTATGAAGACCCTTTTTGGCTTGGGTGTTGATTCTCCTTTCTTTAAGATTCCACTTTGCAGCCCTTCTTCAATAGATAAGCCCACCTCAAAGTAGGTCTCAAAGTCATGAGTTTGAGCTGTGATCATGTATTGACCAAATCGGGCTGTAAGTTGCGGGTGATTATTCTCATTTGATACTTGTCGCAGGGGCGATCAGTCATCTGGGCTGATTTAGCTCTCCACCGCTTCACGAAGTCTGTGAAGGACTCTCTTTCCTTCATCTTGATACTCTCAAGCTTCCGGGTGGTAACTTTCAACTGGACATTGTAGTCATACTGCTTCACAAAAGAAGCCACCAAATTTTCCCATGTCCTTCTTTTGGAGATGTCAAGTGAAAGAAGCCACTGGAGGGCGGGTCCGGTTAGGCTTTGATGGAACATTTGAGCCATGGTTGGTTCGTCCACATTTTGGAGAGAGAGAGAACTCACGTAAGCTTGGATGTGCCCTTGGGGGTTCCCTGTTCCATCGAACTTCTCGAAATCCACTGGTTTGTACTTCTCGGGGAGTTTGGCCTCGGGGAAAAGGCACAGCTTACTCATGTCGAATCCGGTAACGGAAGCTTTCTCACTCTTAGCAACTGATTCTTCGAGTTTGGCAATCTTAGCCAACATTTCAGCCATTTGAGGGTTTTCATTTGGTTGCTCCTAACGTTCTTCACCCTCGGGGATTTCTTGCTCATCAGGAGGCTGCTGAAGCGGGGGGAGGCGGCCTTGGATGTTAACCAAAATAGCCATGATTTGGGTAATCTGAGTGTTGTGATTGGCTACGTTGCCGTGCATCTCTTTCCTCAACTGCTCTATCTCATTCGGCTGTTCTTCCATGATTATTGGGGACGACCAAGGTTCAGATTCCAGAGTAACGGGTCGTGACAATCTTTGTCCGAGCGGTCGGGTCCAAACGAGTAAGGTCTTCTTTCTTCTTGCAGGCCCAATTGTTGAATGCTGACAGTGCACAAGAATCGAACTCAGCCCCAAGACTCGATACCCATGTACAAGAAAGAATACCTAAACAAACATGCGTACGTCGTTGCGTCGCCCCTCACCAAGTTAGTCCTAGAACTAATCCTTAAAGTTAGTCTACCGGTTCCGAATCTCACTTAAGGCCATTGCACAGCAGATTGAACCAACACCACGGGTAAGTCTTTTACTCGGCAGTTACAGCTTTTCAACCTAAAGCCTAAATGTTGAAGCCGCAACCGTTATCCTTTCTTGACCATCTGAGACAGAGCAATAAGGTGTCGTCATCTAGTTACAAAGGGCCCCAAGGCTAGTTCGAAACACGGGCAGCCGTTCGGGCACGGCAAACACCGAAGGTATCTCAAACTCCGTGGATTTAAAGTCTCCTAGACTAGATATGTACAGCTTTAGAAGGTTGCCCCAATCCTCAAGTTTTCTTTTGATATCAAGTCCTTCATGCGGGACGACCGGATTTGGGAAAATACAAACTCTTCAAATCCTTATAAAAAATCTAACTCCGAATCTTAAAAACAATTGTCCCTAATCTCGGGTCAATCATCCGTAATTTTCGTTAGATTGTTGTTAAAGACTCGATGGTCCAAATTTTTCCCACGTCCGATTATCCTAAGGATTAACTCGCAAGACAACGTACATTAAATATGCACGACTCATCATCGGGCCGAGGCAATCTCCTACTAACTGCACGGACTCCTAAGGTATACTACTCTTAACTCGAAGGGACTATATACAAATGCAAATGCATGCATGGATGCAACATGACGATCTAGGGAAAGCGGTAACACATAGCACGTAATAGGATGGAGCACGTAAACTTATCAAACGGGACGGCTACTTAACGGGAAAGTTCTATGGTTAAACTATATGCAACAAGGCCGGATTTGGTCTCAGAAGGGTACCCCAGACTAGAGTCATGATTGTCTCCCGTGCCATGGATACCCACGACGACGGTAATAACAACAAGTGTAACTCATCACGGTCGAGGGCTGCTGGGCATTTTGGGATTCCCCATCACCGGCAAGCCTTGCGGGATTGCCAAAACACGCCAGCGAGGCTAAGAACAATGCAAGTGCAATGCAAAAGTTGAACTACAAACATTTCAAAAATCCCACAAAAGCTTTTCAAGTCGAGCCCTCTTGATTAATGCATATTTCAATAAAACTACACGAGTGTAATAAAATCAAAGTATGCATTAACCAGAGTCCCCAACGGAGTCGCCAGCCTGTGGACGCACCTCCGGAGGGATATCTCGAATATCGATTTGGAGTCGCCACCCGGGTTTTAGCGGATTGTCCCCGAGGAACCAAACTCGATTGACTCGTGCCTCATTCAATGGATAAGGATTACTGGCCCATCATCACCATACTATCTTAGGTTCGGGAGCTCAGTTACGAGAGGGGAAGGGTTTTACGGCACCCCCCTCGCCCAGTTCAAAGACCGGTCTCTACTTGACTTTGTGGGATTGCGTGAGAAATGTATGCAACTCAACTTTGAACAATTACGGGAAATGAGGGATGGGAAGCCAAATAACAATGACAAACATAACAATGAGCTACGGTGTATGCTTGTGCTCCGTGAATCTACATGAATGGTGATGGTATGCAAGCATGAACAAACAAGAACATCAAACAGCAAATAACAAGACCACGCAAGGTCAGCTCGTCCAAATAGCCACGCAGGGCATAGGATCAAAAATTGTGTTAAACTACCAAAACAAAAGTCAAGGAATGTCAAGAGTTATGATTAAACGGATCAAATAGGCACAAGGCCTCTTCACTGGGCCTCATGGACCTCAGTGGCAAAAATGTTACCTGATTCTTCAACGGCACCAGAGGAGGGGAGCTCAACCCGCTGCTCGTCAGGGACGGATGTGTTGTCGCTAGCTTCCTTCTGGCTAGGATCAACAACTGCACTTTGGTTTGGCACAACAGCACTTTGGGGAGCAGCATCCCTACGCCTGGGGTACTCTATCTCGGTCCAAATCGAATCCCTCCTATCAACGTCTTGCTTGGTCAAGCATGCCTTCCAATCCCTGCCAAAAAACAAGTCCTCAAACTGCGGCATCTGGGCCTTGAACTTCATCTTCATATCGTTCACCCCTTGATTGTAGGCCTGGTCACAAGACGCCTGAGCAACGGCCAATTCAGCCTCCACGGTTGCCTTGCTCTTCTGAGCGTTAGACAGTTCTGTCTCCAAAAGCCCAAGTCTGGTCATGGCATCACTAAAATTACGGTCAGATTCACCCACACGACGCCTCAACGAAGCCAGCTCTTCCTTCATCCTCTCGTTCTCAGTAGTCATCAAATGGTTGGCATTGATCAGACGGTTGGCGCTGACCTTCAGCTCGTCATTTTCAGTTTTCAACTGTCTGTTGGCACCGGTGATGTTTATGTTGTCTTTAGCAGCACGGTCACAAGCGACGTACATGAGTTGCATAGACTGCAATTTGTCACAAACCAATTCACATGTCAGCCAGGCAAAATGGGTCCCAAACAGGAAACGCCATGGCAATGGAATGAATAGCAAAAGTCATACCTTGATGTGGTGTTGGAAGCCATCCTTCAGAAGCTTGAGGTAACTGGATCCAGCCTCTCTCTCAACATCCCCTGGGAGCAAAATAGCTCGTCCAACGGCCAAAGCAACCTCAGCATTATCACAACTGTCCGTGGCAAGGACAGGTAGGGTGCCACGACGCAAAGGAGGATTCCAAACGGCCATTTCAACTCATGTTCTGGGTCAGGAGTTGGGGGGGTGGCTGAGCAAAAGAATTCTTGGTAGTACGACGACGCTGCTGAGGGGGGTTTGGAACAGGAACCGACTCTTCTCTGGGCCTCTTCTCCAGAGCAACATCAGATTCTCTCTGCTCTGGAGGAGGAGGAAGAGGAGAAGGGGGACGAGCAGAAGGAGAAGCTCCCAAAGGATCAAGAAACTGGACAGGGGACTCGTCATCATCAAGGGTTATGAAATCAGAAAAGTCAGGTACAACTCTCGGCATGGCTGGAACAGGGGATTGGTCTCTCACAGGAACACTGCTAGTACTCTCTCCAGACAATTCACTCTGAATATTTTCACAAGACAAGTCAATTCCCAGATAATTGTTTGTACGAGAAGCGTGGATAACTTGATTACGGAGAAAAAACTTCTGAATAGGAGGACGTCTTACCCCAATACGGCCTCTTCCCCTACGCAAATTCCTGGCAGAAGTAGAAGCCTCACTTACACGGACACCACCACGATAGGAAGGATTGTACTTCAGCAAAACATGTGCAGCCCTACCTAGCCCTTCTGGGTCAATCCCCCTGATGCCTGGAAATTTGAGTGCTCTCTCAATGTCAAGAAGGTGGACGCCGTCGTGCACCACCAAGTGACCTTCGTTGATATTCTCCGCTGCAGAAACAGAAAGAGTAGACATAATGAGCAACTAAGAAGAAATTACTAAAATGAAGAAACTGACAAAGGGCTAAAAAGAAGAGAACCGACGTGTACACCCAAAAGTGTGGGGGCACGGAGGCCCCACGACGTTGCCACCGTCGTCCCTGGGCAGGAAATTTCCAGTCACAATAAAACAATCAGCATTCTCCCCACGACAGGAATTGGGAAGATCGGTCACTAAACTACGCTTTTTGTCTCGGATCTTGAGATAATAAGTCCCATGGGTGGTGGGGCAGACACTGTAAAGGCGACGGATATCATACCAGCCCAAGTTCGTGCCCAGAAGTCTGTTCAGGGCCACCACTCCCATGACCACACGATAGAAGTTGGGACAAAGTTGGAGAGGGGTAAGGCGACAGATGTTGCAGATCTCGACTAGCAAGGGATGTAAGGGAAACCTAACGCCTCCTTCTACAACGGCTAAAAGGGGAACGTGAACCCTACCCCCGGTTTGGTCATGGGTATCAGCGCCAGGAGGGGCCAAGGCTAGATTAACGTCATCAGGGACCTCGTAACGGCAACCTCACTATCGGAGAGGCTCCTAAACCTACCCATGGCGAAAAGCAATGCAGGAACGAGTAAACCCTAAAAATAACTATGCAAGAAGAGCGGAAAAGGGCGCAAGAAACTTACAGGCAGCCGACAACGGCCGGAGAAAGTCTTTTCCGGCGAAAGGGAAGTCTGTAAAAGGGGCAACTCAAAGGACACAATGGCAATAGCACTCTCAACAACTCTCACAAAACAACACGAATATGGAAAAAAGGAAGGTCTGGGAAACGTCTTATACCTTCTCAAATTCAAACTAATACTCGCTGACATCATCTAAAACGGTGGCGTTTTGATTCCTCACGCCTTTCCATGAAAAGGTGGGGTAATGTCAAATCGGTAATTAAAAGGGTGCAATGATTCAAGCCACCCGGATGATGGAAAGGTGCCTCGGAAGTTACGCTCGCGTCTGTAGGCACAGACTTATCGCTTGGGGAGTCTGCGCAACAGCTGACACGTGGCAGGCACATTGGTACGAAGCATGATGACGGTACGAAAAGATAAGCATGGCAGCAACTGCTAGTCGATAAGCTTCTGCTCGTCATGCGCGATCGTGCATGGGCGACCAAAAGCTGGGGAGCAATTGTGTGGGGTATTTTCCAATAAATACAGAAAACGAACAAAGTAGCTCGTCTAGAGCCATCACGTGACATGCACAAGGAGAGAAACTCGGAATGGTACACCAACGACCACCAAACCCATAATCCAGTAATAACCCAAATCAACTTGCTCGTCAGATAACACAGATGGAACGGCCCAATATAGAATAAACCCTAAATAGCAGACTTACCTTGTGAAGATAGGGAAAGGGAGGAATATTCGGAGATATTCCCAGAATCAGTTGAGCTTGCGAAGATAAGCACAATCCTACTCGGAGATGGAAAGCCAGTCAACTTACTAAACAAGGAGCAAACTCCCATGTAGGGTAAAGCTCCGAACGAGCAATGTGCGGCCGTTTTGGCAAGCATCCTTATCGAATAAGGATACAGAATCATGCATGCCACGCTGCCCAATAAGAGAGAATCCTAAGCTTGGAAGGATTCCATACAGAGAAGAATTCCACAGGGAATGTAAATGCAAACTAATTGCCTATATAAGAAAATGACTCCTAAATACTAGAGGTATGCTTAAACCTACTTTCGCACTTATACACTCATTTCAGTTATCCTCCAGTTCGTCAATACTAACTTAGCCATCAAAGGGCCCTTGCCGCCTAGAGGCAGGGTGATCTGACCGTTTGTCTGTGCTGCAGGATCGAGGTCGCTCCATTTGAAGAGGATTTGATCTCATAAGAGCAAGGAAATAACTTCGTGAGTTTTTCCCCTCTTACACTTTTGGGCGTACACGTCGGTTTTCCTTTTTTCTGTCTTTTGTCAATTTATTCTAGTAACCTCTTTCATGTTGCTTATCACGTCTATTCCTTCTGTTTCTGCAGTGGAGAACATCAACGAAGGTCATCTGGTGGTGCACAACGGTGTCCATCTCCTTGACATTGAGAGAGTGCTCAAGTTTCTAGGCATTAGGGGAATTGATCCAGAAGGGCTAGGTAGAGCTGCACATGTTTTACTGAAGTACAATCCCTCCTATCGTGGTGGTGTCCATATAAGCGAGGCTTCTACTTCTGCTAGGAATTTACGTAGGGGAAGAGGTCGTATTGGGGTAAGACGTTCGTCTATTCAGAGGCTTTTTCTCCATAATCAAGTTATCCACGCTTCTCGTACGAACAATTATCTTGACTTTTCTTGTGAAAATATTCAGAGTGAATTGTCTGGAGAGAGTACTAGCAGTGTTCCTGTGAGAGACCAATCTCCTATTTCAGCCATGCCGAGAGTTGTGCCTGACTTTTCTGACTTTATAACCCTTGATGATGATGAGTCCCCTATCCAGTTCCTTGACCCTTTGGGAGCTTCTACTTCTGCTCGTCCCCCTTCTCCTCCTCCTCCCCCTCCAGAGCAAAGAGGGTCTGATGTTGCTTTGGAGAAGAGGCCCAGAGAAGAGTCTGTTCCTGCTCCCAACCCTCCTTAGCAGCATCGTTGTACTACCAGGAGTTTCTCTGCTCAGCCACCTCTCCCAACTCCTGAGCCTGAACCTGAGCCTGATTTAGCCGTGTGAAACCCTCCTCTGCGCTGTGGCACCCAGCCCGTCCTTGCCTCTGACAGTTGCGATAATGCTAAGGTTGTTTTGGCCGTTAGACGAGCTGTTCTACTTCCTGGGGATGTTGAGAGAGAGGCTGGGTCCAGTTACCTCAAGCTTCTGAAGAATGGCTTTCAACACCATAGCAAGGTATGAATTTTGTTGTTTCATCCTTGTGGCTTTTTCTGTTTCGGATCCATTTTCCCTGGTTGACATGTTGATTGGTTTGTGATAAATTGTAGTCTATGCAACTCATGTACGTCGCTTGTGACCGTGCTGCCAAGGACAATAGAGCAATCACCAGTGCCAACATGCAATTGAAGATGAGAATGACTAGCTGAAGGTTAGTTCCAACCGTCTGATCAACGCCAACCAGCTGATGACCAATGAGAATGAGAAGTTGAAGGAAGATAGAGCTATCGGATGCTCAAAAGAGCAAGGCAATCGTGGAAGCTAAATTGGCTATTGCACAGGCGTCTTCTGACCAGGCCTACAATCAAGGAGTGAATGATACAAAGATGAAGTTCAAAGCTCAGATGCCACAGTTCGAAGACCTGTTCTTTGCTAGAGGCTGGAAGGCGTGTCTGACCAAACAAGACGTTGTTTGACGAGACACAATTTGGACTGAGATTGAGTACCCCAGACATAGGGATGCTGCTCCCTAGAGTGTTGTTGTGCCAAACCAGAGTGCAGCTGTTGAGCCTAGCCAGAAGGAAGCTAGTGGCAACACGTCCGTCCCTGACGAGCAGCAGGTTGAGCTCCCCTCCGCTGGTGGTGATGGTTCTGCCACTGAGGTCTGTGAGGCCAAGTGAAGAGGCCTTGGGCCTATTTGATCTATTTAATCACAACCCTAGACTTTCCCTGACTTTTGATGATGCTTTAACACAATTTTTGGTCCCATGCCCTGCATGGAGATTTGGATGAGTGACCCTGCGTGGTAGTGTTTTTTGATACTGTGGTAATTACACCCTTCGTGGTGTTTTAGGTGGGCTAAGGTTTTGGTAGCCCGTTGACATAGCTTTGAACTTCGTTTGTGTTAACTTTGCATGTTCTGGGTACTCTGGAATTTGTTGAATGATCTATTTATAGGTATGGGGAGTGCTGATTTAAGTCTTGCATTTGACCCTTCTTGTGTCTTGACTGGTGGTTTGCACTTCAGGCCATTGAAGTTTACACTCTGGAACCCAGATGTGTCTGCATTTGATTGAAACTGTATAGGGCAAATATTTTGGAACCCAGACGTTCCTGCACTTGGTCAGAATTATATAGGACGAACACTTTGGAACCTAGATGTTCCTGTATCTGATCAAAATTATGTAGAACAAATACTTTGGAACCCAAATGTTCCTGTACTTAGTTAGAAGTGAATAAGACAAAAACTTTGGAACCTAGATGTTCCTGTACTTAGTATTGAATAAGACAAACATTTTGGAACCTGGTTGTTCCTGCACTTAGTATTGAGTAAGACAAACATTTTGGAACCTGGTTGTTCCTGCATTTAGTGAATAAGACAAACATTTTGGAACCTGGTTGTTCCTGCACTTGGTATTGAATAAGACAAACGTTTTGGAACCTGGTTGTTCCTGCATTTAGTATTGAGTAAATCATTTTGGAACCTGGTTGTTCCTTGGATAATCATGGACGAGGCCACAAGCGTGCTTAGGCATATTCGTGCCTAATCGTGGACGAGGCCACAAGCGTGCTTAGGCATATTTGCTCCTAATCATGGACGAGGCCACAATCGTGCTTAGGCATATTCGCGCCTAATCATGGACCGGGCCATGAGTGATTTTTAAGGCATATTCGCGCCTAACTATGGACGAGGCCACAAGTTGCAATATTCGCTGCGAGGTCTAGGCATGTTCGCGCCTAACCATGGACAATTTTTAGGCATATTCGCGCCTAACTGTGGACGAGGCCACGGGGTGCAATATTCGCTGCAAGGTCTAGGCATGTTCGCGCCTAACCATGGACAATTTTTAGGCATATTTGCGCCTAACCGTGGACGAGGCCACGGGGTGCAATATTCGCTGCAAGGTCTAGGCATGTTCGCACCTAACCATGGACAATTTTTAGGCATATTTGCGCCTAACCGTGGACGAGGCCACGGGGTGCAATATTCGCTGCAATGTCTAGGCATGTTCGCACCTAACCGTGGACAATTTTTAGGCATATTTGCACCTAACCGTGGACGAGGCCACGGGGTGCAATATTCGCTGCAATGTCTAGGCATGTTCGCACCTAACCATGGACAATTTTTAGGCATATTCGTGCCTAACCGTGGACGAGGCCACGTGGTGCAATATTCGCTGCAAGGTCTAGGCATGTTCGCGCCTAACCATGGACAATTTTTAGGCATATTCGCGCCTAACCGTGGACGAGGCCACGGGGTGCAATATTCGTTGCAAGGTCTAGGCATGTTCGCGCCTAACCATGGACAATTTTTAGGCATATTCGTGCCTAATCATGGACGAGGCCATGGACGTGCAATATTCGTTGCATTCTGATTGATTAAGTGTATCGTTCCCCCAATATGGGGTTTGTTCGTACGGTCAAAGTCCATATTTACTCAAAGTAAAGTAATGCACAGTTTTGCAAAAGAAGAAGTAGATGATTTTATTCGCAATCATGATAGTCTTTCTACTTTATTCTCAATAAAGGTAGAAAATCTTACTTTGACCCAAAAAAAATATCTTACTTTGCCTTTCAAGGCATTATTCAAAGGAAGAAAAAGATAATTTATGGAAAAAACTTCATAAGGTTCTGGATATTCCAAGGGCGGGGGATCGGATTCCCATCTAAATTCGCAAGTCTGTAGGCTCCAACTCCTGCCATGCCAACCACTTTGTAGGGTCCTTCCCAGTTTGGCCCAAGCTTTCCATCTAATGCCTTTTTGGTATTCCCTACCACTTTTCTCATCACGAGGTCTCCTATTCCGAATTCACGGGGTGGACTTTCTTGTTGTAAGTCCTGCAAAGTTGTTGTTGGTAGGCTGCCAATGTGACCAAAGCCCTTTCACGTCGTTCTTCTGCGAGATCCAAGTTTGTTGCCAAAGCTTGGTTGTTTCCACCAGCTTCCACCAATGTCGTTTTGTTCGTTGGTAACCCTATTTCAAGGGGGATCACAGCCTCAGTACCGTAAGCCAAGGAATATGGAGTCCCCCGTTGAACGTCTTAGTGTAGTCCTGAATGCCCATAGTACTATTGGGAGCTCGTCAGGCCAGCTCCCCTTCTTTTTCTCCAGTCTTCGCTTAATCCCTTTGAGGATCATTTTGTTGGAGGCCTCTGGTTGTCCGTTACTCTGAGGATATGCCGGTGTTGAGTAGTAGTTTCGTATCTCGTGTTGGGCACAAAAAGCTTCAAATTTTGGCCCAAACTGTGCCCCATTGTTCGAAATTATATAGTAGGGCACCCCAAACCTTGTTATGATGTTCTGCCAAACAAATTTCTCCACATTACTCTCAGTGATCTTTGCAAGCGGTTCTGCTTCAATCCACTTGGTGAAATAATCAGCTCTCATCAGCAAGAACTTCCTTTTTCCCGTTGCCATGGGCAAAGGCCCTATTATATCCAATCCCCATTGGGCGAATGGCCACGGGCTGGTGAGGGTTGCAAGTCTTCTGCTGGTGTCTGGATTATTGGCTTGAACTGCTGACACTTTTCACAACTTCTGACGAGCACCTTCGCGTCTTCCTGCATGTATGGCCATCAGTACCCCTGGGTTAGTGCCCTGTGCTCTATTGATCTTCCTCCCGCATGTCCGCCGCACGTCCCGGTGTGTATTTCATGTAAGAACTTCTGTACCAGTGAGGGATGTACGCAAAGCAGGTAAGGACCGTGATATGACTTCTTGTACAGCTTCCCTTGTGGTGAAAGCCAGAAACGAGCATATTTACATTTGATTTTATAAGCTTCCTTCTTATCTTTCGGTAGGACTTCATTCTTTAAGTAGGCGATGACTGGATCCATCCAGCTTGGTCCCAGGTCTGCATCCATATTAGTTTCTCCATCTTGCTCAATGCTGGGCTTGGCTAGATATTCAACGGCCACCGTGCGTTTGAATTCTATAGGTAATGTTGAGGCCAGACAAGCTAAGGAATCTGCATGAGCATTTTGTCCCGAAGTGATTTGCTCTATCTTTGTCTCTTCGAATTTTTCCATCACGTCCTGCATAGCCTTAGCGTAGGCCGCCATCTTTTCATTCCTTAGGGCATACTCCCCAGTAAGCTGATTGACCACAAGCTGAGAGTCACAGAAGATTTTAACTTCTTGACCCCAAGGGTTCTTGCACTTTTGAGCCCAATCAAAAGGGCCTCATATTCTGCCACGTTGTTTGTTGGGCTGAAGCCCAAACGAACGGATTGTTCGAGCATCAAACGTTCTAGAGAGAACAGTACTATCCCGGCCCCTGAGCCTTTGTTGCACGTTGATCCGTCGATGAACAGTTGCCAGCTTCCTGCGTTTTATTTGTCATCTTGAGGGCTTGGTTCTTATTCGCGAACCACGGAAGGTTCAACCTCGGTTGGGGTAAACTCAGCTACGAAGTCTTCCAACACTTGGCCCTTGATGGCCGTTCTTGGTTGGTAATCAATGTCGTACTGACTGAGTTCTACCGACCAGGTGGAGATTCTTCCAGAGAAGTCTGCTTTTCGAAGCAACGCTTTCAATGGAAATTCAGTGTAAACAATGATGGGGTGCTCCAAGAAATAGTGTGGCAATTTTCGTGAAGCCATGATCAGAGCTTTGACGAGCTTCTCTAGAGGAAGGTATCTAGTGTGTGCGTCTAGGAGAGTTTCACTTACGAAGTAGCCTGGTTTTGCTCTGTACCCTCTATTCGAAGGAGGGTTGCACGGATTGCATGCTTTGAGACGGCTAGGTAAAGGATTAGCCATTCACCTTTCTCCGGTTTTGACAATAACGGGGGTGTCCCAAGATACTTTTTGAGGTCTTTGAAAGCTTCCTCTTGTTCTGGTCCCCATTCATATCCTTTCCTCTTCTTCAACAGTTGGAAGAAAGGCTTGCAGCTATCCGACGAGCGACTAATGAACCTGTTTAGTGTTGCCGCCATGCCCGTTAACCTTTGCACCTCCTTGGTTGTCTTTGGGCTCTCAAGTCTCTGGAGGGCTATAATTTGATCTGGATTGGCCTCGATGCCACGCTCCGTGACCAAGTGTCCCAAGAACTTCCCCGAACTCACACCAAATGCACATTTTGAAGCATATAATTTTAATTGAAATTGTCGTAGGATGTCAAAGGTTACCTTTAAATCAGTTATGTGGTTGACTTTTTCCTTGCTCTTCACCACCATGTCGTCTATGTAGACTTCCATGGTTTTCCCAAGTAAATCTTTGAACATGAGGGTTGCCAATCTCTGGTATGTGGCTCTGACATTTCTGAGGCCGAATGGCATAACCTTGTAGCAGTATAGCCCTCTTGGGGTGATAAATGACGTCTTCTCCTCGTTTGGTCCGTACATTACTATCTGGTGATACCCCCTATAGGCATCCAGGAAACTCATTCGTTCGTACCCAGCAGCCACAATCAACGAGTTGATCAATTCTGGGCAGAGGGAAACTGTCTTTGGGATAGGCTTTGTTTAAACTGGTGAAATCCATGCATACTCTCCATTTTCCATTCTTCTTTTTTATGACAACTGTGTTTGACAGCCACTCGGGGTAATTCACTTCTCTGATTGCTTTGGCTTCAAGGAGACGGTCAACCTCTTCATTGATCGCTTCGGCATGCTGAGGGGCTGACCTCTTGGTTTTTAGGACTACTGGCCTGTGCTGGGGGTCCACGTTTAGATGATGACAGATTATACTGGGATCAATGCCTGGCATCTCTTGGGTCGTCCAGGCGAACACATCAATATGCTATTTGAGGAATTGTACGAGCTCTTCTTCCTCTTGTTTGTCAAGTATCTCTCCTATCAAAAAGTACTTTTTCGGATCCTGGTCAGCTCGACTGGATGCCCTGGGAAGGTACTGGGGTATCAATCCAAGTCCAATGATACCGAGCTCCAGCATTGCCATTGAGATTTTCAATTAATTGGGCTTTGTCATTCCTCTTCAAAATCTTAGAAAAGAAAGTTATTCATTCACTTGCCAATCATTCAGAGACGATAACTTTGTAATCCTTGTTGCAAATGGTTATTTTTTTCTCCTTCCTTACCTTGGGATTTTTCCTGTAGTGTTTTATTTGTCTTCCATTATCTATTGGATGGAAAGATAAGAATGATGTATATGAAAAGTTTGCTATCGAAGTTCATTAGCAGTACACTGTTTGGGTAAAGTACCAAAAAAAAAGTACACTTTTTGGGTAAAGGGAAAGAAGTGACTTATCTGTGAATGATTTATCCTTTTATATATATGGTTGAATACTGTCTGCATAGTAATAGGACTTCAACTTCTTGAACTTTTTTTTACTTCAATATAACCTCAGTTGTTATGGATGATGTTCTACAAGGTTATATTGAAGTAAATGACCTTACTGAGGTGGGCTGTGTGAGAAAGGGGGCAGAGGATCTTCCATGGCCGTGAAACCGGATCCTCTGCCCCCTTTCCCTACCCCCCTCCTCTGCCCCCCATTTTCAGCGGTCAAGATTTCACTCGGCAATTGACGGTGTAGATCAAAAGTGCCGGCATGAAATCCGGACCGTTGGTTGCCGAGATCGACGATTGAGAAATTGGAGGCAGAGGAGGGGGGCAGGGAAAGGGGGCAGAGGATCTTCCATGGCCGTGGGGGATCCATATCGATAAACCTGTAGGTTAATATTAAATTAGCAATAGATGGTGAAGTTGATTTCGGCATTCTAAAACATAGAAGGAATCATTATGATCAGATATTAATAAAATTAGTCTTGTGTTGTACATTCTAACATGCTATCAGTGCATCAGAGTCTTTGATTCCTCGATTTCTTCATTCTAACATGCTATCAATGCATCAGAGTCTTTGATTCCTTGATTTTTTCAGTTCAAGTCCTGGAAGCTGTATTTGTTTTCGTAACATTTGTTTTTGAGTGCTTTTTCTTTCCTTCTTTTTGCACCCGATTCAATTCAATGTATATTGCTCTTGACATGTGAGACAGGCTGCGAATTTGCCCTTTAAATCATTTTACTATTGTAGCCTCATTTTCCGATAGATAAAGCTATTTGGAATAATGGATAGCTTAAGAGTACGCCACAAGGCCCTTGGTCTTCTTAACTGAATTTCATTTCTCCTTTCACTTCTCTATTTTACAAATCTCCTGAAAGTTTCCAACTTACAAATAAGTACAAATGGAATGTTTCTCATCCTTATGGGGGTGTACCCTAACACTCACCTGAAACATGCAAGGGGGGGGGAACAAAAATATGTAAGAAAATGAGTGAAAATCCCAATTAATGGTGGAGAGAGACTCTTCGACAAGTTGTTGCCTTAGGTTACTCTATAAGGGGCTTTTCATGCTTTCGTGGCTTGCAATGGAGCTTCAGCTTTTGCAGCGATAAGTTGCTCGTAGAGGTCTCTGATCTTCAAGCCAACTATGGTCTGGAATAGACCAGTTCTGTTGTTGTTTCCTGGGAAATCAGAGAGCTTTAGCATTTGCTGTGTGACTTCTCCATAGAACTTGGTTGAGATGTTGCTTAGATGGCTCTCGACGTAAATTAGCTCGTCTAACCGATCGAATTGGCCATCCATCTCCAATACAGAAACCTGGGGGAAGGCAATTTAACAGAGCTGAGTATAAGCATCATGTAACTGAGATATTTCCAGGTCTAGATATACATGGACTTATTAATCTCGTGATGGATTATGTAAATTGATCCTAAAATGTCATATTACGCAATAAGATTCTCGCTTACAACATGATTTGGGGTCAGGGAAATGGTGTGGAGAACAAAATTTAGTTGTGGGTTAAGTGTTACTAATGCTTTACTTTCTAACCATTCAAGTCAATTAGAAACAAGGTTCAATTGAACCATAAAAAAACCTGGAATTTTACTATTCTGCTTGTGATTCATATTAGTCTCCTAGGAAATTTTGAACCATTTACCCGTTCTTATTTGTTTATGTTTTTAAGGGATTAACGAGTACCCTGATTCGAATCGAGGCCATGCAACTAAAAGCTAATGATTAAGGTGTGAAGTCACGACTTCTTAGCATTTGATGTATCCATTATTATGAAGCTGAGGGTAGTTCTTTGCTTAGGTTATTTTGGATGATACTAATAAGTAGAATGATGAGAAATTCCTAAAATTTTAGATTGCATGTATACCTCATGACCAAAGTAAGTCTCAGGGCCATAGAAAAATTTGATGCCAGGGTAGGAGCAAGTGAGTTTCCTCCCGCAGGGTATCCAGCTGATGGTGGAGCCTTCACCAAACAGGTATACTGGGTTGAAATACTTCACCCCTTCTTTCATTATCAACCTCACTCTTGACACTTTTCCCTCATTGTCACCAGGAATTAGTTGTGTTGGCAATACTTCTATCACTGCATCTGCATATTGCTTCTGTGGATCTGCATTCACAAAAAATAGGCATGAAAAAACCTGCGAATATTTATGTCTATGTAGTTTTGTTTGTGTGTGCGCGAGCGTGTAGAGAGAGAGAGAGCACTGATGAAAAATCTACTCTTTCGATCATACACTCTCCGTCCTCAAATAATAGTCCAGTATTCTATTTAGATTGTCCCTTAATAAGTATCAATTTTGAAAAGTTAATTAGTAAAAGTTTGTACAATTATTATTTTGTCATTTGGAAAAGTTAATGGGTAAGAAGATTATGGGTAAAAGTGGAGGATAATTTGGCAGGCGGAGGTAAAAGTTGATGTGAAAGGTGTAATAATAATATTTTTTTAATAAAATGGAATACGAAGCTGAACACTTGAAAATGGGTGGAGAGAGTATGTCTTTTGTGTTCTAGTATAGTATACTATGAGCTGATTTAGCACAATGGAATTTTATATGATAATTGTAAAATTCAGGGAAGATAATGTAAAATTAAGGCCAGATGAAATCACAACTTCTTCGATTGTGAGAGATTAATCTATTTGTACTTACTAGATAATATAGTTATAGGAGCAGCCTCCACTAGCCCCACTGTAGTAGGGATGGCCATCTCGATCGACTCGGCCCGATCCAACTTGTCCTTTCTCTGAATGGGTAGGGGATTCGGGGAATTCTTTGGGGATCAGGAAGGATATGGAGAATTTTTTAAAAAGAAAATTTGGGGATCCAATAAGAGATGGTATAGTCAGTCCCTGTCCCAATAGCCTCCCTCTCTCCGCCCCTCCCCATATCCCCGTTAAAACATATACTTGTATTATAACTTATAAGTTAGGGTTCTGAACTTCTAATACTAATTAAAAAAAAATATTTACCCTTCAAAGAGGCTCATGTGAGCAACCTGTGGTCACTTTTACTCAATTTCTGGTATCCTTTGTTTTGTGATGAATTCATTTCCAGTATGTTTGTAAGGTTTTTTCAAGACGGAGTTATGTGAGCTTTCTTTCTTTCTTTCTTTTTTTTGGGTAAATAGAGTTCTGTGAGCTTTCATCTTTGGGTTCCAACTTCAAATTTTATCATTTGTGTATAAGATGACCTTTTTTTGGTGAGCTTTTTGTATACAATGAGTCAATGATCGATAATGTTAAGGTTTAAATCCTCGATTCCCCGTGGGGATCCCCGTTCCCCATATTGGGGCGGGGATGGAGGTTAAAAAAAATCCCCAGTTGAGATTGGGGAGGGATGGGGATTGATATGTGTCGGAGATTGAGGATGGAGATAGTGGTATCCACCCCCTACCGTCCCCTGCTCATCCCTACACTATAGTTCAAAGAGATGAATTTTATTGAAACAATGTCAATTTTATACAAATTTTTGTTTTGTATAAATCCCACTTTGAAATAATGTCTTGTTGTAGTTTTTTACTACCATCAAATCCTTGTTTCAACTGGAGTTACAAATTACAACTGTGATGATTCACTTTACCAATTAATATTCTTTCACAATTGCCATTTAATGGTGAATATTCATAAAGTTCACGCGGAACAACGATTTCGACCAAAACATTCCCAAATCTTTTCGGGTTCAATTCTTTTGGATTGAGAATAGTTAGCACGCAGTATTACCTTTCTTTTCATCCCTCCCAATCTACTTTGACAGGGATAATATTTGATCTCGTGGAGCTATAGCTCCAACTCTCCAAAAACAAGCTTCTCATTTGCCCCCAAATGAGGAGGTTAAAACATGGGACCACAAAAATGGTGGGGGAAGTTTCTGAACATGAATGGAAGTCCTCCATCAACGTGCCACCTAGTAATAAAAAACAACCATTTTGTCAAACAACAACATTAGAGCCACACCACACTTTTTTCTGATTCCCTCCAACCAAATTGAAGCAATTAAACCTTCTGGTCCCTTTGTTATCCCTTCATCTTATCTACCAAACACGAGGTAGAGGGCCATATTTATTAAAAGAAAAACACACACACACACAAGGACTTCATGTTTTATTTTTGCGCAGAGCTTATCTCCGTTTCTTTCTTTGTCTTGCTTTTTGTTTTTTTTCCTTTCCCCCTCTTCTCACAAGTGCAATCCTTCCTTCTTTTTTTTTTTTTTTTTTTTAAAGTTCGACGATCAGGTGTGTTCGGATATTTTATTCGGAGCACACAAGTAAGAAGCTAATCTCCCGAGTTCACAGATTCAACTCTCAGCGTGCGGAAAAAAATTCTTCCGATTGCTGAAAATTTTGTTCAATCACTAACTTTAGTATTCCAGAGATTGATTAAAGATGACATTCTGGGATTTTTCTTTTTTTGGTTGGGTGTTATGCGAAATTGTTTCTGTAAGTGGGGAGTACATGTTGGATGAAACTATTTTGTGCTATTTTTTGAAGTTAATTGTGCCGCTTGCATTACCCATTCTATGTGGAAAATGCTAACGTGTGTCTAATAGGTACATATTAAGGTTGAAAAAGTAAATTGAAATATGTGAAAAATGTATAGGAATATGTGATAGTGTATTGAAAAGGATAAAAAGTGTATTGGAGTACGTGTTTTTTTAGTTTGTTTGTGTGCTTATTGTGTGCCCATTGGGAACACGTTAGCAAGACCCTTCATTTATTTGTGTTGTTATTGCAACGTTAAGCACAAATAAAAAAGAAAAGAAAAAGGCGTGTTTCAATCCGGACCGTCCAATGCATTGTTGGATGGTCCAGATGTGTTGAAAGAGTCATTTTCTGCAGCTCAAAAAAAAAAAAAAAAGATAGATGTGTTGGAAGAGTGTAACATCACTCATACTCTATTTGCACCTAAAATTTTCTCATTTCCTTGACAAGAGGGGAAAATTGGTGGAGAGTGGCGCAAATCGTTTTGTTGTTTCCTCCAAGAAAAAATGGGAAACAGAAAAGTAAGGGTTTTTCAATTAAAAAAAAAAAGAAAAGAAAGAAAAGTAAGGATTTTAAAGCCGTTGAGAATGTTGACTGGGACCCACCCCTATGTGAGTGTGTTCAGTGTTGTGTGAAAAGTGTTGTGTGAATAGCTCTTTTGGTTGACAATCTTGAGATCAGAATTCAGAAGAAGAAAAGGAAGTGGGACCCTATAAAATGAGTCGGACGCCACCTACACTTCCTGGAAGATTTCTGAGAAAGTCTTTCCTGTGCCATACCATTTCTCGTACACTCTTTTTGGTTTTTCGTCAGTAACCCTCTGGACTCACAAATACTCCTATATGCAGTCCTTCTGAACCCTCTAAAATCCTATGACTGCAATTTCCTTATTATTTTGAAGACTTCTTCACCATCCAACTCTATAAAATGGCAAGCACATTTTCTCTTCTCCACTACCTTAATTTTTTGTTCTCTCTTCTCTCTTCTCATTCAATCCAATCTACAATCCCATCATCTCAATCTCATTCCCATCCATATTTCCTCATACAGATTGAACAATTTCTTAAGAACACATGTTCAGACCCAGCACGAGTAGAACCATATCTATATATTCGAGAGAAAACCCACAATCAGAAGACTAAGCAGCAATCAGAGAGAGAGAGAGAGAGACCAAAGATGTGGAAGAGAGGGGAAACGCTGGGAGTGGGGGCTTCTGGAATGATATCTTTAGCACTAGTTGATGATCAGACGTCATTTGATCATGATTTGCCTAGTGTTATGGCCGTGAAATCTGCCCCTTTACACAAATCGGGCTTGATTCGTAGAGAGGGAAGAATCCTTAATCAGTTGGAGTGCTGTTCGTATGTTTATCGTTGTTTCGGGTCCGATACTACATTCGAAAAAGGAGAGTGCTGGTACAATCTATTCTTGGAGTACGCCTCCGGTGGCAGCTTATCTGATCGCATTCGTAAGTCAGGCAAAGGAGGACTGCCAGAATCTGAAGCGAGGGGATACACAAAATCTGTACTCACGGGTCTGGATCACGTTCACAAACAAGGATACGTTCACTGTGATATAAAACCTCATAATATACTGCTCGTGGAGGGTGAGAGTGAAGTATTAAATACTCCAATAAATTTGAATGGAAAAAGGAAAAGGGGAGAGAAAGAACACATGGCAAAGATTGCTGATTTTGGGGTCGCAATGAAGGCTGGAAAGAGAAACAACGACGAAGAAAGTAATCTGAGGGGCACCCCTATGTATATTGCCCCCGAGTCGGTTCAGTGTGGAGAATATGAAGCTCACTCTGATATTTGGGCACTTGGGTGCACTGTTTTACACATGATCACTGGCCAAGTCCCTTGGAAGTGTGACAAAAATACCGAAAAGGCGGCTCTTTTGTTCAGGATAGGGTTTAGAGAACAAGTGCCCGAAATTCCAATTGATGGGTTGTCGAAAGAGGCCCGAGATTTTCTCAACAAGTGCTTGGTTAGGGATCCTAAGTCGCGGTGGACTGCGGATATGCTCTTAGCCCATCCCTTTGTCTCGGGTCTTGATGGCATGATGATGGCTGGAAATATCAAGGACGAAAGAAACAGAGTTGTTCAACCACAAAAGATGGCAAAAGAAGTACTTATTGATTCTTTGTCAAGCCAGAGTTGGTTCAATCTTACTAAAACCTACTTGCTCATGTCACATTCAGCATCAAACGGAATCGTGCCCGACTTTGGCAAGATTCGTACCATTAAAAAGATGAAAAGAACGGAGGAAGAAGAAGAGGGGAAGAGGTTTGAATCAAGTTTTCGACTGGATGCCTTGGGAAGTTACTGGGGTATCAATCCAAGTCCAATGATACCGAGCTCCAGCATTGCCATTGAGATTTTCAATTAATTGGGCTTTGTCATTCCTCTTCAAAATCTTAGAAAAGAAAGTTATTCATTCACTTGCCAATCATTCAGAGACGATAACTTTGTAATCCTTGTTGCAAATGGTTGATTTTTTTCTCCTTCCTTACCTTGGGATTTTTACTGTAGTGTTTTATTTGTCTTCCATTATCTATTGGATGGAAAGATAAGAATGATGTATATGAAAAGTTTGCTATCGAAGTTCATTAGCAGTACACTGGCCTTGTTCGGACAGACTCTTGAGAGCTTTTCAAAAAATATGCCTTCAAACAATTTTGGAAAACCCAACCAGTGGCCCCCACCCCCAACCAGGAAAAGTCTTAAAAACGCTGTCTCTGTGCAAAACTGGAAAACCCAACCAGTGGGCCCAGTTTCTATAAGACTTTTCCTCCTCTCTCTCTCCCTGTGCAAAAACTGGGCAGTGGGCCCCTCACTCTCAAACCCAAAATGCATCTCTCTCTGCGCAACACTGGCCCAGTGGGCCCTGCACTTTCAAACTGAAAATTGCATCTCTCTTCCTCTGGAGAATTGTACCGAACAAAGAACTCAAAAAATGTTTTCAAAAAATCGGCTGAAAAAGGCATCCGAACAAAGCGACTGTTTGGGTAAAGTACCAAAAAAAAAGTACACTTTTTGGGTAAAGGGAAAGAAGTGACTTATCTGTGAATGATTTATCCTTTTATATATATGGTTGAATACTGTCTACATAGTAATAGGACTTCAACTTCTTGAACTTTTTTTTACTTCAATATAACCTCAGTTGTTATGGATGATGTTCTACAAGGTTATATTGAAGTAAATGACCTTACTGAGGTGGGCCGTGTGGTAAAGGGGGCAGAGGATCTTCCATGGCCGTGGGGGATCCATATCGATAAACCTATAGGTTAATATTAAATTAGCAATAGCATTCCAACCCCCCCCCCCCCAAAAAAAAAAAAAAAAAAAGATGGTGAAATTGATTTCGGCATTCTGAAACATAGAAGGAATCATTATGATCAGATATTAATAAAATTAGTCTTGTGTTGTACATTCTAACATGCTATCAGTGCATCAGAGTCTTTGATTCCTCGATTTCTTCATTCTAACATGCTATCAATGCATCAGAGTCTTTGATTCCTTGATTTTTTCAATTCAAGTCCTGGAAGCTGTATTTGTTTTCGTAACATTTGTTTTTGAGTGCTTTTTCTTTCCTTCTTTTTGCACCCGATTCAATTCAATGTATATTGCTATTGACATGTGAGACAGGTTGCGAATTTGCCCTTTAAATCATTTTACTATTGTAGCCTCATTTTCCAATAGATAAAGCTATTTGGAATAATGGATAGCTTAAGAGTACGCCACAAGGTCCTTGGTCTTCTTAACTGAATTTCATTTCTCCTTTCACTTCTCTATTTTACAAATCTCCTGAAAGTTTCCAACTTACAAATAAGTACAAATGAATTGTTTCTCATCCTTATGGGGGGTGTACCCTAACACTCACCTGAAACATGCAAAAGGAGGGAGGGGGGGGGGGGGGGGGGGGGGGAGGATTTTGTAAGAAAATGAGTGAAAATCCGAATTAATGGTGGAGCAAGACTCTTCGACAAGTTGTTGCCTTAGGTTACTCTATAAGGGGCTTTTCATGCTTTCGTGGCTTGCAATGGAGCTTCAGCTTTTGCAGCGATAAGTTGCTCGTAGAGGTCTCTGATCTTCAAGCCAACTATGGTCTCGAAGAGACCAGTTCTGTTGTTGTTTCCTGGGAAATCAGAGAGCTTTAACATTTGCTGTGTGACTTCTCAATAGAACTTGGTTGAGATGTTGCTTAGATGGCTCTCGACATAAATTAGCTCGTCTAACCGATCGAATTGGCCATCCATCTCCAATACAGAAACCTGGGGGAAGGCAATTTAACAGAGTTGAGTATAAGCATCATGTAACTGAGATATTTCCAGGTCTAGATATACATGGACTTATTAATCTCGTGATGGATTATGTAAATTGATCCTAAAAGGTCATATTACGCAATAAGATTCTCGCTTACAACATGATTTGGGGTCAGGGAAATGGTGTGGAGAACAAAATTTAGTTGTGGGTTAAGTGTTACTAATGCTTTACTTTCTAACCATTCAAGTCAATTAGAAACAAGGTTCAATTGAACCATAAAAAAACCTATAATTTTACTATTCTGCTTGTGATTCATATTAGTCTCCTAGGAAATTTTGAACCATTTACCCAGTTCTTATTTGTTTATGTTTTTAAGGGATTAACGAGTACCCTGATTCGAATCGAGGCCATGCAACTAAAAGCTAATGATTAAGGTGTGAAGTCACGACTTCTTAGCATTTGATGTATCCATTATTATGAAGCTAAGGGTAGTTCTTTGCTTAGGTTATTTTGGATGATACTAATAAGTAGAATGATGCGAAATTCCTAAAATTTTAGATTGCATGTATACCTCATGACCAAACTAAGTCTCAGGGCCATAGAAAAATTTGATGACGGGTAGGAGCAAGTGAGTTTCCTCCCGCAGGGTATCCAGCTGATGGTGGAGCCTTCACCAAATAGGTATACTGGGTTGAAATACTTCACCCCTTCTTTCATTATCAACCTCACTCTTGACACTTTTCCCTCATTGTCACCAGGAATTAGTTGTGTTGGCAATACTTCTATCACTGCATCTGCATATTGCTTCTGTGGATCTGCATTCACAAAAAGGAGTGGGTAAAATCTGATTACCCTACTATTAGGCATAGCACGTGCCTATGGCGGTCACCACGAGAGGGTGAATAGCTCGGCACCACATAGGGAGTCTGTGGGCCCTGTGCCGAGCTGATCCCGGACCATGAATAAGGTCAGGATAATTGAGTAATTTAATATATCAGGATGCGATAGCTCGGCATAAGACATAAAGGGATACCCCCGGTATGGCCGAGCTAGGTGAAACTACGTGTATAGCTCAAATAGCATTCTGGAATACATAAATCAGCTCGGTACGATGAGCTGAGTTATGTACGGGTTATTCCGAGCTACGTGGAAGCACGGCACCGCCATGAGTAAGGCGGTGAGACATTCCAGAATATTCAATAACGGGTCCTTATGTGATAAGGAAACAATCCCATGAAATAAGGGACTGATATGGGAAATCCTAAGGAGATTGGGAGTATACCTCATGTAGGAAAGAATCCTATATGGAAAGGAAGACCCCTGCTAGACGAGATCTAGCAGGACATGGAGACTTGTCCCTAATAGGAAAGTCCAATTAGGGGAAGGATTCCTAAAGAGAATAGGAAACAGGGGCACGAGATGCCAAATGTAAAGAACATCTACACCTATAAATACAAGGCAATAGCCATGACGAAAGGTACGCTGTGAAACCTATTTTCATACGCATTGTGTTTTGAGCTCTCAAGTACGTGATACTAACTTAGGCATCGGAGGGCCTTTGCCAACGAGAGGCAAAGGTGCTCTAACCCTTTTTCTGTCTTGCAGATCTAGGGTTGATTCAAGGAAGCACGTGATCCAGGGTTACGTGGATTTATCCCCGTACAATTGGCGCCGTCTGTGGGAAACCTGACAGAAAAGCTTGATCCCTTCCAACAGAGATCAACAATGGTGCTTTCAGAACCGCTTCTGTGCACCCCACAGAGGAAGGATGTAGAAGACGATGGCGGAACCACCCTTGTTTACACTACGAGAAAAAGTGCAAAAGTAGACGAAACTCCTGCAGTTCTAAAAGCACCACTAAAGAAGCCTGCCACCAGGAGGTTTAACATAGGGCATATCCCTGAAATTCCAAAGTTCAGGGATACGCGCCTGATAAACTATGATTCCCCAAGATCAAACGAGCGACGGACGCTCAAAAACACCACCAAGAGGTGAGGAAGCCTCAACCCGACGTGAACGGAGGAGGAGCTCGCCGAGAAGGGATGATCACAGGCGAACAAGAAATCGAGAAAGAGAAGATAGCCTCGACATAAAGGAACAAGAGGCAGAAGAATTGGCCCGTGAAGTCACTCGACGAGAACGAGAAATCCAGGACCTGAAGAAGCAGCTCCAAAAGAAGGAAAAAGATTTACGCTCACGGACGAGATCCGTGCAGTATGAGAAACAAGAGAAAGGTCGTCACCACGACAACGTTTCCACTGACCAAGCTGCCTCTCCACGAAAAAGGAGAGACAGGAGTATTTCTGTGGAAAGAAGGGAAAAGAGGAAGCATGCTAGGGACAGATACGAGAGATCTGGATCCAATGAGCACATTCCCGAGCAGCATGCGAGAAGGAGGGATGCTGACCGAGCTGGTCAAAGCCCTAGAACTGCACGAGAAGCAGCTAAAGAGGCCCTAGGCCAGATCTCCAAATCACCACTGGCCCACTGGATCCGCGCGGAGAAGACGTCGAGCAGGGTGAAGCACTCAGCGTTCATCCCATACGAAACCAGCACGGATCCTGTGGCCCACATTCAGCATTACCAACAGGTCATGTTCATGCACGAGCAAGATGATGCACTACTATGCAAGATGTTCCCGTCCAGCCTAGGGAAAGTGGCATTGAGTTGGTACCATAAGCTCCCAGAGGGTTCCATCCTGTGTTGGACTCAGCTGGCCGAGGAGTTCACTGCTCGGTTTCTTACAAGCCGAGCGGCTCCAAAAACCTTTGATGCGTTAACCTCTATGAGACAGAGGGATGATGAGACTCTGCGTCAATACTCAAAACGCTACTGGGAAACCTTCAACGAAATTGAAAATTGTAGTGAGGAGTATGCCCTAGCAACATTCAAAACAAGTCTGCCCGTGCATAGTAAGCTACGAGAATCGCTTACCATGCACCCAGTCAAGACTGTGGCCAAATTGATGGAGAGAATTCAGGAGCATGCACGGGTAGAAGATGATATCCTGCAGGCTGGAGGGAAGATCGTGGCAGGACAACCTCAGCTCCCAGAAAAGAGGACCGTGGAGTCAAAGGTATACAAGAAGGACTTCACAACGGGAAGAAAGGACTACGCCCAGCAGAGGAAGGACAAAGCTGATCCAGATCCCAAGTCATATTTCAGCGTTATGGCAACTTTCAACATCCCCATCTATAAGATGTTGTACAGAATCAAGAATGAACAGTGGTTCAGACGGCCCCCAAAGATGACTGGGAACCCGGAAAAAAGGAGAGCTACTAATCAGCATTGCAGCTATCACAGAGACTGGGGACACATGACCGAGGATTGTGTGGAGTATAAGAAGTTCTTGGACGAAAAGGTAGCGGAAGGCCATCTTAAAGAATTCTTAGCTGACAGCAAGCACGACGCCGAGCTAATAGAAGAAACGGACTACGAAAAAGGTCCAAAGGGAACGATCCATATGATACATGGATTAGTGGCCCCATACACAAATAACGAAATAAGGCACATCCAAAGGGTCAACGGACAAGCGAAGCAAGTCATGAAGCTCGGCACGAAAAGGTCAAGACCTGAGGGAGTCATGGAGGCCCCAATCACCTTCACTGATGACGACCTGGATGGGGTGTCAATACCCCATAACGACGCATTAGTAATTACCCTACGAATAGGGGAGTATGACGTGGAGAAAATCCTGGTGGATCAAGGAGCTAGCACGGAAATCATGTATTACGACACCTTTAAGAAGATGGAACTCCCGGCGAGCTCGCTGCAAAGATGCCTTGTCCCCTTGGTTGGTTTCAGTGCGCAGACGGTATGGCCTATGGGAAAGGTCACACTACCTGTCCGAGCAGGATCAGTAGTACTGAAGACTGATTTCCTTGTGGTAGACATCCCTTCCTCCTATAACGTGATTATAGGGAGGACATGGATGCACAAAATGAGGGCGGTCTCTTCAACCTACCACCAGAAGATCAAGTATCCCGGAGCAGATGGAATAGAATGCATCAAAGGCAACCAAAAGATGGCCGATCAGTGCTTCACCATGGTCTTGAAAAAATCCCCAAAGGCCGAGCTGGTGCAGACGGTTGAAGTTCCAGACCAACCAACTTTGGAGGATGTCGGAGGTGATCCCACCAAGAAGATGGTGGAAGGACTAAAGAAAGTACAAATTCAAGAGGACGATGCAGAAAGGTATTTCCTGATCGGCGAAACCCTCTCCGAGCTAGAAGAGAGAGATCTGGTTACTTTTCTTAAGGACCACGTTGATGTGTTTGCTTGGACCCCCCA
Source organism: Vaccinium vitis-idaea (assembly GCA_963854785.1). Classification (NCBI taxonomy): domain Eukaryota; kingdom Viridiplantae; phylum Streptophyta; class Magnoliopsida; order Ericales; family Ericaceae; genus Vaccinium; species Vaccinium vitis-idaea. The sequence continues at coordinate 20,847,777 of OY978223.1, read as the reverse complement.
GGAAATGCCTGGGATAGATCCTGAAGTCATTTGCCACCACTTGAACGTGGACCCTCAGCACAAGCCAGTTGTGCAGAAGGCAAGGAGGTCGGCCCCACAGCACGCAGACGCTGTAATTGAGGAAGTAGAACGGCTACTAGAAGCGGATGCCATACGAGAAGTGAGCTATCCAGATTGGTTGGCCAACACAGTTGTAGTCAAAAAGAAAAATGGGAAGTGGAGGGTCTGTGTGGATTTCACCAGTCTTAACAAAGCATGCCCCAAAGATAGCTTCCCACTTCCCAGAATTGATCAACTTGTGGATGCTACATCAGGCTATGAGAGGATGAGCTTTCTTGACGCATATCGAGGTACCATCAAATAGCTATGTACGAGCCCGATCAAGAGAAGACGTCCTTCATCTCCCCCAGAGGGCTCTACTGTTACAAGGTTATGCCGTTTGGGCTAAGGAATGCTGGAGCAACCTATCAGAGGCTGGTTACTAAGATGTTCAAGGAACAGCTCGGCAAGACTATGGAGGTCTACATCGACGACATGGTAGTCAAAAGCAAGTTGAGGCCTGATCACCTTGCCGATCTAAAGGTAACCTTCAACATTCTAAGAGAATACAAGCTTAAGTTAAACGCTTCCAAATGTGCCTTTGGGGTTAGCTCGGGGAAGTTTCTTGGGCACCTAGTGACAAAAAGGGGGATTGAAGCCAACCCAGATCAAATAGCGGCCCTGCAAGGCCTTCAAAGCCCAAAGACCACGAAGGAGGTCCAAAGGCTAACAGGGATGGCAGCAGCTCTTAATCGCTTCATCAGTAAGTCCTCAGACCGCTGCAGACCTTTCTTTCAACTTCTGAAGAAGAGAGAAGGCTACGAGTGGGGAGCCGATCAGGAACGGGCTTTCCAGGAGTTAAAAAGCTACTTATCATCACCACCTTTGCTCTCAACTCCAGAAGCTGGGGAGCGGTTGATACTATACTTAGCAGTATCTGATCATGCGGTCAGCTCGGTCCTCCTATGAATAAAGGAAACAGAGCAGGCCCCAGTCTATTTCGTGAGCAAAACGTTGTAAGATGCTGAGACACGTTACCTACCACTGGAGAAGTTGGTAAACGCTCTCGTTGTTGCATCAAGGAAATTGCCTCACTATTTTTTACAGCACCCCATCACTGTGTTCACCGAATACCCACTAAGGGCCTTGCTCAGGAAGGCAGATTTCTCTGGTAGAATCTCCAAGTGGTCGATAGAGCTAAGTCAGTTCGACCTCGATTATCAGCCCAGAACAGCAATCAAGGGGCAGGTTTAGCTGATTTCATAGCAGAATTCGCTCCAGCAGTGGCCCCACCGCCACCAATTCTCCACGAGAAGGAGCAAATCAGTAATCCCGAGCAGCCAACGAGGATGGCCGATCTGGATCCAGACGAGTGGAGGCTTTACGTTGATGGGTCAGCCTGCAGCAAAGGATCTGGAGTAGGGGTTGTGCTTTTCTCTCCAGAAGGATCGGTTCTGGAGCAAGCACTACGGCTGGGATTTAGTGCCACAAACAACGTAGCAGAATATGAAGCTTTACTTGCTGGACTAAGAAGTGCCCTGGAACTCAAGATCAGCTCAGGTCAGAATGCACATGCAGACTCGCTGGCTTGTTTGGGGTCAGCAGTGAAGACGGAGTATCGCCGCACCATGACAGTGGATTATTTGAGCGAACCAAGCATTGGCCGAGCAGTAGAAGTCGTAATGGAAACAGAGCTTGGGCCGAGCTGGATGGATCCAATAGTGGCATACCTACGAGATGGGACCTTGCCAGAAGATAAGAGGGAAGCACACAAAATCAAAACCAAGTCTGTACGCTTTTGGCTCTCTCCAGAAGGTAAGCTTTATAGAAAGTCTTTCCTTGGTCCATATTTGTTGTGTGTATACCCAGCCCTTGTTCAGAAATTCCTCCACGAGATCCATGCTGGAACTTGTGGGGGACACACCGGTGGCAGATCCATAGCCCACCGAGCAATATCCCAGGGATATTGGTGGCCCTACATGCAGGAGGATGCAAAGGCTTTCGTTAAGACTTGTGAAAAGTGCCAGAGGTTTTCTCCCCTCATCCGAGCTCCAGCGGAGGATCTATTGCCTCTAACCAGTCCATGGCCATTTGCCCAATGGGGATTGGATATCGTGGGTCCTCTCCCTATGGCAACAGGGAAACGAAAATTCCTACTTATTGGCACTGACTACTTCACCAAATGGATCGAGGGGGAAGCTCTTGCTAAAATCACAGAAGCTATGGTGGAGAAATTTGTGTGGAATAAGATAATCACAAGGTTTGGAGTGCCCTACTCTATTATCTCCGATAACGGGTCACAGTTTGGCAAGAAGTTCAAGGCCTTCTGTGCCTAGTACGGCATCAGAAACTATTACTCAACCCCAGCTTACCCACAGAGTAATGGGCAAGCAGAGGCTTCAAACAAGACCATCCTAAAAAGTCTCAAGAAACGGTTGGAAAAGAAGAAAGGAAAATGGCCCGATGAGCTTCCAGCCGTGCTCTGGGCATACAGAACCACCCCACGGCGATCTACGGGAGAGACGCCATATTCCCTTGGAGATTGGTTTGCCGACCATTCGCACTACTCTTGTAGAGTCGGGGGGCAACGATAAAGCCCTAGCCAAGCAGCTAGATCTCGCTGAGGAAAAAAGAGAGCGGGCACTCATTACCTTAGCAGCATACCAGGAACAGCTACGAAGAAGCTACAATAGAAAGGTACAACCAAGAGAGTTCAAAGTGGGCGACCTAGTCTTGAGGAAGGTCTTGGCTAACACCAAAGTGTCCTCAGATGGGAAACTTGGACCGAACTGGGAAGGCCCATACAAGATTGTGGGAATTGCTGGCATTGGGGCCTACCGTTTGGCCGACTTGGATGGAGACCCAGTTCCACGGCCGTGGAATGTCCAAAACCTTAGGAAATTCTTCCAGTAGCATGTTTACGTGATTACGAATACAATCACACCTTTTCTAGTGGATACGAATAAATTCGCATTCTATTTCTTTTCATTATGTGGTTGGGATTACGAGTAAAATCACCAACATCAGTTATTTAAATTTTTATTTCAAGCATTAATAAGATTTCATCTAATCCTATTGTGTTTAATACGAACCAAATGATGTCTCAAATTTGGATTCCTATTGGGGAGCAGTGGATGTGTGTGATTCTAAGTATGAAAAAACTTAGGGTCTTGCAACGAATATTGCACAGTAAATTCTAAGTATGAAAAAACTTAGGGTTTTGCAACGAATATTGCACAGTAAATTCTAAGTATGAAGAAACTTAGAATTGCAACGAATATTGCAACAAGTAAATTCTAAGTATGAAAAAACTTAGGGTTTTGCAACGAATATTGCACAGTAAATTCTAAGTATGAAGAAACTTAGAATTGCAACGAATATTGCAACAAGTAAATTCTAAGTATGAGGAAACTTAGATTTGCAAAGAACATTGCAACAGTTAAATTCCAAGTATGAATAAACTTGAATCTGCGATGAACACCGCAGTAGTTCCTAAGTATGAAAAAACTTAGGCTATGAGAGGCTCAAGTAAGAAGGTACTTGAATCGCTTAGCATGCAGACAAACACATCAAGGATGAGACTTGATAAAAGGTTGAATTAAAGGAAAGAGTACGAAAACACTTACAAAGGAATAACTTAACAAGATACCAAAGTATTCAGAAAGGCCACATCCGGCCGAGCCAAGACCACGCAGGGTCAAAGGTTGAGATTCAAGTAAGCAAAAGACAAGTCTAGCAGCAGGCATCAAGCCTCTTCACCGTGCTGACCAGCATCGATGGCAGGATTGGGATCAGGGTTGTCGCCCCTAAGGCCTTCAGCAACATCCCCAAAAATAGTAAGGTCAGTGATGGTTTCATCTGTCGGAATCAGCTCGGTAGTGGACTCAGGTTGAGCTTCTGAGTTGGGTTGAGCTCCAGCATCAGGATTGGCTTGGGAAGCAGATACCTCACTGGGAAGTTCCATATCAGTCCAGTAAGGGGAGGACGGATCCACCCCGAGCTTGGTAAGGCACCTTTGCCAAGCCGCGCTCCAGACAGCATCCTGCACTGCAGGCATCTGTGCTCTATAGTTGTCGGTGATCACGACAACACCGCGATCGTATTCAGCTTCCGCCTTGGCTTCTGCAGTTGCAAGTTGCTGACGAAGTTCGCGCTCGACCTCAGCAGCCTTCCTTTTGAGTTCAGCATTCTCTCCTTTCAAACCCTCCACCTCCACCCGAGCTTCCTTCAATGATTGGGCATGCTGGGCGCTCTCCCGTTCAGCTTTGTCGGCCCTCTTCTGCTCTCTCTTGAGGTCTTTCTCAACCTCTTTTGCTCGGTCAAAACCGGCGGCGGCTTTCTGCATGATCTGTAGAAGGAGGAGTCAGCTTTAAACAAACAAAAACGCAACAGAGCAATTATTAAACTTTTGTACCTTGGCACTCGATTGAAAGATCGACTTCATAAGAGTGTCATAGGAACCACTCTTCTCTCTCTCCATATCAAGTGGAAGAAGAGCAGCCCTGGACACACCGAACGCCACCTCGGTGGAAGAGATCTTGTCAATCATATTCAGGGGAGTGCCGTCAGGACGGGCCAGGAGAGGCTCCCATGGCTGCACCAATGGAGGAGAGTCAGTAAGGCGTTGGCTTGGGCCCGAGCTTGCGGTCCTTCTCCTATGCGGGGGAGGCTGATCGTCATGGGTACTCTCTGATGGCCTTTTGTCCCTCTGTCGCTCAGATAGAGACGCGCCAGGTGCCTCAAGGGGGTTGATGACTCGAACAGCCGGAGGGGCATGAGAAGCCCGCCCACCAAGGTTCAACTCACCGAGCAGGTTGATTGGCTCAAGCGGCATCTCTCTATCAGGGGAGGGAGAATAACCGGACGAATCGTCTGAGTCTGCAAGAAGAGCAGCCTGCTCAGACAAGGATTGGACGATTGAGCGGTGATCCAACGCTCTTTCTTTTGTTTCGTCTTCTTCTGCTGCCTCCCTACCAGATGTGCTCGCCTCTTGATCAGTACGGATGAGGATTGGGATAGCAGTTGGTATTTCAGGGATGTGAGCAAACGTGATTTGCTGTTGAAGATCGCTCGGGGCCCGAGCTCTCCTAACTCTTCTTGGGGCTTGGCCTCTTCGGGGTCGAGTACTTCTTTGCTCGGCCGGTGGGCGTGTGGCGATTAACGGGGCAGCTGGAGGCCAGGGGTGTCTCGATCTTGGCTCACCGACCCTTCTGATACCACCCCAGTATGTTGGGGTGTAGTCCAAAAGCAGGTGAGCTGCACGGCCGAGACCAACAGGGGTTGGTCCGAAACCGTCGAAATATAAAGCCCGAGCAATATCCTCGCGGTGAAGATTGCCGTGGATCAGACGGCCACCGTGGTTGAGGTTGCTAGCTGCAAAGTAACATGAAGAAGAAATAATCAAATTGCAATTTCTAAGGAAAAGCAAATAAATGAAGATACAGGAATGAAGGTACTAACGCAGTCCGCCAGGAGTTGTGGGGCAGGCAAAGCCGATGGTCCTCCCCTCGGCATCTCTGGGCTCCCAGTTGCCAGTGACTACGAGGTAGTCGTCTGCCTCTCCCTTGGAGGAATTTGGCAGGTCGGTGATAAGCTTCTGGTTGGGATCCCTGGCTTTGAAGTAGAAGTTGTTGTCGATTGTAGGGACTACGCTATAGAGGTAGTGTAAGTCCCACCAATCGAGATGGAGGCCGAGCAGCCTATTAAGGGCTACTGTGCCCATAACTACCCTAACAAAGTTGGGGCAGAGCTGCATAGGGTTTAACCGGCACCTACTGCACACTTCCCTAAAAAAAGGGTGTAACGGGAACCTAAGGCCCCCCTCAACTATGAAAATCAAGGGGATGTGGATCTTGTTTTCATCCTGACCTTGTTCTTTCATATCACTACGGTTGTCTAGCCGGAATCGAACGTCGGCGGGAATCCCATACTTCCTACGAAACTCTAACACTTTATCTGGGGTGCTTAGAAGAGCCCTATGTCTACCCATTCTCGCGAAGGGGGCAAACACGAAACAGAAATGGAGAACTAGAAAGGGGCTACTTACGTGATAGGGAATGAACCTAGGATGATACTCTCCGACGGGAAGACGTTTTTCGGCGAAAATCGGAGATGGTTTTTGTTGCAGAAAACTTAAGCGACGCTGATGGCGGTGGAAGGGACTTCTTCTCTCTCTCTTCTTTGCTGCTGTCGAAATGAAGTGATGAAGAAGGGAGGGGGATTTTCTAGACTCGAAGGGTTTAAGGGGGAAAAGTAATCATTATCCCGCCCAAAACCCCTTAAAGGTGGGACGTGACATATGTGGAACGTCAGCAAGATCGTCCTTTGGGCTTATCCAAGCCACCAACGGGTCATTTCGCATTGAATGCGATAGCAACGTTGCCACCCACGTGGAAGGGAGGCGTGCAAGAGATGCATCTGGAACCGTGGAAGCTCTGCGTACTGCTGATGAATGACAGCAGTAGCAGAGCTGGGGAGCAATTGGAATGGGTAAAATCTGATTACCCTACTATTAGGCATAGCACGTGCCTATGGCGGTCACCACGAGAGGGTGAATAGCTCGGCACCACATAGGGAGTCTGTGGGCCCTGTGCCGAGCTGATCCCGGACCATGAATAAGGTCAGGATAATTGAGTAATTTAATATATCAGGATGCGATAGCTCGGCATAAGACATAAAGGGATACCCCCGGTATGGCCGAGCTAGGTGAAACTACGTGTATAGCTCAAATAGCATTCTGGAATACATAAATCAGCTCGGTACGATGAGCTGAGTTATGTACGGGTTATTCCGAGCTACGTGGAAGCACGGCACCGCCATGAGTAAGGCGGTGAGACATTCCAGAATATTCAATAACGGGTCCTTATGTGATAAGGAAACAATCCCATGAAATAAGGGACTGATATGGGAAATCCTAAGGAGATTGGGAGTATACCTCATGTAGGAAAGAATCCTATATGGAAAGGAAGACCCCTGCTAGACGAGATCTAGCAGGACATGGAGACTTGTCCCTAATAGGAAAGTCCAATTAGGGGAAGGATTCCTAAAGAGAATAGGAAACAGGGGCACGAGATGCCAAATGTAAAGAACATCTACACCTATAAATACAAGGCAATAGCCATGACGAAAGGTACGCTGTGAAACCTATTTTCATACGCATTGTGTTTTGAGCTCTCAAGTACGTGATACTAACTTAGGCATCGGAGGGCCTTTGCCAACGAGAGGCAAAGGTGCTCTAACCCTTTTTCTGTCTTGCAGATCTAGGGTTGATTCAAGGAAGCACGTGATCCAGGGTTACGTGGATTTATCCCCGTACAATAGGCATGAAAAAACCTGCGAATATTTATGTCTATGTAGTTTTGTTTGTGTGTGCGCGAGCGTGTAGAGAGAGAGAGAGAGCATTGATGAAAAATCTACTCTTTCTATCATACACTCTCCGTCCTCAAATAATAGTCCAATATTCTATTTAGATTGTCCCTTAATAAGTATCAATTTTGAAAAGTTAATTAGTAAAATTTTGTACAATTATTATTTTGTCATTTGGAAAAGTTAATGGGTAAGAAGATTATGGGTAAAAGTGGAGGATAATTTGGCAAGCGGAGGTAAAAGTTGATGTGAAAGGTGTAATAATAATATTTTTTTAATAAAATGGAATACGAAGTTGAACACTTGAAAATGGATGGAGAGAGTATGTCTTTTGTGTTCTAGTATAGTATACTATGAGCTGATTTAGCCCAATGCAATTTTATGTGATAATGTAAAATTAAGGCCAGATGAAATCACAACTTCTTCGATTGTGAGAGATTAATCTATTTGTACTTACTAGATAATATAGTTATAGGAGTAGCATCCACCAGCCCCACTGTAGTAGGGATGGCCATCTCAACCGCTCGGCCCGATCCAACTTGTCCCCTCTCTAAATGGGTAGGGGATTCGGGGAATTCTTTGGGGATCAGGAAGGATATGGAGAATTTTTTAAAAAGAAAATTTGGGGATTGAATAAGAGATGGTATAGTCAGTCCCTGTCCTAATAGCCTCCCTCTCTCCTCCCCGCCCCATATCCCCGTTAAAACATATACTTGTATTATAACTTATAAGTTAGGGTTCTGAACTTCTAATACTAATTAAAAAAAAACTTTACCCTTCAAAGAGGCTCATGTGAGCAACCCGTGGTCACTTTTACTCAATTTCTGGTGTCCTTTGTTTTGTGATGAATTCATTTCCAATATGTTTGTAAGGTTTTTTCAAGACGGAGTTATGTGAGCTTTCTTTCTTTCTTTCGCTATTTTTTTTTTTTTTTGGGTAAATAAAGCTCTGTGAGCTTTCATCTTTGGGTTCCAACTTCAAATTTTATCATTTGTGTATAAGATGACCTTTTTTTGGTGAGCTTTTTGTACACAATGGGTCAATGATCGATAATGTTATGGTTTAAATCCTCGATTCCCCGTGGGGATCCCCGTTCCCCATATTGGGGCGGGGATGGAGGTTAAAAAAAATCCCCAGTTAAGATTGGGGAGGGATGGGGATTGATATGTGTTCGGAGATTGAGGATGGAGATAGTGGTATCCACCCCCTACCGTCCCCTGCTCATCCCTACACTATAGTTCAAAGAGATGAATTTTATTGAAACAATGTCATTTTTATACAAATTTTTGTTTTGTATAAATCCCACTTTGAAATAATGTCCAGTTGTAGTTTTTTACTACCATCAAATCCTTGTTTCAACTGGAGTTACAAATTACAACTGTGACGATTCACTTTACCAATTAATATTCTTTCACAATTGCCATTTAATGGTGAATATTCATAAAGTTCACGCGGAACAACAATTTCGACCAAAACATTCCCAAATCTTTTCGGGTTCAATTCTTTTGGATTGAGAATAGTTAGCACGCAGTATTACCTTTCTTTTCATCCCTCCCAATCTACTTTGGCAGGGATAATATTTGATCTCGTGGAGCTATAGCTCCAACTCTCCAAAAACAAGCTTCTCATTGCCCCCAAATGAGGAGGTTAAAACATGGGACCACAAAAATGGTGGGGGAAGTTTCTGAACATGAATGGAAGTCCTCCGTCAACGTGCCACCTAGTAAAAAAAAACAACCATTTTGTCAAACAACAACATTAGAGCCACACCACACTTTTTTCTGATTCCCTCCAACCAAATTGAAGCAATTAAACCTTCTGGTCCCTTTGTTGTCCCTTCATCTTATCTACCAAACACGAGGTAGAGGACCATATTTATTAAAAGAAAAACACACACACACAAGGACTTCATATTTTATTTTTGTGCAGAGCTTATCTCCGTTTCTTTCTCTGTCTTTGCTTTTGTTTTTTTCCTTTCCCCCTCTTCTCACAAGTGCAATCCTTCCTTCTTCTTTTTTTTTAAAGTTCGACGATCAGGTGTGTTCGGATATTGTATTCGGAGCACACAAGTAAGAAGCTAATCTCCCGAGTTCACAGATTCAACTCTCAGCGTGCGGAAAAAAATTCTTCCAATTGCTGAAAATTTTGTTCAATCGCTAACTTTAGTATTCCAGAGATTGATTAAGATGCCATTAGTCGAAATACGCCTAAACAGACCCAAGCATCTATTTCTTTCTGTTAAAAATAAGTTCACCTCAATAAGGAGAGAGCAGATATATACCATAAGGCCCCGATTGGATGCGGGATACGTTTTGGTGGGATAAGATAGTAAGGGGGGATAAGATAGTAAGGTGTATTATTTAGTAAGGGTGGACCAACAGTGATATGACATTTATGAAGGGGGGATTAAATAGTATGTGATTTGGATGAATTTGTGATAAAGGGGGATAAAGTTGGGTGGATGATGTAAAAACTTGACAAATGACTTATTTGCCCTTAAACAGTCATATTAGATTTTATGATAAAAAAATACATAAACACAATAGTAATTAAATTAATTATACTTTTTACTAAATAATTCTTTTTATTAGTTATATCTAAAATTAAAATATTCAGTTATTATTTTTTTATTATTCATTTCAATAATATTTTGAAGTTTAAAGTCGGGTGGATGAAGTTTAATTTTTTCTTATTCATTTCAATAATATTTCTAGTTATACGTGTTTAATAATAACTAATTAGTAATTTTTATGTTATTCCCCAACAATGTCAAATTCTAAAGTATAAAAAAAATTAAATTTTTTTGTATCAAGTTAAAGATCTCAATTTGTAGTTTAATTTGGTGCAAAAAAGTAAAAAAATTAATGTGAAAATACTTTATTTTTTTATCCGAAGGATATTGCAAAACAAGCCAACAATGTCAAATTCTAAAGTATAAAATTTTTCAAATTTTTTTGTATCAAATTAAAGATCTCAATTAGTAGTTTAATTTGGTGCAAAAAAATAAAAAAATTATGCACAAAAGTACTTTATTTTTTTATCCGAAGGAAATCGCAAGAGTTCGTAAAACATTTAAAATTCCATTCGGTTTCTTTTTAAAAACAGTAAAAAAAAAACTAGGGGTAAAGGGAGGGGTATAAGGGAGGGTATGGGGGTAATTTCGTAAGGGGTATGAGGGGGTATAAATTAGTAATAGGGGTGGGGGTGTTATTAATTAACGAGGGGGAAGGGGTATAAAGGGGTATTATTTGGGTGGGGGTATTAAAGTTATCCGGGTTTCAAATTTTTGCCAAACCAAGTATAAAATTGTGGGACCGGGATAAGGGGAGGGGGTATAACTTAATACCCCTCTAATGCTGCAGCCAATCGGGCCCTAAGGGCCATAACCTCTAATTCAAAATAGTTACCCACTTGTGTGGAAATGGTAGGGCATAGGAAAACTTTCCCTCAAATATTCCAGGAAGCTTAAGTGGCGTCCAATTCATTTTGTATGGGTCCCACTTTAAAAACCCCTCACCTATCTCTTTAGAAAAAAATTTGGGTACCGAGTGGGTACCACGTGGCCGAGCCCACGTGGTACCCGAACATTGCATCATAGCCGTCCAAAAGTGTATTGGACCGCCGAGATTGAAACCCTCTCTCTCCTCCTCTCTCTCCTATTTCTCTCTCCTGTTTCTCTCTCTTTAATCCGAGCCGTCCAAAACCGAAAGGGACGGCCCAAATTGCGCGAGCGGGTACCACGTGGTACCCACTCGGCACTGAAAAATTTCTCATCTCTTTAATCTCTTTCTCTGCTCTCAAGCTATGGCGACCGGGTTAAAAAAAGCCCCAACACCGATCCCGTTCCTTCGCTCTCTGGCTACACCGTAACCTCCTACTCCAGCAACTCCATTGCCTCCATCGCCGACGGCGGACTATTTAATTCAACTATGGCCAAAGGGCTGGAGCGCTTCGTCCTCGACCTCGAGTCACTCCCCACGTTCTTCTACGACGTCGTATCGCACAACCTACCGCTGGAATATACACTATGTAAATCGGAATTTGGAAGGCAAAACGATTTGATTCGTCTTTGCCTAAACATAATCATTGTTTCCATGTCCTCTGTATCAGACATGGTTTTATTCTCCTCTTTCTCTCACTGGTTTCAACATGTTTGGATTTCTCTCTGTCATACGACTCATACCCAAACCCATAAATTCTTGCAAGAGTTATCTTTGACGGCCAATTTGTGATAAATACATATTATTTAGAAATTTAATAGATACTAGATTTAGGGTTTTTCCAGTTTCGACATTCTGGAATTTTTCTTTTTTTGGTTGGGTGTTATGCGGAATTGTTTCTGTAAGTGGGGAGTACATGTTGGATGAAACTATTTTGTGCTATTTTTTGAAGTTAATTGTGCCACTTACATTACCCATTCTATATCGAAAATGCTAACGTGTGTCTAATAGGTACATGTTAAGGTTGAAAAAGTATATTGAAATATGTGAAAAGTGTATAAGAATATGTGATAGTGTATTGAAAAGGGTAAAAGGTGTATTGGAGTACGTGTTTTTTTTTGTTTGTTTGTGTGCTTATTATGTGCCCATTGGGCACACGTTAGCAAGACCCTTCATTTATTTGTGTTGTTATTGCAACGTTAAGCACAAATAAAAAAGAAAAGAAAAAGGCGTGTTTCAATCCGGACCGCCCAATGCATTGTTGGATGGTCCAGATGTGTTGAAAGAGTCATTTTCTGCAGTTCAATAAAATAAAAAAAAGAAGTGTTGGAAGAGTGTAACATCACTCATACTCTATTTGCACCTAAAATTTTCTCATTTCCTTGACAAGAGGGCAAAATTGGTGGAGAGTGGCGCAAATCGTTTTGTTGTTTCTTCCACAAAAAAAATGGGAAACGTAAAAGTAAGGGTTTATCAATTAAAAAAAAAAAGAAAAGAAAGAAAAGTAAGGATTTTAAAGCCGTTGAGAATGTTGACTGGGACCCACCCCTATGTGAGTGTGTTCAGTGTTGTGTGAAAAGTGTTGTGTGAATAGCTCTTTTGGTTGACAATCTTGAGATCAGAATTCAGAAGAAGAAAAGGAAGTGGGACCCTATAAAATGAGTCGGACGCCACCTACACTTCCTGGAAGATTTCTGAGAAAGTCTTTCCTGTGCCATACCATTTCTCGTACACTCTTTTTGGTTTTTCGTCAGTAACCCTCTGGACTCACAAATACTCCTATATGCAGTCCTTCTGAACCCTCTAAAATCCTATGACTGCAATTTCCTTATTATTTTGAAGACTTCTTCACCATCCAACTCTATAAAATGGCAAGTACATTTTCTCTTCTCCACTACCTTAATTTTCTGTTCTCTCTTCTCTCTTCTCATTCAATCCAATCTACAATCCCATCATCTCAATCTCATTCCCATCCATATTTCCTCATACAGATTGAACAATTTCTTAAGAACACATGTTCAGACCCAGCACGAGAAGAACCATATCTATATATTCGAGAGAAAACCCACAATCAGAAGACTAAGCAGCAATCAAAGAGAGAGAGAGAGAGAGACCAAAGATGTGGAAGAGAGGGGAAACGCTGGGAGTGGGGGCTTCTGGAATGATATCTTTAGCACTAGTTGATGATCAGACCTCATTCGATCATGATTTGCCTAGTGTTATGGCCGTGAAATCTGCCCCTTTACACAAATCGGGCTTGATTCGTAGAGAGGGAAGAATCCTTAATCAGTTGGAGGGCTGTTCGTATGTTGTTCGTTGTTTCGGGTCCGATACTACATTCGAAAAAGGAGAGTGCTGGTACAATCTATTCTTGGAGTACGCCTCCGGTGGCAGCTTATCTGATCGCATTCGTAAGTCAGGCAAAGGAGGACTGCCAGAATCTGAAGCGAGGGGATACACGAAATCTGTACTCATGGGTCTGGATCACGTTCACAAACAAGGATACGTTCACTGTGATATAAAACCTCATAATATACTGCTCGTGGAGGGTGAGAGTGAAGTATTAAATACTCCAATAAATTTGAATGGAAAAAGGAAAAGGGGAGAGAAAGAACACATGGCAAAGATTGCTGATTTTGGGGTCGCAATGAAGGCTGGAAAGAGAAACAACGACGAAGAAAGTAATCTGAGGGGCACCCCTATGTATATTGCCCCCGAGTCGGTTCAGTGTGGAGAATATGAAGCTCACTCTGATATTTGGGCACTTGGGTGCACTGTTTTACACATGATCACTGGCCAAGTCCCTTGGAAGTGTGACAAAAATACCGAAAAGGCGGCTCTTTTGTTCAGGATAGGGTTTAGAGAACAAGTGCCCGAAATTCCAATTGATGGGTTGTCGAAAGAGGCCCGAGATTTTCTCAACAAGTGCTTGGTTAGGGATCCTAAGTCGCGGTGGACTGCTGATATGCTCTTAGCCCATCCCTTTGTCTCGGGTCTTGATGGCATGATGATGGCTGGAAATATCAAGGATGAAAGAAACAGAGTTGTTCAACCACAAAAGATGGCAAAAGAAGTACTAATTGATTCGTTGTCAAGCCAGAGTTGGTTCAATCTTACTAAAACCTACTTGCTCATGTCACATTCAGCATCAAACGGAATCGTGCCCGACTTTGGCAAGATTCGTACCATCAAAAAGATGAAAAGAACGGAGGAAGAAGAAGAGGGGAAGAGGTTTGAATCAAGTTTTCGACTGGATGCCCTGGGAAGGTACTGGGGTATCAATCCAAGTCCAATGATACCAAGCTCCAGCATTGCCATTGAGATTTTCAATTAGTTGGGCTTTGTCATTCCTCTTCAAAATCTTGAAAAGAAAGTTATTCATTCATTCACCAATCATTCAGAGACGACAACTTTGTATTCCTTGTTGCAAATAGTTGATTTTTTTCTCCTTCCTTACCTTGGGATTTTTCCTGTAGTGTTTTATTTGTCTTCCATTACCTGTCGGATGGAAAGACAAGAATGATGTATATGAAAAGTTTGCTATCAAAGTTCATTAGCAGTACACTTTTTGGGTAAAGGGAAAGAAGTGGCTTATTTGTGAATGATTTATCGTTTTATATGGTTGAATCCTGTCTGCAGAGTAACAGGACTTCATTTTCTTGAGCTTTTTTTTTTTTACTTCAATATAATTAACCTCAGTTGTTATGGATGATGTTCAACAAGGTTATATTGAAGTAAATGACCTTATGGAGGTGGGCCATGTGGGATCCATACCAATAAACCTGTAGGTTAATATTAAATTAGCAATAGTCAAACTTTGTGGACCTACAATATTAAACTTAAGATAGTACAGTACAATATAGAATTATTTACAACATTGATTATGAAGGAGATTGAAAGTACTAAAATATGAGTCTGGTATTGTGAATAAGATCAAAGCTTCCTCCAATTAACTTCACCTTAAGGATATCCCTTCTAACTGATACAATATAGAATTTTTTACAACATGGAACTTGCGAAATTTATATTGATGGTCACTATAGAGAAATTAATGAGGAACCGACAAACATTTGATTATGGAGGAAGAAGAAGAGGGGAAGAAGTTTGAATCAAGTTTTCGACTGGATGCCTTGGGGAGGTAATGGGGTATCAAACCAATTCCAATCATACCAAGGTCCAACATTGGCATTGAAATTTTCAATTAATTGGGACTTTTTATTCCTCTTCAAACTCATGAAAAAGGAAGTATGTCCATTAAGTGAGCAATCATTTAAAGATGACAGCTTTGTATCCTTGTTGCAAATATTGGATTTTTTCTCCTTGCCTTGGATTTATCCCGCTGTGTTTTCCTTTATTTCTTTGGTGGAAAGAAATCATTTACTTCTACCCTATCTGTGGGCCACTAGTCCTTGGTGGGGTGGTAGTTGCTATGGCTCTTTTGGTACCTTCCAGGGCCTGTCGCGGGTCTGGAGTCCCTATGTCATGCAGCTCACGCCCAGGGGAGGGTTGCAAAAAATATATACTTACATTGCATGGCGAAGTTGATTTCGGCATTCTGAAACATAGAAGGAATCATTATGATCAGATATTAATAAAATCGGCCTTGTGCTATACATTCTAACATGCTATCAGTGCATCAGAGTCTTTGATTCCTTGATTTCTTCATTCTAACATGCTATTAGTGCATCAGAGTCTTTGATTGCTTCGATTTCTTCAATTCAAGTCCTGGAAGCTGTTTTTGTTTTCGTAGTATCTGTTTTTGAGCGCTCTTTCTTTTCTTCTTTTTGCACCCGATTCGGCTCAATGTATATTGCTCTTGACGTCTGAGACAGGCTGCAATTTTGCCCTTTAAATCATTTTACTATTGTAACCTCATTTTTCAATAGATAAAGCTATTTGGAACAGTGGATAACTTCATAGTACGCCACAAGGTCCTTGATCTTCTTAACTGAATTTCATTTCTCCTTTTGCTTCACTATTTTACAAATCTCTTGAAATTTTTCCAACTTACAAATAAGTACAAATGGAATGTTTCTCATCCTTATGGGTCGGGGTGTACCCTAACACTCACCTGAAACATGAAAAAGTGAGGGGAAAACAAAAATATGTAGGAAAATGAGTGAAAAACCCAATAGAGGAGAGAGACTTTTCGACAAGTTTGTTGCCCTAGGTTACTCTATAAGGGGCTTTTCATGCTTTTGTGGCTTGCAATGGAGCTGCAGCTTTTGCAGCAATAAGTTGCTCGTAGAGGTCTCTGATCTTCAAGCCAACTATGGTCTAGAAGAGACCAGTTCCGTTGTTACTTCCTGGGAAATCAGAGAGCTACAGCATTTGCTGCGTGACTTCTCCATAGAACTTGGTTGAGATGTTGCTTAGGTGGCTCTCGACGTAAATTAGCTCATCTAATCGGTCGAATTGGCCATCCATCTCCAACATAGAAACCTGGGGGAAGGAAATTTAACAGAGCCGAGTATAAGCATCATGTAGCTGAGATATTTCCAGGCCCAAATATACATGGACTTATTAATCTTGTGATGGATTATGTAATTGACCCTAAAAGGTCATATTATGTAATAAGATTCTCGCTTTCAACATGATTTGGGGCCAGGGAAGTGGAGTAGAGAACAAAGTTAGGTGAGTGTTGCAACATGATTTGGGGCCAGGAAAGTGGAGTGGAGAACAAAGTTAGGTGTGTGTTAAGTGTTAGTAATGCTTTACTTTCTAACCATTCAAGTCAATTTGAAACAAGTTTCAATCGAACCATAAAAAAACCCGAAATTTTACTATTTTGCTGGTCATTCATATTAGTCTCCTAGAAAATTTTGAACCTTTTACCTAGTTCTTCTTTGTTTATGTTTTCAAGGGATTAATGAGTACCCTGATTTGAATCGAGGCCATGCAACTAAGAGCTAATGATTAATAACACTTGTCATGGTGTGAAGTCACGACTTCTTAGCATTTGATGTATCCATTATTATGAAGTTGAGGGCAATTCTTTGCTTAGGTTATTTTGGATGATACTAATAAATAGAATGATGAGAAATTTCTGAAATTTGAGATTGCATGTATACCTCATGACCAAAGTAAGTCTCAGGGCCATAGGAAAATTTGATGGCAGGGTAGGAGCAAGTGAGTTTCCTCCCACTGGGTATCCAGCTGATGGTGGAGCCTTCATCAAACAGGTATACTGGGTTGAAATACTTCACCCCTTCTTTCATTATCAACCTCACTCTTAAAACTTTTCCCTCATTGTCACCAGGAATAAGTTGTGTTGGCAATACTTCTATCAATGCATCTGCATATTGCTTCTGTGGATCTGCATTCACAAAAAGTAAGCATGAAAAAACCTGTGAATATTTATGTCTATGTAGTTTGGTTTGTGTGCGCGCGCGCGTGTGGAGAGAGAGAGAGAGAGAGAGAGAGAGAGAGAGAGAGAGAGAGAGAGAGCACTGAGGAAAAAAGTCTACTCTTTCTATTAGACATTCTCCGTCCTCAAATAATAGTCCAGTAATCCATTTAGATTGTACCTTATTAAGTATCAATTTTGAAAAGTTAATTAGTAAAAGTTTGTACAATTATTATTTTGTCATTTGGAAAAGTTAATGGGTAAGAAGATTATGGGTAAAAGTGGAGAATAATTTTGGCAAGTGGGGGTAAAAGTTGATGTGAAAGGTGTAATGATAATATTTTCTTAACAAAATGGAATACGAAGTTGAACACTTGAAAATGGACCGAGAGAGTATGTCTTTTGTGTTCTAGTATAGTATGCTATGAGCTGATTTAGCCCAATGGAATTTTATATGATAATTGTAAAATTCAGGGAAGATGAAATAACTTCTACGATTGTGAGAGATTAATATATTTGTACTCTATGTTACTAGATAATATAGTTATAGGAGCAGCCTCCGCCAACCCCACAATAGTAGGGATGGCCGCCTCAGCCTGATCCAACCTATCCCCTCCCCGAATGGGTAGGAGATTCAAGGAATTTTTTGGGGATTGGATAGGGTATGGAGAATTTTTTTAAAAAAATTTGGGGATCAGATAGGGGGTGGTATAGTCAATCCCCGCCCTGCCCCATGTCCCCGTTAAAACATATATGTGTATTATAACTTATAAGTTAGGGTTCTAAACTTCTGATGCTAAAAAAAAAAAAAAAAAAACTTTACCCTTGAAAGAGGCTCATATGAGCAACCTGTGGTCACTTTTACTCAATTTCTAGTATCCTTTGCTTTGTGACGAATTCATTTTCAGTATGTTTGTAAGGTTTTTTCAAGACGGAGTTATGTGACTTTCTTTCTTCTTTTTTTTGGTTAATAGAGTTTTGTGAGCTTCATCTTTGGCTTCCAACTTCAAATTTTATCATTTGTGTATAAGATGACCTTTTTTTGTGAGCTTTTTGTATACAATGAGTCAATGATAATGTTAAGGTTTGAATCCTCGATTCCCCATTCCCCGTATTGGGGCGGGGATGGAGGTTAAAAAAAATCCCCTGTGAAAATTGGGGAGGGGATGGGGATTGATATGGTTCAGGGATTGGGGATGGAGATAGTGGTATCCAGTATCCACCCCCTAACCCTACCCTCCCCTCCCCATCCCTACACTATAGTTCAGAGAGATGAATTTTTATTGAAATAATGTCAATTTTATACAAATTTTGTTTTGTATAAATCCCACTTTAAAATAATGTCCAGTTGTAGTTTTTACCATCAAATCCTTGTTTCAACTGGAGTTACAACTGTGACGATTCACTTAAAAATTTCACAATTGCCATTTAATGGTGAATATTTATAAAGTTCACTTAAAATTTCACAATTGCCAAATCTTTTCGGGTTCAATTCCTTTGAATTTTAGAATAGTTAGCGCGGAGTATTGTAAAATCTTGAACCAACCAAGAGTTTACGATGATGATAAAAAAAAATCAAGAGTTTACGATTTGCATTTGGCTCTATAACTTAATTGAACCAATCCAATCTATGTTTACCCGAAAACTAAGTCATGGCTGAGAAGAATTTACCAATGTAAGCATCAAAATCCGGCTTCCGGGCTTCAATACTAGCTTTAATGCTCTCAAGACTGTCCTCGTTCTGCCATGTCCCTCTGCAGTTGTTGACAAAAAAAAAAAAAAATTATGTACCAAAGAAATGAAGAAATTACTGCTAAAATGACTTGAAAAACTTAGATGAGTTGAATTGAGTGGACTGATCACCTGAATTTTCCAAGCAAATTTGACGTCATTGCTTATGTCCAAGTAGATACTGAAGTCCAGGAGGGGTCTCTTACACGTTGATCGTACCTAAATAAACGCAACATTATTGCAAAATAAATCTGTTTAGGATTTTGGAATTCATCATCTTCGGCACAAAAGATTCATGTACATAGACATAACAAATGTCAATTTTATTCTGTGAAGTTATAATAATAGGAGTCCTAGTTTTGGACTCATCAAATTGACTTGTGGGAGAGTCTCCAGTAAGGGCCTTGGAGAAATTTTCCTATGCTTTTTATTGGGATGTACTGTATAGTCCAACTACTAGCCCATCCAGCAACCATAAAAATCCGTCCGAAACTGGAACTTGCAACTACTACCGAACTCAAAGCGAAATCTGATGTCTGATGGGTTTCTTTTCACCTAGACCGTCACCATACCCGACGTAGATCAATTTGGTTTGGTTCAAGCTTTTTTCTAAACCCGGTGGAGGACTGTTTGAAGGCAGTTTAGGAACCTTGGATGAGGCGTGAGTGAGAGGATGTGACTGGAGTTTAGGACCTTCGCTTGAGGCCCAACCATGAACTACTAAACCCTAATTGTGTCGCACACGTGTGTAACATGCATTTTCAAAGGTTATGTAAGCCCAATAGGCCGAGCTTCCTTTGGTTTGGCAAATTCATGCCTAAAACATATACATTGTCGTGTATTGTATGTTTATGGCATTGTAATCTTCGGTATTTATTTTTAGAGTGTCTGTTTGAGGTGTGAAAAAAGAATCATTTCAATATGTATTTTTATTTGAGTGCGTTAGCTTTTAGTCAAGATAGATTGATCTTTTTGAAGAAAAGTTGGATGCTACAAGTTTTGTTCAAGCATTTCAAGGTTCTCTACTAGCAAAACATTCTGATTGATTTTTGCGGTATATTTGGCTCGAGCAAAACAGCTAGCAAAAATGCATGATTCATCAGCTATAAATACATAACCATTAGGTCGAAAAACTAGAGAGTTGCGGTGATAAGAACCCTAACACGAATATTTCCATCTCTCATCACTTTCGGCGGCTGGGGTTTGTGCATCTTGAAGACTTGCAAGTATCGAATGATTCTTTGGGTTAAATAATCATCTTTGAGAGGTTCTTTGTTTTGGATCTTGGAGGACAGATACAATATATGTATCATTGAAAGGGAAATACATATCCAAGAGGTTTTAAGAGTTATTTCATCATCAACAATATGTTTGAGAAAAGTCCTTCGGTGGATTCCGGGAGGCAAACGGAAAGCTTGTGGATTCAAGGCAGCGGCAGTCAAACCACAGGAGTGGTGAACGTGGATTCAGCAAGTAGATCTTAGGGTCGATTGTGAGGATTCTAATCGTGGGTAAGATTTGCTTGTAACTACACATTAAGTATAGTGTTTTTGATTCTTTCCCGTGGTTTTTTACTCATTTAGGGTTATCCACGTATATCTTGGTATTCTTCGATTGTTTGCTTTTCGTTGTGCGATTGATTGACTTTTTTATTAGTGAGCTAATTTTTACAAAAGATTAAAACATAGTAAATCTATAAACCTAGGCAAACTAGGATTTTTCAAGTTAGATGAGAATTTATTTGACCCCGTCAAACTAATTTTAAAGTACGTAAAAATTGAATATTGGGTCAATTCTAAACTTTTTGCTTATCATTTGTGTTGAAATTATCATTTCATTTACTAGTTTGGGGATAGTAGTGAATAATAGGAAAGAATTCGAATAAGAACCTTGCTTGTTCTTAAATTGAGATAATAACTATAACTTAAGAATAAAAATTTCGTATGATCTCTTCATGTAGTAATTGCTAACATGTACAGATACTACTGATGTACATAACGTAGTTGTAAAATGCTTTTAGTTCACAGTTCAAAAAAAAAAAAAAAAACGTACCGTAGATATTTTTTGATGGACAAACAAAAGGGGGCCCAAGGTCCCCATAAGAAAGACAAGGGATTGACTGAGATCATTCCTTAGCCATACAATCGATATCATTTTCTTACCCTTTGGAATTGTACACCTTCTCTCTTTTTTTCCTTTTTTTTCTAATGGGTGTCCGCACAAGATTTTGCACATGCAAACTAATCTCTTTCTCGGTCTGGTCAAAGACAAACTATTCACTTCAAGACTGGGAAATTCATGAGGAATTACGTTCTTGTGGTCTGACCTTAAGAATCGAATTTGGGTCATGCACAGAGTTTATGATCACATATTTGATTACAAAGTTTACAATTATTTCCCCTCCACAACTTCTATATTCACTAAAATGGTGAGAAAAGAAAAATAGTACCCCAAGAAAGAAAAATGACGAAAATGGGAAGTGCAGTAGAGAGAACTAGTGTCATCTGATAGACTGATTCTAAAACTTCAGTTCCCATTGAGAATATTATAAACTTTGCTTCTCATTTGAGAATATTATACAAACCAAACATTAGATGAGATAATACGAAAATCATTTCATGGAAACTTTTTAAAGAAAAAAGAAAACGAAGTGAAGCAAATTTCAGTTTGACGACTGAGACCTTGTTTAACTTAGAAAAATCTGTGTACACAATTTTCTGTGCATAGATCGTGACACATAAATCGTCCGACGTACATTTATGCATAAATTTTCATACGTAGCATTGCTGTTTAACTTATGATGAATGAACATACTAAACTTACATTGGGTGTAACCCTTCAATGACAAGGATCTTAGGAGGCTTAATGAACTCAGGCGGATCCAGAAGTCCAATAACATGATTATAAATAGGCTTGTCCACAGCAATTCCATCTTTAATTGCCTTAACCTGCTCATACATATGATCAAAATTATTGGTCCTTGGATCAAGTGCAGTCACCCCTTTCTCTTTCCTCCCAGTTCTATCAAGTGAGTGGTAATCATCCAAACAAATCACAGTGGTCATATCACTAATCAGAGTGTTAGAATCTGGATTTCCGCCCTTTGGTGGCTCAGCTGCCCCTCCAAAAACACTGGTCAATCTCCTCAGTCCTCATGAAAGTGCTCTTTCCACACCCTGAGTCAGCCGCCAAACCAATCACTACTGTTTTCTCATCAACAGCAGAGCATGTGATCGTGCTCTGTCTCTTGGATTTGTTGTTAGTTCTGTAGAAAACTACCTGTTTCTGGTGCAATCCCAAGTGGGTTTTGTTGGGTTTTGAGATTGAGCAAGTTGAGTTGAGGGATTGGATGGTGTAGACTGTGTAGACAGCCATTTCCTCTCTCCACCCAAAACAGAGGTTGAGGGGATTTCGAGAGAGGAGGCTTAGATGTGGGTTGTTGGGATTACTTAGCTTGTTTTCATGAAAATTTGAAGTGGGTTTTGTTTATTTTGCTTTGGTTTTTGGAAAGGAAAAGTTAGAGACACAAACTAAAGAAGAGGTTGTGGTTGTAGAAAAAGAAAGATGGCAATTTTGAGGAAAGAAGTTGACGTGTCAATGTTCGTTTTCTGTTACTACCCCTTGTTTTGGACAAATTTGTAGCCTATAGGTGATATAGTGTCGGGCAGCAGAGGGACATCTATGGATATAAAACAGTAGGCTAGGGGTACAATTGTCACATGTTACGTTTCTTTTCAACAATATTTCTTTTAGATCATCTTTTTTCCCCTTAAAGATGGAATTGTTGATGAGGTGATGGAGTTTGTGTTAGAAATAGGCATGGAGAAGCTTGGTGGTCATTTGTTACAGTTTGGATATTTGCTGTGCCACTTGGCAGCTCTTTTTTTTTTTTTGTCAATCGATAATTGTATTATTGGTTACTGCAAATGCAAAACGTCCAAGGAAGCTTGTCTACTCACCCAGTCCGGAAAATCTCCATCCCGGGGGTAGAAAGCTCAATAGAAAGGGCATATTTGGCTATAACATGAGCCACCCTATTGAAATTACGTCGAACAAAAGAAAATGAAATAGAATGAAACAAATGTGCTAAGTTGATGACATCCGTAACGACTACCGCCACACTGGAAACAGCACACTTCACGCCCTATAGCATTTGAATAACCCCGTGCGCATCACCTTCCACCACAAAATCTTCCTTGGAACAGTCTATAATAGATTCTAGAGCACACCTAAAGCCCATCGCCTCAACCACCTCTGTTGACCAAATATTTGGTAGAGGGATAGCTACTGCCAACACAAGTTGTCCAAACTCATCCCGCACAACTATGCCCACACCCCCCTTACCTTTCCTCTTATCAAGTGCTCCATCCACATTAACCTTAAGAACTCCCATTGGTGGCGGTGTCCAATTAAAAATTTCACTCATTTGGACCTCTTGAACTCGGGAATTACGTGCATTAGCCACACAAAAATCAGAAAACTCATTGAGGGCATTATCTAAAATTTATGTCTCATCCACCCATTCTTGCTTAAAAACCCATTTATTTTGTGCTTGCCATTTATGCCACCGCACAACAGCAAACAAACCCAGACAATCCCATTTACTAATCTTGACGGTGGTGTTAGCCAAATTAGACCACACCTCCCCCAACTGGGCCGAGGCCATAATTTTTTGTCTCAATCGAAAAGGAGAAAGTAACCACACTTTTGCCGCTCGGTCACATTGGAATAACATGTGTGAAACCAATTCAATCCTCAACCCACACACTAGGCAAACTTCATCAAGTGGAACTTTCCTTCTTACTAAATTTGGATTGACAGGAAGAATATCTTTAAGCCCATGCCAAAGAAATACCTTGATTTTTGGAGGAGCTTTGCAACGCCAAATTCGCTTCCACTTGTCCTCGTCATCCTCAACCCCACTTGATTGCCCACGTAAATCTACTCGGCATCGCTCTCGCAGCAGCAAGTCTTTTGCAATCACATAAGCAGTTCTAACGGAGAACTTACCAGTCGACGAACTCCTCCATATTCGTTCGTCTCTTTGATCCGTCGTTTTCAGAGGTAACTTCAAAATCAGCTCACAGTCACAGTTAATAAATATAGACCTTACCAAAGCCTTGTTCCATGCTACACGGTCAGCTTCAAGAAGGTCAGTCACCATTGTACAATGGCCGTTACTAGGAGCAGCAGTTAGCACTTTCGGATAAAGAGGATCATCCAACCAAGGGTCCTTCCAAATGTTGACTTGTACACTAGTAGCTACCCGCCATCTCCATCCTTGTTCAATTACACCCTTGCTTGCTAATATACTCTGCCATGCCCATGAGGCGGTCGGTTTTGACTGGGCATCCAAAAAGCTTGAGTTAGGAAAATATTTAGCTTTAAACACCTTATAGAATAAAGAATTGTCACCCACCAGCAGCCTCCATCCTTGCTTTGCCAACATCGCTAGATTGAAAGCTTCTAAGTCTCTGAAACCCAGCCCCCCCTTTACCTTTAACCTCCGTCATCTGATCCCACCTCATCCAATGAATCTTTCCGGTGTCAGCGGACCCACTCCAAAAGAACTTTGCAATTACCGAATTCAGCATTTTTCACAAACCGGTTGGTATCTTGACACATGCCATTGTATATGCCAGCCAAAAGAACCGATTTAATAAGTGTCTCTTTTCCAGCTGGATTAACCATCTGCCCATCCCATCCCTTTATCTTGTTCACCACCCTCTCCTTGATATACCCCAAGGCTGCTTTTTTGGACCTCCTAATGATGTACGGAAAGCCAAAATATTTGCCTTCTTCTACACTACAGCTGAAACCCAGAATACCACGACATACTTCACGATTACCTTCAGTAGTATTGGTACTGAATAGGATAGATGATTTTTGCACATTGATAAGCTGTCTAGATGCATTTTTGTAAGAATCAAGGAGTCCTCTCACCACCTCAATATCCCGTCTTGTTGCTCCACAAAAAATTAATGAATCATCCGCAAACAAAAGATGAGTTACGGATGGCCCATTCCTGCAAATCTGAACGCTTTTAACTCCCCTTGATTTTCCTTTAAGTGAAGTAGACTAGAGAAACCTTCCGCACAAAGGAGAATGAGGTATGGACTGAGAGGATCTCCTTGTCGGAGGCTCCATTGCGGCTTAATAAATCCATGCTGCTGTCCATTTATAGTCACCGCATACGAAACTGTTGTGATGTTGTTCATAATCCACTCCACCCATTTCGGATCAAAACCCATGTGAAGCATAACCCTTTCCAAATAATTCCACTCCACGCAGTCATAAGCCTTTGCGACGTCTAATTTTAGAGCCATTTGGCCCTCTTTTCCCCCTCGTTTCTTCTTTAGATGGTGAATCACCTCGTGAGCTACCAAAATATTATCTAAGATTTGATGATCACGAACAAAAGCACTTTGATTGATGCTAATCACATTAGGTAACACAACTCGTAATCGATTGGCAAAAATCTTAGCAATAATCTTATAAATAACATTGCAAAGAGAAATAGGTCTATACTGAGTAACAAGAGTTGGGGTTTTGACCTTTGGAATTAGAACAATGTGAGTATGATTGAAGTTCTTTAGGAGATGGCCAGTTTGGAAGAAATTTTGCACCGCACATACCACATCTTCGCCAACCGTTTCCCAATACGTTTGATAAAAACCCGATGTCATCCCATCCGCCCCTGGGGCTTTTGTAGGGTTCATATCCTAAAGCGCCTTTTGGATTTCTGCTCTATTAACCTCCTTAATAAGCATGGCATTCATATGATCCGTCACTCTACCCTGGATGGCACCTATAACCTCCTCCACATTAGAAGTACCTTCTGACTAGAAAATATTCTGAAATAAGCCACAAACTCATGAGTGATCCCATCCGGTTCCTCACACCATGTCCCATCCGGTCTATGAATCCCAGTTATCTTATTTCTCCTCCTTCGTTTATTAACTTTAATTAGCATAAAAAAAAGATGTATTGCGACCCCCTTAGCCATCCAATCTGCTCGCGCTTTTTGTCTCCAAAAGGTTTCCTCTTGAAGATGATGGGAAGGATAATGTGGACTGTGGAGTGGAAGGGAATGGAAGTATGAGTTTTGTGTCATCCAATTCAACCGTGGTCACTGTTTGGGAGTCCATACTTACATGTGTGAAAATATTAGAGTAGGGGGATTTCAAAACAAAATTATTAGAATATATGAAGCAATTACACTAATAATATCAATAATACTGAAAATTAGATATCATATTAATAAAAGTTTTGAAAAATCAGGGTCGGGGGCGCCCCATCCTATCCCAACACACTTCCGCCACTGAAGATTTCCTTTGGGACCACATGCTTTGTTTTCATCTTTTTTTAGTATGTATTGTTTTAAAATTTTAAACATATAACGCAATATGAGATATATATTGTCATGTGGCTGATAAATGTAGGAAAAGGATACAATACACACCCCTTATTTGGGTGTGTTTGATAACACACCCCTATAAAAGTTACAATTTTTTTTTATATGTAAAAGTTGTGAGACACAACTTTTACGATGAACTGGCTAGGGTCAAATATGGTGGAGCTGTGAACACCCCACAAAAATTCACCGAATGGTTTTGAAAATATGATTTTGATTTTGGAGTCGCCACCCGAATT
Source organism: Vaccinium vitis-idaea (assembly GCA_963854785.1). NCBI lineage: Eukaryota > Viridiplantae > Streptophyta > Magnoliopsida > Ericales > Ericaceae > Vaccinium > Vaccinium vitis-idaea. The sequence continues at coordinate 20,821,203 of OY978223.1, read as the reverse complement.
TAAGGACCGCACCCGAGAAACCGATTTTTCAAAAAATGACTCTTTTGCCCTTTCTTTGGAAAAAGCTTTTACTGGCGCATCGTTCCCAAAATTTCTCGGGTTCGGGAGCTAAGTTACAAGGGGGGAAGGTTTTTAAGGCACTCCCCTCGCCCGGTTACGAAAACCGGTCTCTACTAGGTACTCAAGGGATTTTTAGAAGACACTTGTTTCTTGAACTCAAGTTACATGAACAAGATAAGAATGTAAAGATTATCACATTTAATCATATGAAAGTGGATGCTTGTGATCCTGTAGATGATATAACATGATGATGAAATGACATGAATTACAGAAAGAACGACTACAAACTGTCTATACAATGGAACAAAAGCTTTTAGGGATCCTTTTGGTAAAATCAAATCTGATCCTTCTATTTTCTTTCAAGCACCTGAAGGAGTGCTTCAGGTGCCTGAAGGAGAGGATTAGGCGCTTGAAGCTGCTGCTTCAGGTGCTTGCTCAAATCCACTTTCACCTCTGTTTTGCTATTGGAACAGGTAAAATAATGATGTTAAAACTCTGTTGAGAGGCAAACAAACTGGAAAGCTTCATCTAACAACTCATTTGTACCATAAAACACCATTTATATCTCATAAAAGCATGTTTTTCATCCATTCAAATAACAAAACAGAGACTTTTCACTCTTGCATGCAAAGAAAATGACCTCCAATAGAGATTTTGTGATAAATACTTGATTTTTAACTACATTGAAGGTCATTTTCCTCCTTAAAAAGTTTGGTTTTCACCTCTTGGAGTGAAAAATAGAAAGCAAACAGATTGTTCCTGGGATTTTAACCATCATCATCATAAAAATAGACCAAGAGAAAGTATTTTAAAATAGAAAAAGATAAAAATGAACAAGGCCTGAAGCTACTGCTTCAGGCGCCTGAAGCTGTTGCTTCAGGTGTCGAGCAAAAATGCTCTTTTGATGTATTCAAGTCATGATAAGCCCATTATTGGTATCAAGAACCAACATGGACCTACTGACTTCCCTCAATAAGAACTTTGGCACACTGATTTGGTAGAAGCACTACCTTTTAGAGCTTAAAATTGGATGATTGGGTAATGGAAGTGGGTTTTGGATGGATGGTGGGTGACTTGGATCAGGTTAGAGGCTGGTTTTGGGTTGTTTCTTGAGAGAAAAATGGTAGAACTTGAGTAAAATGTGTTTTGGGTGGAAGATGGATTGATTGGAGGTGATGTTTGGTTGTTTTTAATGGTTTCTTGGAGAGAGAAATGGCTGGTTTTTGTGTATTTTTTCAGAAAAATGGTGGAACCCCTTCAAAGGAGGGGTGGGGGGTTTAAATAAGGCTCCAAAGGTTGGTTTAGGTGCCTTAGGGGTCATTTTAGGGGTTGGTTTAAGCCAAGACGCTCCTCCCCTGAGGTAATCTGTAGGATCACATCATAATCATTACATTCCACTCAAAATTTTAAAATTCTAGAAAAATGCTTCAAGCGCCTGAAAGGGGGTCTTCAAGCGCCTAAAGAGGCCCTTCAGGCGCCTAAAGGGATGGCTTCAGGTGCATGCAATGGGTTCAGGCGCCTGAAGGGAGGGCTTCAGGTGCAAGAGGAAGGTTAAGGCGCCTGAAGGGATGTGCTTCAGGTGCCTTAAGGATGGTTCAGGCGCATAAAGGGATGTGCTTCAGGTGCATGGAATAAGTTTGACGGTTTCTTTTGGTTTTGGTTTGGAAGTGTTTTGGACAAATTTCAATCATCCTTTCTAAGCTCTAAAACGTGCTTGAAAGTTCATTTTCATCATTGGGAATGCTACAGATTTTCAGAAGCCCAAATTGGGGTGTCTACAGGAGCCTAGGCTGTTTTGAGTGGAGCGGAGGGTGATCTGGTCTATATCAACATTCCTTTTATGGGCTGGTAAGGAGTTGGTGACAGTGTTTGGCTTTTCACTGGGGTCTCGGATTGACTTGTTGTCAATGAGATCTTGAATCTCATGACGAAGGCACTGGCATCTTTTGGTGAGGTGATCGGATGTCTAGCGAAAGGTACAAAACTGGTTTGGGTTATAGGAAGATAAGGGATTTTGGGGAGGTGGAGTTAGTGGGAGTGGCTTAAGTTTTCCTTGCTGGACGAGGCGTTCGAAGATAGTGGTGATAGAGAGTGGAAGAGGGGTAAAGCTCGACGTGGTCTTTGGGTTTGAGCTGGTTGAGGCATGATGGCATTGACGAGCTCTATTTTGGGTGGGTGGGTGGTTGTTTGTGGAGCTAGAAGAGGCACCAGTAGAGTAGTTATGGTTGGCATAGAGGGGAGTGTTGTTGCCGATATAGATTGTCTTAGGCTTGGGTGTTGGCCCTTCTTTCTTCAAGACCCCACTTTGTAAGGCTTCCTCAATAGATAGACCAACTTCGAAATAAGTTTCAAAATCGTGGGCTTGAGCGGTGACCATATATTTAGCTAGATCGGGCTGCAGATTCCGGGTTATGATTCTCATCTGATCCTTATCACTAGGACGATCGGTTATTTGAGCAGCTTTGGCCCTCCACCTTTTCACAAAGTTCGTAAAAGACTCCCTCTCCTTCATCTTAAGGCTCTCAAGTTCACGTGTGGTGACATTCAACTGGACATTGTAATCATACTACTTAATGAAAGCAGCAACGATATCCTCCCATGTCCTTCTCTTAAATGCATCGAGAGAAAGGAGCCATTGAAGTGCGGGTCCCATCAGGGTCTGGTGAAACATCTGAGCCATAGTTGGTTTATCCACATTTTGAAGAGAGAGCGAGCTCACATAGGCCTGAATGTGCCCTTTCGGGTTCCCCATCTCGTCAAATTTTTTGAAGTCCACCGATTTCTATTTCTTAGGAAGCTTTGCATCATGGAACAGACAGAGTTTGTCCATGTCAAAATCGGTGGCTACCACTTTCTCGCTCTTGCTAACTGACTCTTCAAGCTTAGCAATCTTAGCCAACATTTCAACCAATTGCAGATTCTCTACAGGCTGCTCTTGGCGTTCATCCTCTGGAATATCTTGGTTTTGGGACCACCATCGGGGGGTGGCTATAGCGGGGGAAGGCGACCTTGAATGTTAACTAGGATTCCCATGAGTTGTGTCATTTGGTTGTTATTGCGAGTCAAACCCTCTTGCATTTCTGTAGACACCTCGATTTTGAACCCGGGATGTGCTCGAGCATTCCCGATGATGAAACGGACCAATTACGACTACCCGAAACTGGTGAAAATGGCTTGAACTTGATCAAAATTAACCAGTCATTACCCAAACAATCAAAACAACCCGAATCAACCCAAGCATCATCAAACCAAGCAAAACCATCAACCTGCCACCAATAACCTTGAGCGCTCAAGCCCTGGACCTTGAGCGCTTAAACCCAAAAATCCCACCTTGAGCGCTCAAGCCCGTAGCTTTGAGCGCTCAACTCTGATCCCAGTCAGGAATCTGCAGAGTATCTCATCATGAGATTTCATGCAGGGAGGAGCGTCTAACCACCTGTATACGTCTTGTACACGTATAATACATCCTACATTGCCCTAATCTACTCCTAAATCTACCCCTAACCCATTTTGAATACAAACCCACTCTCTCTCTCTCTCTCCTCTCTTCCCTCCCACTCACTACCTATTTAAACCACCCACTACCTATAGTTTCCAGGTTACGAATTCATACAATCCAGCTCTCTTACAGCCCTTAAAACCGTTCACCACTTTCTCTCTCTACAAAACCACTCACTCCCCATCTAAACCACTTACAAAAACCATCTTTTAGGCTTCAAATTGGGCCTTTGTTCATCAATCAATCTGATACATTGTCTCATCTACCCAGAATATCAACCAAACGTCCATAATCATCTACCATCAAACCCAAAATCAAGTTCAAGCTATAATCCTTTTCAAAAGGTAGTTAAACATGTGATATATTCACTGTTTTGATCCCTCTGAGGAAGACCAGTGAGTTCAAACAAGTTCTTTATACTTGCATTGAACTCACAAAGGTCTAAAAGTTGTTTAAAAACACTTTTGAAATCTGCAATTACAGCAGGGGTTGAGCGCTCAAGCCTCCGACCTCGAGCGCTCAATCCCAGCTCTGGACAGTCTCTTGTTTTGTTAGTTTTTGCGTTCCCATTTGGTTTTGATCGTCATTAAAAAGTCAGATATGTTTATATTACTTTCAGAACAGTTCATTTTCACCTAAAAAGGTGCGTGCATGAGTGTTGATCATCTACTTCATGATGATCAAACATCAAAACCTTTGAAAATCTTATATTTGAGTGCAAAACAGTGACTGTCCAACCTCATAAATCTTTATTTTATGTATTTATGATCCTGAGGAAGTATCAAAAGGTTGCTTGAAGGTCAAAAACCAGAAAGCCAGATTATGGGTTGAGCGCTCAAGGTCATGCACTTGAGCGCTCAAGCTGTTCTTGAGCAGTTTGATATTTATGTCTTGTTCTTGTAGAGTATCGCCGTAAATTAACTATAAGGTGTGTGTGAGTTGTTATTACTATGCTTATGATCTGAATCCCTCTCTCTCTTCCATTTACAAGCATTTCCTTTATTAATTTGTGGTGATTCTCCTCTTTTCATCATTCTTTAAGAGATCAAGCCACCTGTTTTCACTTGATTCTCCATGAAAAATGTTCTATTAATGTTTGATCTTGTAAAGAATAAGAAAAGAAGCTGTAAACAGGGGTCAAACTCACAGAAACCAGAAACTGGTTTGAGCGCTCAATCCATGAGCCTTGAGCGCTCAAACTGGTTTGGAAGCAGTTTTGATTTTAACATCATCTGGTGATTTCTGAAGTGAAATGGCGTTTGTTTAATGTTTTTGAGGTGGTCAAGAGTCTTGAAACCTCATTAATCATGAAAAACCAGTAAGGAAAAATGCATGAGAGGAATGAGGATTGAGCGCTCAAGCCATCACCCTTGAGCGCTCAATCCCTATTCTGGGATCCAGGTTGTAAATCAGTCTCTTATGTTCTATGTTCATAATCTCCTGCAATTGTTGTACAATTTCTGTGATTTCTTATTCTTGAAAATACTTGTAGTGATTTCCTTTATTGTAGTCATCATCACCCATGTAGATCACGTGCACAAGCATCCACCGTAGAATCATATCTCCTGTATATGTTGTTGTTATGTGATTCCCATCCCCGATTCCCTATTTTTGTGAATAAATCGAATTTCAAACATTTTCAAAATCCCACAAAATGTCGAGTAGAGACCGGTTCATGGACCGGGCGAGAGGGGTGCCGTAAAACCCTTCCCCTCTCGTAACCAAACCCCCGAATCCGAGAAATCTTTGGTTCTGCCATGACCAGTAAAATCTTTTTCAATGGGCAAATGAGTCATTTTTAATCGGTTTCTCGGGTTCGGACCTCAAATCCGGGTGGCGACTCTAACAATCACAATCTTTTCAAATGCAAAACCGAACCATTCCGGTGGGCCGTCCACAATTTCTTTCCTCAACTGCTCCATCTCATTTGGTGGATCCTCCATGGCTGCGGAAGTTTCGAGTTTGAATACTCGTGACGTGGGTCGTGACAGTCCTCTTCATAGGCCCAATGATTCAGAACTGACAATAAACAAAAGTCGGACTCAGCTCCATGCCTCAATGCATAGGAAAAGATGCCTGAATGCACATGTTGTCACATCGCTCCTCACCAAGTTAGTCTTAGAACTAATCCTAGGGTTAGTCTACCAATCCCGAATCTCACTTGGAGCCATTGCACAGAAGATTTAACAATACCCCGAATAACCATTACTCGGTAGGTATAGTTTTCAACATACAGCCTAAATGTTGCAATTATAACCCTTAACCTTTCTTGACCATCCGAGACAAAGCAATAAGGTGTCGTAATCCAAATACTAATGACTCCAAGGCTAGTTTGAAACACGGACAGCAGTTCGAGCACGGCAAACACCGGAGGTATTTCAAACTCCATGGATTTAAAGTCTCCTAGACTAAGAAAGCAGCTTTGGAAGGTTTCCCCAATCCTCAAGTTTTCTTTCGATATTGAGTCATTCATGTCGAATGACCAGATTTGGGAAAACACAAACTCTCAAATCCTCATTAAAAATCTAATCAAGAACAATTGTCCCTAATCTCGGGCCAATCATCCGTAATTTTTGTTATATTGTTGTCGAAGACTCGATGGCTCAAATTTCCCCACATCTGATCATCCCAAGGACTAATTTGCAAGACAATGCACATTTGGAATGCACGACTCTTTATCAGGCCGAGGCAACCTCCTCCTAACCGCACAGGCTCCTATCCTACACTACTATCTACTCGGAGAACTATGTATAAATGCAAGTGCATGCATGTATGCAACATGATAAGATAAAGAAAGCGGTAACACATAGCAAGTAAAAAGGATAGAGCACGTAAACCTAACGAGCGGGTCGGTCACCTAACGTGGGAGTTTCTATGGTTATCTATATCCAAAAATGCTGGTTTTGGTCTCACAAGGGTACCCCCAGACTCAAAGTCAGAATTGTCTCCCACTGCCAAGGATACCCAAGGCGATGGTAATAGTGAAAGGTATGACTCATCACAGTCGAGGGCTGTTAAGCATTTTGCCAAAACACGCTAGCGAGGCTAGGAACAAATGCAAGTGCAATGCAAAAGTTGAACTACAAACATTTCAAAAATCCCACAAAAGCTTTTCAAGTCTAGCACTCTTATTAATGCATATTTCAATAAAACTACATAAATGTAATTAAATCAAGATATACATTAACCAGAGTCCCCAGCGGAGTCGCCAGCTTGTGGACGCCCCTCCGCGATGGAGATTTCGATTTGGAGTTGCCACCTGGGTTTTATCGGATTGCCCCCGAGGAACCGAACTCGATTGACTCGTGCGTCATTTTTAGGATAAGGTTTAAATACCAGTCCGTCATCACCATACTTTCTTAGGTTCGAGCGCTCGATTACGAGAGGGGAAGGATTTTACGGCACCCCCCTCGCCCAGTTCGAAGACCGGTCTCTACTAAGCTTTTCGTAGGATTATGTGAAATGTTTATGATCCAACTTTGAGCAAATAAATGGGGAACGGGGGGATGAGAGCCAGTTAAGCGATGATAGACATGACAAGAAGGCTGCAGTGTATGCTTGTGCTTCGTGAACTACGCGAGTGATGATGATGATATGCGAATATGAACTAACAAAGACGAAAAACAACAAATAACAGTGTTTGAATGTACAGAACAACAACAAAATGGCCAGAAATAACACTATGAACTGCTACTGAACTACACCAATCTGATCCCCTACCTGAGGTTTGAGCGCTCAAACCCTCCTCAACTACAAATGCTTATGTTGATTCTGGTTCATCAAAAACATGTTCAAAGCCCACTAACCCTTTTGAAAACTGTACTTTTAAAAGTCATGCAAGACATAATAACCATCCAATGGTGAGTTCAAGGCTTGTTAATGATTTAAATGGAATAACCAGTATTAATGAATGAAGAGTATGAGCACAGAAAGCTACAATAGCACATAGGACAAGATGAGAGACCAGAGGAGTGAAAATACATAGCATACCAGAAGATAGTTTGAGCGCTTAAAGGTAGGCTTTGAGCTCTCAAACCCTCTTCATGGTTTGTATACTCTTGTGCCTTTCTGCCTTTGTTTGGACCATCAACAGCCTCAAATCAACATGTAATGACACAAATGCCTTTAATATTTCAGAAACATCAACTAAAGAAGTTTGCATGAGTGAATAATGAACTTAGAACCAAGTTTTAGCATGGTTAAGGAGAGAGAAAGGGGATGATCAGACTGATATAGATGTTATATCAATACACACACACAATAATTGTAAGAGGATTAGATCCACATAGGTCTAGATCACTTGCTTCCTTTGTGCAACCCTAGATCTGCAAGACAGAGAAAGGGTTAGAGCACTTTTGCCTCTTGTCGGCAGAGGCCCTCTGATGTTTAATTTAGTATTGGGTTACTAATTAAGGCAAGAACAATGTGTATGAACAGGTTTCACAACGTACCTCTCTTCATGGGTGTGATGTTTGTACTTATAGTTGAAGATATCCCATGGATTTGGGCATCCCGTGCCCTTGATTCCTAATCACATTAGGGAACCTTTCCTAATAGATCTCTTCCTCCTAGGTGCAGTAGTGCAAGATCTCTTCTTGTAATAGGACGTATTTCCATATTGGACTTCTTCCTAAAAGCAGTACATTCCTAATCACATTAGGAATGCTCATATCGATCCCTATATTCACGGGATTGCTCCTTATCTCTTAAGGAACCGCTTAAGAACATTCTGGAACGTCTCACCGCCTTATTCGTAGCGGTGACGTGCTTCCACGTAGCTCGGCATAACACGTACACAGTTCAGCTCATCTCGCCAAGATGAATTATGTATTTCAAAATGGTGTTAAGCTATATTCGTAACCTACCTAGCTCGGCCGTGCTAGGGGCACCCCCAGGTGACTCACGCCGAGCTAGTACATTCTGGTACTCTAAATTTATTTTATTGTCCTAACTTTATTTGTGGTCAATCCTGCTCGGCACAGGGCTCAAGGACTCCCTATGTGGTGCCGAGCTAGTACCTCCTTTGTGGTGGCTAATTAAGGCACGTGTTCTGCCCTTGCTGAGGGTAATCGGATTTTACCCACTCCAATAATGAGCTTGGGACATGATTTAGAATCAAAATAAGCAAGAAATAAAGATAGAGCAGAATAGTGTTTGAGCGCTCAAAAGGATGGGTTTGAGCGCTCAAACCCTATTCCGGGCTTATGAGCTTTTGTGATTTTCTGGCTTTTCTTTGGTGTTTTTATGAACTTTGACTTTCTGATCATCATCTAAGATAGTGAGATACACTTGTTTACTTCATGAAACATGATTGTTCATTGTTTGATGATGATAAAACATCATTTCCATGACACAAAAACAACAAAATGACCAAAAGCGTTTGAGCACTCAAAGGGTAGGCTTTGAGCACTCAAACCCTTTTGGTTTGATGTTTTCAAAACTTGTTTTTCTTGATATCTTGGACCTTGTAAGCTCATAAAAGGTATTTAGAACCTCCATGAACTTACTGGTCACCCTCAGGTTGACCAACTCGTAGCTATTCACATGTTTCTCTACCTTTTTGGTTATGATCAAGGCTTAAACTTGTGGTTTTTTATGATTGATTGAGTAATGGCTTGGAATGTAGGCTTGAAAGGTGACATTTTGGGCAGAAGAGTGAGAATGTAGGTCTGATTGAGTGGTTCTTTGAATGGGTGAGGATGTATGTGGGTTTAGATGATGATGATCAAGTGGGTTTTCTTCATTGAGGTTGATGGAGCTTGCATAGGATGATGATAATAGAAGATATAAACTGGAAATGGCTTTCTAGAGTGAGAAGGTGTGGTTGATCAGATGGTAACCTATAAGCAATGGGTGGAGGGATGTTTATATAGAGAGAAATGAGGGAAAATGAGTTTTTGATTTTCAATAGAAATTAGGCTTAATAGGGGGCAATTTAGGGGTCATTATACATGTATAGGAAGATATACACCATCTATACGCCCCTCAAATCAATAGAATCTCATGATTAGATGCTTTGCAAAAAGCTGACTGGACAGGGTTTGAGCGCTCAATGGCTGACGTCATGGTTTTGAGCGCTCAAACCATGCGCTCAATGGGTCTTAAGCACAGTGGTTTGGCTTGGCTTATTTTGGTATTTTGAAGGGTATTTTAGTCTCTTGGGTTGGTTAGGGTTGTTTGAGAAGGGTTTGTGGTGGTATTGGGTGGTTTGGCAAGTTCAAGCCTTGTTCCGAACCTTGAGGTATACGTGGTTGGTCTAATTCATCATCAGGAATGCTCGAGAGGTTTTCCCGGGTCAAAATCGGAGTGTCTACATCTGTCCCTTTGGTGTAGCAACAATGATCTGCCTTCAGCTGTTTAAACCCATTGATGCACATGAAGTTATCAAACTTATTGTACCACTGCCTTGGAGCATGCTTCAACCCATACAAGCTCTTGCCCAGTTTGCAAACCATCTTTTCCTTCCCTTTCACTACGAAGCCTTGTGGCTGATGCATGTAGATGTACTCCTCCAAATCCCCGTGGAGAAACGTAGTCTTCACATCAACTACTCCAAATACAACCCTTCAGCAGCCACAATACCCAATACAAACCGTATTGTTGTCAAATTCTCAACTAGAGAAAAATATTGATGAAGTCAATCCCTTCCTCTTTAACTACCAACCGAGCCGTGTAGCGCTTGCTACCATCAGGCTTCTCTTTCAATTTGTAAACCCACTTATTATGAAAAGCTTTCTTACCGATTGGCAATTCTGTCAACTCTCACGTCTGGTTTGTCAACAAGAGTTCATCTCATCCTTCATGGCCAACTCCAACTTGGTGAAACTCTCACTCTGCAAAAGCCTCATCATAATACTCTAGTTCACCAGCATCAGTGAGCAATATGTAGTACACAAACGGTGAAAACTACTGTGGTGGTTTGCTAACCCCGGAAGATTTTCGGATAGCAGTAGTTGGCGTACTCGGTCCCACTTGCGGAATAACATTCTCTTCATCCTCCCGGCATTTGTCTGGCACAAAACCCTCAGACAAATCATCCAAATTAACCACATCTTGTTTTTCCACCTTTGGCACAGACTCAACCTGTTTTGTCCTGTCTCTATCCTTGTACATAACCTGCTCATTAAATATCACATTTTGGCTTCTCGCAATCTTCCAATTTTGTGCATCCCAAAATCGATAGCCAAATTCCTCGTCGCTATATCCAATAAAAAAACCATTTATTAGATTTAGCTCCTAATTTATTATGAGCATCAAAATCAATGCGAACATATGAAACACAACCGAAAACTTTAAGAAACGAAAGTTTTACCTCCTTTTCGCTCTAAACGTCCTTGGGCAGTCTAAAATTTATAGGAACCGACGGTCCTCGATTTATCAAGTAAGTCGCAGTGCTTACAACATCAGCCCAAAAAGTTTCTGCTAATCCAGCATATGCAACCTCATGCTTCGTGCTCGCTCGTTCAAAGTCATGTTCATGGGCTTAGCGACACCATTTTGCTGAGGTGTCCCAGGATAGTCTTCTCCATTCTAATCCCCTTAGTCTAACAGTACTTCTTGAACATTCCATCATATTCACCTCCATTATCCGACCTTAGACATTTTAGTCTTAGACCGGTTTCATTCTCCACCACTGCTTTCCACATCATAAAAGCATTAAAGGCATCGAATTTATATTTCAGAAAATAAACCGATACCTTTCTGATCGAATCATCGAGGAAATTGATGTAGTACCTCAAACCTCAAATGGATTGAACTGGAGAAAGGCCCTACAAATACGTGGGCCCTAACTCCAATTTATGTAGCTTTGATGGTCTACCTTTCTTCAAGAAACTGACCTTCTTCTACTTCCCGAATATACATTCCTTACACAAATCAAACTCAGCTGACTTCAACCCTGGAAGTTTTCCATTGGACAACAGTACCTGCATCCCCTTTTCACTCATATGACCCATCTTGTGGTGCCATAGGCCAACATCGTCAGTCGTATCAGCAATTACAACTGTATCCCTTGTGCTCTCTGTCATGTACAGTGTCCCTGTCTTGACCCCATGAGTCACAACCAATGCTCCCTTTGTAACCTCCCAACGATCACCATCAAAAGCAACCATGTGTCCTTCAGCGTCAAGTTGCCCTGCATAAATCAAATTCCTCATCAACTTAGGAATATATTGGACTTTCTGCAGTAGCCATGGAGATCCGTACATCTCCCATACTAACAATATCCAACGCCTCACCGTCAGCCAAATACACTTTCCCTAAATTACCCGGAACAAACTTCTTGATAATTTCACGGTGCGCAATGGTATGAAAATAAGCTCCTGAGTTCAAAACCCAAGAATCCATCGGACTATCAACCAAAAGGAGCAAAACGTGATGATTATAACCTGCAACAACATTAGCAGAATTATTTTGCTTTCTCGGCTCCTTATAGTTTCTTCTGCAAATCAAAGTTAGAGTTAAATCTGCAAATCATAGTTGCTTGAAATTTTACAAATCAAACTCACAGTTAATTTTTGAACCGTAGATTGCTGCTTTGGAATTCCAACTTGTTCTACATTTACCTGAATCTGCACATGCTAAATTTATGCAAGCGTCATCATTGGTAAAAAAGGAACTCAGTGCAATTTAATGGGAATTTATGCATGTGTCATGATTCAAAATTCAATGCAATTTAATAGGATTTACAGCTTGAGGTGGTACAGCTTGAGCTAGTATAGCTTGAGGTGGCATAGCTTGACTTGCATTGATAGTGGACTCTGCAATTTGACTTGCATTTGAGGTTCCTTCTGCAGCATTTTGAAAACCTTTTACACCACCATTTACCCTTTGCCCCTTGTTCTTGCACCCACTCTTATTATGTCCCACCTTACCACAATTTTTAGAGGTCATCTTAATCCCAGCCCTGCCCAGTACGATGGATCCTTTGGTTCCCCAGGTTCCCTCCTCCTTGCCTTATTGAGTCTGTCAGCCCTCTTTTTTATATCTGGTGGGAGCAATTCCACATTATCAGTGGATGGCCACATGTCCTTGCCATTGATTAGGCCCATCAAATTGTCATAAATCTTCATGTAAGTCTAAATCATGTAGCAGTCATCAACATAGTCAAGTGGGTCTAAATTGTTGAAGCCAATTGCTGTAATTGCATGTATGCATGGGGTGCTAGATATATCCCACTTCCTGCAACCACAATTCCTATTTGGAATGTTAACTTTGTATTGCACCCCATTTGGACCTGCCACTTCAAATTCATCATTGCTACACCAGCTAGCAATCCAGCCTTTTGCATAGTCACTTGCCATAATCTTCTATATGCTTTTCACTACCTTGGGACAGATAAGCCCTTTGTACCTCATCATTGCAGTCCTATTTTTCTATATAGTCTCCATCAATATATGCCTTATGCTCTTCAACATACTCACTATAGGTTGATCCGAGCCCTCAAAATGCTTAAATTGAAGCTCTCACACAAATTGTTTAATAGTATGTCACATTTGGGGGTAAGTGCTGAAATGTGATTTGCTCCAACGAACAAGTGGTCTCTGTGGTAACCAGTTGTATGCCCCAACATCTATATCTTTCATCTCCCGCATTGCAGATGTAAAGCTCTGAATAGTGCTTGCCTGGTAGCCTTCCGCAATATGTCCTTGAGAGTCAGCCCCTTAAAGTCTTGTTTGAAATTGTTATACAAATGCCTAACACAAAATTTATGTTCAGCATTTGGATACAATGTCATAACAACTTCAATCAACCCATTTTGTTTGTCATTCATAAAGGAGTATTTCCCAGAGTTCTAATATTCAAGTCCTTACCCAAGAGAAACTAGCACCATGTTTTGTACTTTTCCTTCTCTAACACTTCATAGGCAAAAAGGTAAATTTGGTTATTGGCATCTATACCTACTGCGGTTAAAAGAATACCACCAAATGGGCCCTTCAAATGGCATCCATCCAAGCCAATTATTCGCTTGCAACCCTCTTGGAAACCTCTTTTAAGTGCTCCCCAACAGATGCAAAACCTCTTAAACTTTGCAATTACCTAACAATCAGATACAGGTTTGACTTGGATCTTTATTGTTGTTCCTAGATTTCCCTCCCTAATCTCCTCCACATAACCCCACAGTTGTCCAAACTGTTCAGTTGCAGTCCCATGAATCATGTTCAAAGTCCTTCTTTTTGCCCTATAAACTTTCTGAATATCCACCTTGCATGTCCACTCTTGTTCAATAGTTGTTTGTAGTGAAGGAACTAGCCATGTTGGGTATCCTATTGCAATACTTCTTGACAATCCACTTAGTAGTCACCCAAGGAACATCTTAAGCTTTGATGCATTTGTGTTCAGATGTGTAGGTTTTGATTCTGTATAAGGCATCAGCAGGGACATATGAAGCATGTCATTCCCAAAGGCATCCTTTCTTGCAAATGGCCCTAACCTTCTCCCTGTCCCTCTTCGAGAACTTTATCTTTTTCCCATTCTTGATTGCATACTCCTTAATATCATTTCTGAATTGAAAATGAGTCTTCAACTCCATTCCTACTTTGAAAACAGGGTTGTCCATGTCAGTTTTGTCATTAAATACCTAGTGTTTCGTTGTACTCTTGACACCATCGTCATTTGAGCTACAAATGCTATCCAACTCATCTGATGAGCCACAATCACCATCAATTTCTACCAACTCTTTAACAATAGATGCATATTCTGCACCATGTGTAGCCCCAATTGTTCCCAAGCCAACCCAGTCTTCTTCATCCCTATCTATATTTTCCTCATAAATTATGTCATCATCTATCAAAGCATAGTCACTGTCATAGAAAACTTCTTCATCACTAGTATTTGAAGAGTAACCAGGGTCATATTCATCACTGGTATCCCCACTTATTTTAGTATCGACATGGGTCTTCCAGTTCTCCCCTACATTTTTCTGCTAAAACCTCTAACAGATTGGGCTATAGCTTTGGAAGTTGGGTTGTCATTAACCACAACTTCTATAGGAACATTTGTGGTCCAAGAAATAGGTGATGAGCAAGGGGATGTCACCACATGCCTCAAAGTCCTCTTAGTTATGGGTCTGTTAGGTTTGGAAATTAGGCTACTGATTTTGGTCCCCTTAGAAATTGGGCTACTGATTTTGGTCCCCTTAGAAACTGGGCTACTAATTTTGCTGCCCTTGGAAATTGGGCTGTGAGTTTGGTCCTCTTGGAAATTGGGCTGGTAGTTGTGGTCCTCTTGGTTCTTGGGCTGATTGTTGTGGTCCTGGTAATCTTACTTATAGGGCTAGTGGTTCAAGTCCTCTTGGGAATATTGCTAAAAACCTGAGTAGATTGTGTACCCACATACATATACAAATTTGACTCAATTACAGAGTACACATTCACCACTCTGACCCCATTAGCTAAATCACTTAAAACCCATGACTTCAACATCAGACTTAATTGTGAAAATAACACCACCTTCCTTAATAATAAAAAATAAAAAAATCTATGACTTTGATATTATATACCAATTCCTTAATCATGGTCCATAACTCAATAATGGATAGCTCATCACTATGTCAGTAATCAAAATAGTTTACCACCCCAACTATATAATCAGACCTAGAACTACCACCCTAAAAGCCCCTATGATGCATTTCAATTGTAAAATTATTCGACCTTAGATATATAAAGGGAAATATACAATTGTTTAGGGTTACGATGTTAAGTTTTAAAGAATTAGTTTAACAATGTATACCCACCAATCTCGAAAAAAGGAAAACATTAACAATGTAAATAGTTGGAATTAAAAAAGCAAAACACCATTTATGGATTGTTTACCATAGTGCGGTGGTCCCCTTGTTGGCTTCTCAAACTCCACATCATTGTTGTCGAAATGCAAGCACCAATCTTCACCAACAGCAACTGATGATCACGATCACTCTCTATTTCGTTCAACCCTAATTTTGACAATGAGTGAGGGGTGTGTGATTTGTGAAGTTAGGGTTTAGGGTATAATCGACTAAGGGGGTATTTGGGTTGGTTATCCACCGTGAAAGATTCACATGTTGATTTTTCGCGCTAAACCCACTATCATGTCCACGTGGAGGGCAAGTGAGGGTAAGGGGGTCCCCCAAGTGAGCCAAATAGGACTCTCCGATATCAATTGGACGGCAAATGGGTAGAGATGGCCATCTCGGCCGACCCTCCCTGATCCAACCCGTCCCCTACCCGAATGGGTAGAGGATTCGAGAATTTTTTCGGGGATCAGGAAGGGTATGAGGATTTATTTTTATTTTTTTTTAAAAAAATTGAGGATTGGGTAGGGGAAGGTATAGTCAATCCCCTCCCCGATCCCCGCCCCTCATCCCCATTCACATATATAGGTATATGATATTATAAGTTTTTTTTCCCCCGGATAAGTTTATAACTTGTTGGTTGGTTGTATAAGGAAGGTTTTCTCCTTTATTTCTATTTTATGTGGCACTTTTGAGTGAAATTTAATCTACCCAGAAACCAAAACCATAAACAAAAAAAGGAAAAAGAACAAGAACAGTAGTAGCACTTTTGAGTGACTTGGTATGTTTTAATTATTTTTGGGAACCACTTATGTCAGTAGTTTTGGATTTCAATACAACTTCTTTAGTATTCACTTGAATAGTTTGAGTGAACTTTTTGGATCCCCGATTCCCCATGGGGATCCCCTTTCCCCGCATTGGGGCGGGGATGGAGGTCAGAAAAAAATCCCTAGTGGGGATTGGAGAGGGGATGGGGATTGATATGAGTTTGGGGATGGAAGTAGTGGTATCCACCTAAGGGTCATCATCGGGCCGGCCCATCCCGCGAACTTCCAGGTCAAGCCCGCCCATCGGGCCAGGCTTTGCAGGCTTTTATTTTTTAGCGGGCCGGGCTCTCTCTCAAAATATGAAGCCCAGGCCCAGCCCACGGGCTTATCCTAATCGGGCGGGCGGGCGGGCCAATCTTCAGGCCGGCTAAGCTGGACTATTTGGGCGGGCCAAATGCTTTTTTTAAAAATAAAAAAAAATTCATCCCATGCTTCCTGGTCCGTCACCTTACACCTATGTCCCATGCTTCTTTGAGTCTTGGTCCTGTGAAAAACATCCACTGCATAAATTAAAAAATCCACCCAGTGAAGATTCTTTAACATGTGGCTTATATTTTTTCTTTCTTTTTTCCACCTCCACCACGTGAATTCCTATTCTTTGTACCACTTTTCTTTTTTTCTTTTTTTATTCTCCACCAACCATTTGTCTCCCATCCTTTAATTTTATATGACTTTTGTGTACATTTGTCTCCCATGTGGCTTATTTTTTTATTCCCCGTGGCTTATTTTTTTATTCCCCACCAGCCATTTGTACGTATATTTAAGAGAGTAGAGGAGAAATTTTCTGGAAGGGGAGCCAGAGGAGGAATTTCAGGCGTGTTGTTTCTCAAACCCATGCTACGCATGTACAAGTGTACGGGCTATGGGCGGGCTGATATCTCGGGCCGATATCTCGGGCCGACGGGCTAGGCTCATGGGCGGGCCAACGGGCGAGCGGGCGGGCGGGTTGGAGTTAAAATTCTTAGGCCCAAGCCCGGTCCATGGAAACGTCAGGCTGGGTAAGCCCGCCCACTTGGCGGGCTCGGGCTAAGCCCAACGGGTCTAGCGGGCTTCGGGCGGGCCTCGGGCCAATGGGCTAAATGATGAGGCTTATATCCACCCCCTACCCTGCAAATGTGGGGGGTTTAATTGATATTTATTGAAGGTCAGGTTTGTATGGGACATTTTGGTGAAAGGTCAGGGTTTGTTTTGAAATTTTTACAAAATCTCATCAAAGCCTAAAACCCTAGATAACTCGGGCTTTCCACCCTCTGAAACTTCTCAACACGCTTTGGGTTCCGCTGATATCGATCGAAACACGAAGAAGCTGTCATGGAAATCACAGACTATGAAATCGAAGCTCAGAAGAACAAAAATAAGAAACAGATGAGGAAGGTTGAACTAAACGAGCCTGAGGTTGTCGTAGAGGCTAAGAAAAAGAAGAAGAAAGATAAGAGAGATGAAGGGGAGGAGACCTTGATTAATGAGGTTGTGTTGTGGTCAGCTGAGGAAAGTGAGAAGAAGAAGAAGAAGGATAGGAAGAAACACAAGAGAGAGAAAGAAGAAGAGTTTATGGAAAATAGGTCAGGTAAAATTGGTAAGAAGGAGAAGAAAAAACATAAGGAGGAGAGAGAAGACAGGATTTTGGAAAACGGGTTAGTTCCTGATGAAGGCAAGAGGGAAGTTCTTAATGGGACAAGTGAGAAATTGGATGGTAACACTAACAACAAAAATGATTTCATTCATGATGGGGATGAGAAGCGAAGTCATGGGGATGTGATGGTGTCTGGGAAGGATATAAAAGAAATCAAATACACAGCACTGAATTCTTTTGCAGAGTCTGGGCTTCCTAAAGAAGTTCTGGAGTGCTGCCAAGGTTTTGAAAAGCCGTCGCCAATTCAATCCCATTCTTGGCCTTTCCTGTTAAACAATCGCGATTTTATCGGGATAGCAGCAACTGGGTCAGGTAGTATTACAGTTTGAATTGTTGGCGTATTTTGCCTCGTTCAATATTGTTGTGTGTATAAATTTATTGTTTTGGTTGTCAGGCAAGACATTGGCCTTTGGGGTTCCAGCTATTATGCATATTTTGCAAAAGCGGAAGAATGAGACATCGAAGAGACTGAATCCGCTGTGCCTTGTACTTTCACCCACTAGAGAGCTAGCTCAGCAAGTACGTGCTTATTGTCCTGAATTATAGTGTGAACAACCTGCCTATTGTTTGTGTTTGCTGTTTATACTTTCCTAGGTTGTTTAGCATCTTTTACTTGTCTAAGAAAAAAAGGAGCAAAAGCAGACAATAATGGTGGCAATGAACTTCAATGATTAAGGGGCAATTGGTCTGGACGTCTGGTGGATGTTCTCATTTGGTAGAAATGGTGCCTCAATCTTAAAATTTGTTATGGCCCTCTCTTAGATGGTTGTGTAATCTTGTGTGTCAATATCCTATGTCATAAGTTTGTTTCCTTTGAGAAGGTTGAGCTATTGATATTTGATGGGCGAGTGCTTTGTTTGGGTTACGAAAACATAGATGTGGGTCTCTGCATCAAGAACTGCAGCTGTACTATTCAGCTCTTTCACATTGTTGGGAAGATTATTCTGATCAGGACTCCTATGTGTCAAAGTATGAGGATTGTGATTCTTTGACATGTCTGATTAAAAAGTTTAGGAACTGCAACTTATCTTAGCCTTGTTGGCTGTAAGGAAAATTATATAACTATGTGTTTCTACTTTTATGCATGTGTATGTATTATCCACGTTTCTACCATTTCATACAGAACACTCACATGACCTAGTGGCATTTATTAGTTGGAAAAATGGCCAACCATTAACACTGTGTGCTTGGTAACAGATTTCAGATGTTCTGTGCGCTGCTGGAAAGCCATGTGGCTTGCAATCACTTTGTGTTTACGGAGGAACTTCCAAAGGACCCCAAATATCTGCTCTCAAGTCTGGTGTTGTGAGTCTCCTCTTGTTCTTCTTTGCAATTCTATTCTTGCTTTTGACATAGTGCTTGCAGAAGTCGCTTACTATTTTTCTATATCCTCACTTTATTGCCTTACTTTTTTTTTTTAAAAACCCGAAAATATCAGTTTACCAGTACTAATCAAGTCTCTTGCTCAGTGCTCCGGTACGAGGACAGTAAGGTTTTGAACCACCAAGACTTGAATTGGGCACCAGGTTGGTAAGGGTCGTGTCCACGATTATAAAAATAAGGAAAACAAACACAACCTCTGCTTTTGAGCACCCCTTGTTATTGGAACATGGCTCTGTCTTTCAATCTCATATCCCTATTATGGTTACATGCATATTTGAGTTGTCCAATGATAATCCAGATTCTTAGACACCGCTCATCTTTGCACAGTTGTGGGGTTTTAAGAAAAGGTATATCTGTACAGAGCACTTAGGAGCTTTGTATTTTCTGGTATCAAAGGCTTCTCTGGTATTGAATGCTTCATATTTCTGTTAATCAGTTATCAAAGCATTCTCTTATATGGAAGTGGATAATGTTATATAAAAAAAATGGTTAGTGTTCACAGTTGCATATTGGCAATATCCCTGTGTTTTTGTCCTCACATTTGACCTCCCTTATTGGGGGTGAGTTGTTATCTTGTCGGTGATGCTTTCTGTATTTAAATGCTTGCTGATGTTGGTCTGCATTGGATAGCGACTGTGAATTGCGTTATACTTTTCAAACTCTCTCTTGGCTTTTATCTAACTCCTTTTGGAAAGAAATAACACAAGATACCTGCAAAATGGAGACTATCGTGAAGATAATGGATGGAAACTCAAACTTAGGGGCTTGCTGTCACTTACATGCATTATTGATTGGGAGAGCTTTTGCCATTGATTTCTCTATTCATCAACTTCGCATCCGGCATAACCTTCTTTTAAATTACATGTTTCTAACAGGAAATTTTGTGTCATATCGTAGGTGTTTCTCATTATGTTGATAAAATTTACTGTTGATAAAGCCATTTTGCTTTAGCTGGTTATAGGTTTTTGCCTCATTAGTTTAATTAGTGTTAAGTTAGCGACTTTCTCAAGTGTTTTCCTATACTTGATTTGCTTATAATTACCTTTGGTTCTATCTTAGTCGATCTTTCATTTGTTTTTGGTTTAATTGTTCTTTCTCAGGATATTGTTATTGGAACCCCTGGACGTTTGAAGGACTTGATTGAAATGGGTGTATGCTATCTGAAGGAGGTATCATTCGTGGTAAGCAAGCACAGTATATAAGATGCTTCTTCTTTGTTAACACGTCATATTCAAAGCTTGATTTTCTTCCTATTTCCTGTAACTGCATATGTTGATGTTTCAATTTCTATTTGACTGTGCAATGCTGATTTGATTCTTCATGAATGAACTGCTTTTGGAATGTTGCTTCATTTACATTAGAAGTTTTAGTTCAATAACCCATTTTTTTGTTTTTGTTAACAAGAAGGTTTACACAATATTGTATGTAGTACGTGTCTTGTTTTGGGGGTGTGATCTTTTATTGTAAACAATATAACCCTAATAGTGGGAAGAACCATCTTTTGCTAGTTTTAACTTTTAAGGGTATGAAGAAAGCTTATAGAATTGTCGGGGTAGAGAGGGTTGCTACTGAATTGTGATTCAGGCGAGAACTAGAATGATATTGGTCTGCATCTGGATTGTATTACTGATGTAGTGATCCCATGGAGGAATTGGGTTCAATTGCATTCTAAGGAGGGATGGTGCTATTTACTTCACAGTAAGCTGTTGGAAGGAGGCAAATATAACTATTGAGGTTTGACATAGACCTCAATTTGAGGACCTCTTATGTTTGAGCCAGCACCTTGGATAGGTTCGTAAGATCAAATTTTTGGGTGATGGGGTCAATGGCCTGAAGTTCTACCATAGTCACTGACTCACAAGGTGATGAGATTTAGATAGGTCTACGACTACGAGACACGTTGCTGTTGTAGAACTTGCTCGGTGAGTAAATATGTGAAGTATATGTCATCGTTGACCATGTCAACTGTTCTTCATCGGAATTTTATTTAAATTAATGTTGGAAAGAGCCATTTTCTTGGTATACATTTTTCACAGATCAGGTTGTAGTCTATATAAAATCCCATTTTGGGGCTGAGTTGTGTGCATATCTCTTCTATAATTGGAACATTGTAAGACGGGCAGAAATAACCCTAAACTATGAACTATCAACAATAGTAGCTAAGGAAATCTTCCCAAAACCAGCATCAAGTCCAGCTACTGGTAGGTTAACTTCAAATTATGGCGAGAAAAATCTAAAAACAACTTAGAGCTTGATTATGATTACACAACAATTAGAAATATAAAACTCTACCCTCATGAAGTCCACCAAGTCAGCAGCTATGGTATTTGTAGTGGCCGAATTATAACAATCAAGAGGTTCAGGACCAGACTGGTCAGAAAGCCCAGTTACCAGAAAGGCTGTACTCTCCTTGAGATTTGGGCTGGATTGAGATGATCGCCGAGCCCAAGAGGATCATTCCTAGACGGCACATCTCAGACGGAATAAGCGATATTGCAGCATGCTGGCGAAGACAAGACTGATCCGGACGAGTCATCCGTACCGGGTAAGCCCGAAATGACTCGCAAGGAATACGGGAAGCAGTTTGGAATGCATGCGTACCGTTCTCATCGACCGTCATGGATGATGTCATCCGAGACTGTTACTGTGCGTGTCTTGCTCGTGACAGCCCATGTGCATGTAACCGCTCCATTGAATTCACAAGTGACGTCAGCCGAGCGGTTATGATACGCGTCAACATGCAACTCATAGTATGTGCATGCAATTATAGCGGACTTTTTTTTTTAGAACAGAATAGCGGACTTAGTATAGATATGTATGATGTGACGTTAGCCAAGCCACGCATACCAGTCACATCAGAACTTGGATCTCACTTCCTATTCGCCACTCTAAAACCACTCTGTTCTTCTCTCTAAAATCACTCACTAGACTGTCGGAGTGCCTTCCCGGCCAACTTCCGGCCGGCCTTGGCACTAACGTCGGGTGCCACCTGTGTAGAGTGACTCAAGGAGTCAAGGAGTCAATCTTAGGGTGGAAAGAGCTCACTCAAGGAGGTCAGATAGGACGACACAATGGTTCCACGTCTCTTTCAACTTTAACCTCGAAACCTAAAAGCTAATTGGATGAGCTGAGAAGCTCAATCGGAAAACCAACAACTCGAGGCTTAAGCTTAGCAAAATAAACTAAGGAAGAAAAACTCGAGGCTTAACATCAACTACGTGTCCAATTTGTGCACGAGGCACATCAATAAAACATGTAATGATGTAAAAATATTGTAAAGTTGTTATGCATGTCAATATAATAAGAGTCTAAGAGAAGCTAAACACGATAAAACTCAAATTAGTCATGGCTGTCTTCAGCTTGCAGCAGAAAAATAGGACATTTTCAAACTTCATGAAACTTTCTGGAGAAAAATTGAACTTTGGTAGAATTTAGCAATTGGAGGAAAAATTGATACAAGACCATGACGCTAGGCCTAGCTAAGAACATAAAAAATTGGAAGAGATAAAACTGGCAAATGAATAGATACTTTTTATGAATGAAATAGTAATGCATTTTGCATGGTGTTCAAAATTTGATTAGTTTTTGCCAAGTATCTTACATCTACTTGAAGCTGGATTCCTGCCTGTGCTGGTACCACATTTTAAATTCATATAGATTACCACTTGTCCCAAACTTTATGCTATTAGGAAGTGGCCAAACAATGCATATTAAGCTATGCAACAGTAGCTAATATTGATTTACTCGTCTCGATTCAATTTCAGAAATTTGATGGAATGGATATTGCATTCAAGTTCCCTCCCGTATGTAATTATAATTTCTATCCTTTGGCAGGTTCTAGATGAAGCTGATCGGATGCTTGATATGGGATTTGAGCCAGAAGTTCGGTCAATACTGAGCCAAACGTGCTATGGTACGGCACGTAATTTGATTTTCTCATCCTTTTTGAATAATCAGGCCAAAAAAGCACTCCATCCATTTTTATGTCTTGCTTTTACTGTTATTTCATCCTTACCATATATTAGTAAAACATGGCATCCTAAACATCTCCTTCGGACTGCTTGGAGTGTTGGACCGATGAAGTCACAACTGTTTGTGAGAGTCATTTTAGATTACTAATCACTCAACCAATTCTTTCTTCCTTATTTCCTTGTCTGCCTCATTTATTCTCCTTTTTTACTAGTGTTTCTTAAGGAAGGGGTGCGGGTTGGGTCGGTGGATATGGAGGACACATCCTTTGAGAATGTGTGTATGTGCGACACCAACACATGTTTGGGCTTGCTTCAAAATTTTTATTTTATTTTTAAGCAGAATATGTTATGGATGTGCTTACTTCCCTTCCAGCCATAAACATACGGATTCTTTGATAAAGTGCTAGTTATGTTTTTAAAAAGAAAAAGAAAACAGAGAGCTTCTTATCTTTAGGAACAGACTTTTGGCCGCTTCCCCCCCCCCCCCCCCCCCCCCCCAGACCTCGGTGCATTTGGGAACAAAATAAGTACTCCCTCCGAACCATGTTGTTTCTCTTCTATTTGGCTCTTCCATGTCCCAAATTGATTGTCCATTTTAGGACATCAAACTACAAATTCGATGATCTTCCTCTTATATCCTTCTTCAAGAGTTGAAATGACTAGTCTAATTTGGTATTTTGGTGGGAAGTGCATTTTTTGGATAGTTAAATTTTTTGAAGTCTAATGATTGCGCTCCCTTACTAAGTTGGATTCTCCAAAATGGACAAACAAATTGGGACGGAGGGATATATCGTTATAATGTTGTGGCAGCACCTACCTGTGCTATAATAAAAATTGATTAAGGTGGTTTGGGCATGACTATCATATATTGGCGGATGCGGTAGTTAGGAGGAGTGATATGGTTACGGTAGAGGTTAGCAGTAAGGGTGGGATAGACAAAAATTGACTTTAGAGGTGATGGTTCTAAAGGATCTACGTTTGTTGGGTATTGCGGAACATGACGCCCTTGACAGAGCTCAATAGAGAAAACAGATTCAATAGCCATGCCCAATTGGTTGGCTTGAGGCTCTCTTTGGTTTGGTTTTGCTTATTGGATTTTCCCCTTTTATATAAAGCCTTAACATCTGCTCTACTTTATTTGTTTTCCTAAGCCTCTTTGCAATTTATGTCGTACATGTGAATAAAAATCAATGCAGCGCGTCAAATGGTTATGTTTAGTGCTACATGGCCTCTATCTGTTCACCAATTAGCTCAAGAATTCATGGACCCCAATCCAGTTAAGGTGTGGATCTTTGTGCTTGACATCAACTTGGGTCAACATTATTTGGCTTCTTTGTTTGGTAATAGAGCTCCATTTCAGGTGGTTGTAGGTTCAGAGGATCTGGCTGCCAACCATGATGTCATGCAGATAGTTGAGGTGTGGTTAGCAAAGTGGTTGGCTGAAAAAGCTATTTTACTGACTATTTTGTTCTACATACCGATGAAGCAGCTTGTGCTAATGCCGCCTCCTAATTTGTAGGTCTTGGAGGATCGAGCACGTGATGAACGTTTGGTCTCCTTGTTAGAGAAATACCATAAATCGCAAAAGTATGTGTTTGTAGTCATTCACATTACTTTTCCCTTTTTGAATTTGAATCAGATCATGTTTGACCGATCCTCTTAATTTGACGTAATTGCTTACGAATGAGCACAGCTGTTTCCTGTAACTCCTTAGTGCTCATCCTCACTTCTACTGCTGATGTTGCCATTTCTGTTGTGCTATTCTAATTTCCACTTCAATGCTTGATCCGTTGTTTTCGTTGCTAGTGGATGGCATTATGTATGTTTCTTTATCCTGCACATGTTTCTTCTGCCTTCTGACACAATGTCTTTATTGTGCTGGCCATGCTTTGAGCAGGAACAGGGTGTTGGTTTTTGTTTTGTACAAGATGGAAGCAGCCCGTGTTGAGACTATGCTTTCAAAAAGGTATTCTCTTTGTTGCATGTTTAAGTTTCTGATTACGCTTCCTCATTCTATTAAACTATTGTTGGACTCTCATCAATGGAAGATCTGGTTATAAATATTTGTTTATCAAACATGACAAATACCACTGTTCAGTATCAAATATGACAAATGTTTTTAGTCTAAACTAAAGAAAATTTCTGTGCTAATTCTTCTCTCTTTTTGAATCAAGGGGTTGGAAAGTAGTCTCTATACATGGCGACAAAGCACAACATGCTCGTACAAAGGCACTGTCGCTTTTTAAGGAGGGAAGCTGTCCCTTAATGGTATGTGGTTGTTTAGACATTGTGAACTCGTGATGCAAACATTCTTTTGGAGGTGTTCACACTTTTCATGACCGAAGGGAACAAATACATTTTCTTCATTGGGTTGATTATGGATTTGGTCTCCATATCCCTATGGATGCTGCATTTTCATCCTTCGATTCATTTTATGAAATGGCCACTTACTTCATTTGCATTATTTTTTTTTTCTCTGTCTCAACCGTAGTTTCTAATTCTGTGATGTGGAATTTTGTTAGTGTTAGGACTAGCATAGGTTAGGAACTTTTATTAATCGGATGTAATTCCGCTAGGTAGAGCTACTCGGAGGAATACCAAGAGGATACCTGTAAGGTAAAGCTACTGGGCAGAGTTCATCGACCCATGAAGAGGTGAGGCCGTGGTTGGAAGTTGCTCCACCAGCAAGGTCTTAGTGGCAACTTCATGTGCGGCATGGATTCTAATGATTTCTCGAAGATGAAGACCGTAAAGTTGGCTTTGGGCAAGTATTACTTGGAAGTGAGAGGGCCATCATAAAGCTTATGAGTTAAGATTGAGGAGGACCTTGACGCATTCCAGATAGAGATAAAAGTTTCAAAGGCGTGTCTGCAATAGTCGACCGACATGGAGCTTGGTTTGGACTCTTGGATTCAATTCCAGAATGTCTTGTTAGTGATCTAAACCAAAATCTCCATCGACCTACAGCTAACATACAAATGTCATTACTCCCTGAAGATCAAAATGCTTGGTTGGTCGTGATACTTTGCAAAAGAGAAAAGGGAAACAACGTAATAAAACAATCTAATTGAAATAGCTTGAAAGATTACAAGACTAACGAAGGGGTTATATAGGTTGACCCTAATAAGTAATAACACAAAAGGACTAAGCTACCCTGAACATAAAAGGTAAATAACAATGCAAAAGAGCATCGTGAGTTTGCCAAAAAGATAACTACTAATCGACTTTTGTAGTGGCGATGAACAATGCAAAGCGGTGCTGCAAATAATATCAATGAGAGGTTCAATACCAATCAAAGTGTCGAAACTGCAAACAAGTGTTAACCAAAACTAGAACATGCGAATAGGAAGGAAGAGTGCGTCATAAGGAGGAGAACAAACTGCAAACCAAAACTAGAACATGCGAATAGGTAGAAGAACCGATGCCAAACAGATGCAAATGGGAGCAGATGCCTAACAGATACCAATAGGAGGAAGACCTGATGCCGAACAAATTTTGGTTGCAGATTTTAGAGAATTACACCGGAGTACAAAAAAAAAAAAAAACTGACTGCCAATGCAGATTTCAGAGAAAGCATACGGGAGGGAGGAGAGATGTGGATTTTAGATTTACTAAGGGAGACCTAAAAACATAGACAGGCTGATTCCATAATTGATTGCAGAAACAGAGAGGTACAGAGCCATAGTCAGAGGGTTAGAAGTGCAAAAGGTTCATAAGATTCAAAAGGTGCAAAATGCAAAAATTATTTAACAGAGGCGAGAAGGTTCAACTGATACCAGATGTAGTAGTTCAAATCCATGCTTCGAACGAATACCAAAAATCAAACACCAAACCCATTTGCAGAGAGAGAGAGAAGACCGATTGATGCAAAAAAAGAGAGTGAAACTGACGGAGAGAAAGAGGGCGATTGACTGAGACGACTTAGAAGGGGCTGAAGAAACTTGGACGAAGTACATAGCTGATTTCAGATGCAATCAGAAGTTGCCGGAGGCTGACAGTGCTCTGGCGAGGGTCGCGGAGTGCAGAGCAGTGCCAAAACTTACTGAGGTTTGCAGGTCTGAAGATAACAGCACCAAAGAGGGCTGTTGGGAGGGTCGCCGAAGCTTCAACAAGGGTTGCCAGATGCTGACGGAGCTCCGACGCTGCTGTGTTGTGTTGCGTGTTGCTACTGCTGCTACATCATTTGCTGCTGCTGCTGATGCTGTGTTGCTACTGCTGTTCAAAGAAGAGGGAGAGAGACAAAAAGGGGGTGCATATTTATGATGCAGATTCATAGTGCCTGGCGGATGGCGGCGAGGCTTAAACCGCGCCTGCTGGAGAACGAATTCCAACAGGCCTAGATCTTAGGCTCTGATACCATGATACTTTGCAAAAGAGAGAAGAGAAACAACGTAACAAAACAATCTTATTGCATTAGAAAACTTGAAAGATTACAAGACTAATGAAGGGGTTATATAGGCTAACCCTAATAACCTTAGCAAAATCCTATTAACACAAAAGGACTAAACTATCCTAAACATAAAAGATAGATAAAGATAACCTTTAGAGAAACCCTAATAACACAAAAAGATAAATAACAATAAACCAAAACCCTAAAATTATACTTCACAGGTCGACCTACAATTCACTAGTGTGGTCAGCCAACGTTTCTGGTACTGTTTGACCAGATAGGGACCCTGCTCTACCACCCTAGTTGGAATTCAAAGTCGATAACATTTAACTAGTTGTTAGATGCTTTACCGCAAATGCCTCCAAGGCCTACTGGAGACATGTTTGATGACTGTAAGACCTCGAGGGCTTAGTGCCTACGCTCTCACGCTTCATGCTTGGGCGAACCTTACCAAAACTCGTTTCTCATTTAGTGGATTAAAAATCATATTGTCTTTGTCACCCTTTCCATTCATAGTCTTCTAACTCAAAAACTTACCCTCTGTTTCATTGAATTATTCGATAAACTTTTTTGTTTTTTGTTCATGTACTAATTGCACGTTTTGGCTGTTCTGATTACTTTGTGGGGAGTCTTGTGACATTAGTTTCAATGTAGATGCATACAGATAAATTCACATCACATAACAAGTCTCTCCTTGTTCCTTTTGCATTTTCCCCTTGCATGACATTTTGACACAAGGAAAAAGTTTTAGATGCATCCGGATATTATTATTTACCTATATTGCGTAAAGCTGCATATAATTGTCACATTCGTATCTGATATAAATGCAAGCAGACCCAATGAAAGATAAAAGATAATATGTCGACATATACATACGTAAATGTATTTTAATGTTGTCTATTTGCTGCATGCTTGCCTCTTCCACGTGCCAGAGATTTTGTTTGTAAGCATTTATCTTTCTCTGATATGTTATGAGGTAGCTGTAGCAGTGTTTTTCTACCCATTGTTTTATGATTTCTTTCTTGGAGTACGTGGTCCATATTTGTATACAATGTGTCTGTAGTACGGTAATTTCTCTCTACTTGAGGGATTAATTTTTTTAGAGGTCTTCTTCATTCCGATGGCATTGGATTTATGCAGATAGCCACTGATGTAGCTGCTCGAGGATTAGATATTCCTGATGTTGAAGTAGTGATAAATTACAGTTTCCCTCTCACAACGGAGGATTATGTCCATAGAATAGGGAGGACTGGACGAGCTGGTAAGAAGGGTGTTGCCCACACATTTTTCATGAAAGAAAACAAGGTAAAGAAAAGCTGACATTGTTATGGGATATGAATTCTTGAATTCCTAAAGTAACAATTGTTAGTCCGGAGATTGGGTGATTATTTTTGCTGAGAAAAAGTGGATTTTACTACAGGGATTAGCTGGGGAATTGGTAAACGTTCTGAGAGAGGCTGGACAGATTGTACCTACTGCCCTTCTAAATTTTGGCACCCATGTAAAGAAAAAGGTGTGCTTTCCTTCCCCTAGTTTTTTTCACTTTTTGTTGAGATTTGTGTCACTGGGAGAGTTTATCCTTGTGTGAGTAGAGGACATCAATTTCTGTGTGGTTACAGTGGTACTTAAAAAGTTAAAAGTAGAATCTGGTGTTAGACATGCAACTCCTCTAGAGCTTGATGCTCTTAGGGGAGGCCTCTTTATACTCTTTACCTTCGAAAAGCGATGATATTTCCCTACAAGTGATTGATATGTTGGATAGCTCGAGATACGTTATTTGGCCCATTTGACAGCATGAGCTTTTCGGGTAATTAGTGATCTGACAAAATATTAGGTTAGAACTTTTGTTTTTATAAGGTATTGTCCTTTCCATTCTCTCCCCTTACCAATATGCTTCGCTCTATGTACAGATGTTTTCTGGACCAAGTGCAAATGAGATTTTGCCTACACGTGAGAGTGGGTGTTAGATAGATTGATAGACATTGCTGCTCCTATTTCCTAACAACTTAAGCAATTGGGAGAATTAATGAACTTGCAGTGGGCATAGTTTTAACTTTAACTGATGCCTAAACTTGTCTCTCACTTTTATGAACCCATACCTACTGGTTTAAAGGAGCTGATTTTACTCCTTGACTTGAATGCAGGAATCAAAGCTCTACGGGGCTCATTTTAGAGAGATTGCTGTTGATGCTCCAAAAGCCAAGAAAATTACATTCAACTCTGATGATGAAGATTGAAGCCGACAGCAATTCCAAACCGTTGAGCCTGTACCGAACCTATTTGATACCTGATTATCAACGTTTGGTGCCTAGGTTTTACTTTTTGGGTGTCATCAGCCTTTACCCTCTGCAGGTTTTGAGCACAAAGGCAAATACGATTTTGGGTACAGCCAAGGTCATTTGACATGGCCTATTCGTTCCTGGTTTCAGATCTTCTAATCTCTCCCTCTCTCTGCGTTAGCATCATCACAAGGTAACTTGTGCAAAAATATCAGAATCATCTATTTATCTTATCTTTTTCATTTTTGTGTTGGTTAACATCATTTTTTGTTGATCGTCCCTGTAGCTCCTCGGTTCTTTAGAGGTTTAGGGGGGGCCACTGTTTCAGTGGTATTCTGAGAGCAGCCACTTTGTGCATTTTGCCAAATGTTAGGTCTGTATCCAATCATCCTCCGCCCATACCCCCAATGATTGGGGACTAAATGGGTTCTGTTGTTGTTGATCGGCATCTCTTTTTTCCTTTGAGAGGTCTTGACTGAAAAATGTTTCACTCTGTATTGGTGGATTAATCAACATAATACATACTATTACATGTTTCTAGTTCAATTAATTATTTGAAGTTCTTGCTTAATAACTTCGTTGATTCCTCAGCCTAAGAATTAAATTGCTTGGTGAACTGCAATCGAAATGTTCATGTTCGTAATTTACGATACTGGATTTGTTCTAGTTGTGCTGTAGTCTAGTATTTTTGAGATTGTGATGAATGTGTTAGGTTGTTGAATGATTAGCAAATCCTCGCAGCTACGAGTTTACTTTATTTTGTTCCATATTTGGAAGGGGGAGAGAGGGGCTTAGGATGAATAAAACGGAATATATAGGAGGTAACCAATAAATTGAAATAGGGTTGTAAGCAAGTTGAATATAGTGATACTAATTCAGTGTTTTTTGGCAACAAAAAGTTATATTTGTCAGTTTGGCATTGTGTTTCAAAACTTATGGGTACAAAACTTATGGCTCCGTGCAGATGGGGTTGTAAGCAAGTTGAATAAAATTTGATGATTATATTTGTCACTTCGGTCCCTTCATGATAAAATCATGGCTCTGTGCCTCTGTCATTCGCACAATCTTTTCCACATGAAATAACAGAGAAAAAAGGGTAAGGATTCTCCTCTTTTTTTTTTTTTTTTTCTGGCAAGTGAAGGAATCTTTTTTCCCGTTTAAGAACTTTTGTTTTGCTTTCTCTGTTCCAAAACACCAGCTGAGTTTCAATTGCAAATTTGTGGGCATATTCCATGGTCCGAATGTGTACAAATTTGTCAAGAGTACTGTAAGCTTTCTTTTGCAACGTCTTTCAAAACACTAGCTGTATTTCAATTTTATATCTCTGGCGGACCAAAATTTTACACATCCTTATCCTTGACATAAGCAAAGTTATCTGGCTTTGTTGTAATAGTTGGGAAACATAGCACTGGCCTTGTTCGTTTTCTTGTTTAGTTTTAGTTTTAGTTTTGATGACATCATCATTTTTCTCATTTCTTTCTCTATCTCTCTTCACTCATTATTCCTGTTAACATCATCAAAACTAAACTAAACTATCTAACCAAGCACAGTCCAAAGTTATGAATCTCGTACCGTACCGGCCGGTACAAGCCGAGATGTACTGTACCGGAAGAAAAACGGGACACTTAAGGCTATGTTCCGTTCCGCCTCAAATACCGCTCTATCTCGGTTGTTCTGGTCAATTCCGGCTGTTCCGGGCCATCCCGGGCATTTTCAGGATCTCGGCCGGTACCAAAAACCCAAATTTTTTGGGGATTTCTAAACACAAAAAACGCATAAGAAAGGGACCATGAACGCCGACGAGGTCACGAGCGCCGAACCAGCAAACATACACATCTAGATTTGATCTTCTTCTTGCAACACTCGATGCTGAGAAATAGCAGATCATGTTTATTTTTCTGATTTAAGAGTGCGACGAGGGACTGTGAGATGCTCTAATCTGTGTAGACATGCAGCGCCATCATTGTCGTTGTCTGATAGAGAGAGAGCAGATTCTGCCATGGATGGCCGCTAGAGAGAGAGAGAGAGAGAGAGGAGACAGAGGTGAAAGTTAAGACTTAGGGCTAAATAGAGTTATTTTTCAAAACATCCCTCAAACTATGCTCTACATGTGCACTTCGTCCTCAAACTATCAACTTTGTTTATTTGGTCCTCCAACTATCAAATCCCATTGCATTTGGTCCTTTCTCTAACAGAAGTTACTAAACTAACGGAAAAGAAGAAGAGGAATGGCACAGCCGTAATTTCATCCAACTCAAAGGGTCACAATTTGCCCAAGCCAACAAAACCCCTTTTCCCGTTCAAAAAAAAACAAAACCCCTTTTCTCTCTCTCTCTCCCTCTCTGGAACGACAAAATCCATTCTCTGTCTCTCTCTTCTCTAGAACGGCAATAACAAATGCTGCAGGACAACTGACCTTATCATCCATGGTAACCTTCAGCTGCAAGCTCTGGTTCTTCCTCTTCATCTTATACAATCGGCGGCCCAACATAACAAACTCGATCACCGCCGCAGCCACCGACAAAGTCCAAACAGGGCTAACCCTGAAAGCACAGAATTTCAAAAACTCAAATGGAACCTTCCACCACACAACACTCCTCTTCTCTTCCTCACCACTCTGATTCACCGGTCCTATTGCAACACTTCCATTTCCACCAGAATTCACATCTCCACCACATCCCCCGCTCTCTTCCCCCAAAACCTCTGGCCTTTCACCGGAATTTGCTTTACCATCAATACCCACATCAATATTCTGCTCCAAGCCGCTGAATTCCATCGAATTCGGTCCAATCCCACCAGAATCAAACCAAAGCTTCCCCATATCTTCACCGCCGGCTCCAATTTCTCCAATCCCTTCAAAACCCACTTGCAAGGGGATGATGACTCAGATGAATGCCATTCCTCTTCTTCTTTTCCGTCTTTTCCGTTAGTTTAGTAACTTCTGTTAGAGAAAGGACCAAATGCAATGGGATTTGATAGTTGGAGGACCAAATAAACAAAGTTGATAGTTTGAGGACGAAGTGCACATGTGAAGCATAGTTTGAGGGATGTTTTGAAAAATAACTCGGCTAAATATCTTTCATTTGTTTGGCACGTGGAAACCAAGATGTTGCTCTCCAAACAAATGAAAGGTTGGGATTGAAAAGGTAGACTGTAGTAGTTAAGAATTGGTTCCGGTTCTGTATGTTTCGGTCCGTAAGTGAAAGTTTCATATTTTTAGAAAATTATACCATAGTATATTGCGATTAATCCGGAACGGTATACCGGTACGCACCGGTACCGGAACGTACCATCCTAGTAAGAAAAACGGGACGCTCAACGGTACGAGATTAATAACTTTGGCACAGCCAGTGTGGTTAGCTACAAAATGTATATGTTATGCAAATTTGGTAAATCCGGATTTTTTTACCAGTTCTTTTGGATAGTTTTGATCCACTTTTTATTTTTTGTTTCTCCCTCCATCCCAAATTCTTCGCCCTTTTTGGGAAATTATTGCATTTTGCAGGCATAAAATAGCATGAATTCTTGTCTTTAAATTTTGACACCAATTTAAAGATCTCATTTTGATAATAAAAAATTGGTGTGAATTTTTTTAAAATATTGTCATATAGTGTACTCCATTATTTTTTATGCACAAAACACGTTTTACCAAAAAGAGCAACTAGTAACTTGGGAAAGGGTAGTACGAGGTTCTTTATTATACTCTTGTGAATTATGATGACCCTTTGTGTAGTTACTTCAAAGCCGCATCGTTTACGTAGTTTTATACTCCCTCCGTCCCAATTTCTTGGTCATTCTTTCCATTTTGGGATGTCCCAAAATATTTGTCCCACTTCTAAAAACATCCATCAAAATTAGGTCACTTTCCAATTTTACCCTTAAAAAGTACTTTTCCCATCTTAATTGGCTAGTCTATTATCTTTTATTTTATAACGGTTTTTATGATTTTGAAAATTTTGTATAATAAAACTAATTGATATCTATCAAACAAGATCCATATTGAATATGTTTTGACTTTCATATAATAAATTAGCCTCACAAATTTGGTCACAGTAATATTGACTGGATTTAGGGGCAAAATAGAAAAGTCAATACAAAGTTTTCACACCCCTTAAAAACCCACTTCCCCAAAAGGGGCAAACAAATTGGGACGGAGGGAGTCAGCAATTAATTTTGTACAGATATTCAGTAATGTAGCTTACTTCAATTATTCTTTGCTTTTATAATAACTTGAGGTGTTCTCACTCAGTTTACGCATACCTAGATGGCTGGACTTAGTATGAGATCCAATTCCAGCATCCACAAGCAAATTGAAACCAAGACAAAGCACCGTATAAACCGGCCCCATAAAATTTGGCCAAAGTCTCTATATTAATTGCCCCTAAACCCCAAGTTCTCATCACTAGAACAACCCCTTGAGATTTATCTTACCTACGTATTCTGTACGAGTTTGTCAGAAGTCATGGCCTTTCCAGAAATTTTCTTGAATGCTGATAGCTTTTAGGAATTTACTCAAATGACGTTTTCCTCAAATTCTAGTTATGGTATGTTTTTCAGTCCATTGACTGTGAAGGGGTGATAGCCCAACGGGTTGGTTTGATGGTCAAAACTTAGGTTTTAAGAGTTTGTTTTCTCCTAAAGTTTCAGAAACCTCTCAGGTGCTTTCAACTCCTTTAGTGTCAATTCATAAACAGCTTTGCTCTGACTTAAAATGAGAGTCACTAGCGGACAGTGGAATTGGTTTTCCATAATTAGTCGAAAGTCGAAGTGAGCATAAGCTGGCTCAGACACCAAGTTATAAAAAAGTTGTGAATGGGTGGGAGCAGAAACCCAATTTGACTCATTTTGCTTTTTTGGTGCTCTTTTTGTGAATAACATGTGTTTTTGTGGAATTAAATAAGTGTCCTGTTTCATAGATTTATTTTGGTTCCTATCCTATTGAGTTTGAATACTTATGCTAGCATCTTGACTTTCAAATAATACCAAATACACCCTTTGTCTCTCCTAATTACCTAAAAATTCTGGTTGTCATTTTAATTGAGAATTATTCAATGGTGGGTTTTCAACCAGAATGCCTATTTAATTTCCTCTTTTTTTTTTTAAGGACAAAAGCTAGCATGTTTTTATTACTTTTAAGGCTATTTAAAAGACATTTATGCTAAGAATACCTTCACCCTAAAATTAATAGAAGTGTATTTTAGGAACACATTTTTTTTGCTTAATTATGGATGAGTTAAAACTTATATTATGGGATCGAAAAAGTAAGGAGAAATATGTGTTTGCTAAACGAGTTAACCTAGCTTGAAAAGAAAGTTAATTGGCAAATTCAAATAAATAATTAATCAAAAGAATCAAAACTTGGCTAATTGGCCCCTAGCCGACCTACTACTGCGTTTAGGATATCTAAACAACGTGGGCGATCATTCTTTTTTTTTTTTTGGAAACTTTTCTAAACATTCATCTTTTGTCAGATTGTTTGCTTTCCCAGTTTGTTAAGGACAACTACAATACTACATGTTCAAACAAAGTTCATGGGGATAAAACTCAATTGTTTTCTCTTGTTTGACTTTTTAAGTCGAAGATTTAAAAAAAAAAAAAAAACACCTGAAATTTAAAAGCGCAATTTACCCAAAAATAATACTAATTTTTTTTCCTGTTGAAAACAAACAATTTTTGGCTTGAAAATGGAGTTTTTAGACATTGTAAATATAAGCTTTCTCCAATGATTTCATAGAGTCGTTTAACGTATAATTAGATCAAGAGGCGTGGATTAGATTTTCTTTTGGGTTTATTTGTCTTGATCGAATAAAGTAGATCGAGAACCTCATATGTGACATAATTAGCTTGACAGAAATTTAGAACTTCAAAGCATGTGGTGATGATCACATTTTTAAGTACTCAATTCAATCATATTGTGATGTGGTGGATCTTTGTCATCATCAAGGTTGCTCCCTTGGTCAAGGGGAAATGCAATTTATCTTTCTATACCATTGAAGACTTCAGGAGCTGCTTGGATGAGATTAGGGGACAAAAATTGCAATCTGGTCTCTTACGTTTGTCTTTTCCATCACCCAAAAAAAAAAAAAACGAAATTATGATCTGGTCTCTAGTTAGCTCTCTTTGTTGGTAGTTTTCCGTTTGTAGCTATTTAACTGTTTCATGTATTTTCTTCCTTTGAGTAGTTTTTAAGCACATGATTGGATTGGGTTTGAATGCCAATTTAGAGCAAGTTCAATGTTAAATGTAAAATGGCTTTATTGCCATAACTTGG
Source organism: Vaccinium vitis-idaea (assembly GCA_963854785.1). Taxonomy (NCBI): domain Eukaryota; kingdom Viridiplantae; phylum Streptophyta; class Magnoliopsida; order Ericales; family Ericaceae; genus Vaccinium; species Vaccinium vitis-idaea. The sequence goes on along the minus strand of OY978223.1, from coordinate 20,785,120 downwards.
CACCAAAAAGTGTTTTTTGCCCAAAATATAAAACTGTCTCTCCAATGGTTGGTTCTTTAGAACCAAACAGTTCCAAATTGAACTACCATCCATCTCATTTTTCACTACTTTTTCAACCTCAATTCAACTATCTACGCCATTTTCAACCCTTGTTGTCATCTAATTTTTCAACCCCCTTTCCCAACTACGTTCTCAACCTCTGTTCTCACCTATTTTGTCAAATAATTTTCCATCCATCATTCTCAACCCCCGTTCTCAATTAGTTGGATGCATTTACCCCTCAATAATGCTTCATTCTTGTTGTGCAGAAGCGTTAACAAACGTAGAAAACTTTGATTTATGCTATGTAATTGAACACCCAGAGAAAAGAGAGAACAATCATAAAGAACACAGATTTTACGTGGTTTGACAATGAATTCCTACTCCACGGGCAGTCAGATGATGGGGGTTTAACTAATCAGAAGAGAATCAGATGCCTGAAGGCTGCAGATGAACTCCTAGAGTTTCTCTCTTTGCCTCTCACAGAAATCCAGATATGAAAGCAATACAATACAAGAAAACCCTAAAAAATGCATTTATAGGGCTGTTGTACAACGCCATGGTCTGGACCATGCCCTCGCTGGTCCGAACCAAAGTTGCTGAGACCAAAAACACCAAACCATGATTGGTGGTCCAGAATACGGGTGCTGCGAGTTACAATTTTTGTCCAGAATTGCCCGAAATTGCTTGGTCCGCACCATAGAAGCCTTGGTCTGGACCCACAAATGTACTACGCTGCAGGAAATGCAAGTTATTCTGCCGAATGCCCTTTATCACGACCACAACACCATTCACAACCTTTAGAACTCCACCGTCAATGGTAATCTGGTAACCCTTGGAGTCTAAAGCACCCACTGAAATTAGATTCTTCGTCAAGTCTGGTACATACCGAACATTAAACAGAATACGAACAGACCCATCATGTAGCTTCAATCTGATCTTTCCTACCCCAACTGTCCTACAGGCGTGATCATTGCCCATAAATACTGTTCCACCCTCAAGCATGTCAATGCTGGAAAACCAGTCCTTGTTAGGACACATGGTAGGTACACCCAGAATCCAAGATCCACTAACCAGCCTCACAAGCTAATGAAGAACCCATTAGAGCAAGATTATCATCCTTTTGTGCTACATTGGCGTCATCTGCTGCCCTATATTTTAGGACAATCCTTCTTCCAATGCCCCTTCTCGCGATAATAGGCATATTGATCCCTAGCAACTCTACCAGAAACAGACACACTCCTCCCTCTCCCTTTGGATTGAGAGCTCTCATGATTATCGTTATTTTTCTTTGCTTCAGACCTTCTCCTGACAGACAAAGCTTCAACTGAACTTGAACAGAGCTTGATTACTATCCATGGGCTTGCATGTCCCTATCGCGGTACTCATTATTCGCAAGAGCATTAGAGACATCATAAAATTTAATTGAATCCTTTCCATACAATAAGGTGGTAGACAGATGATCATATTCCTTGGACAAAGAATTCAATAACAAAAGGGCTTTATTGTCACACCCCAAAATGGGAAATGACCGGCCGTGAACCACAAGGCCAATTGATGAATCACGAAACCTAAAAAAAAATTTAAATATGAAGTCGACAAATACCAAATAACCATTACTTATTGTTAAACAAAATAAAGCCAATATGTCTCAACCAAAGCATGGGGAACTACCGTCCCATGAACCAGATAATAAAATTATCCACCATCAACAAAAATTATCCCATAATTATTTTTACAAAAAGGTTTAACAATATGCGGAAGCGAATAAATAAAATACTAAAACTAGGATGCAATATCCTATGGAGGTCGACACAGAATTCCCCAAGATGCCGCCAGAGTCCTCACCTATATATTGACTCAGTTTTCCTGAAAATGATGTTGGAATAAATTCATCAGCTGACAAGCTCAGTAAATGGCAAAACATGTATATTAGATAAAGTTTTAAAGTAGGAGTTAAAAATAAATTTCCATGCAAACATAATTTGGCATTTGACATACGAAGTGTACAACAAAACAACAATTTATACCAATAAATCCTTTCTACCAACAACAAGTCTTAATGGTGATCACAATACGATATCCAACAATAATGGGGAACCACAACCAATACCAAATAGTACCAAGTGCCAGTGACCAAAAATCTCATAATAATTGGATCCAATACCAAAACTTAGAGTCACCACGAGTAGGCAGCCAATAGAACTTTTCCCTGAGAATGATCCGGTCAAAATCAACCATTGAGCATTAGGGGTCACCGGCCAGAACACGGTCTCTTCCCTAATGGCCAGAGTCACCCGCATACAGAGGATTAATTTCCCTGAACTTTCAATAATAAATGTTCCCAATAATATCTATCAAGTTCTCACCAAAAGATCATTCTAGAACAATAACTGGTTCAAACAAAAACCACCGCATGCCAATTTTAAGAAACAAATATAAAGAAAATCATGTAATCCAATTAACAGTAAAGAATCTTTCTAAAAGAATAATTTATGGGACACTGGGAGTTTCGAAAATACGTAACATGCTTAACCACTCACCTGAGTCGAACGACAAAGCAACTCGAACACACAAAAAGAGACTAACCTGTATAAAATATGAACAAAAATAATTACAATTCAACTAGTCTCTGTAACGTAATCTATAACAGTTCGGAAGAAAATAAATTAACTTCCTAAGCCTAAACTAAAACATCCTCCAGCCACCAAACGTGTACTACATAACCCGTTATTTATCTCCAATTTCATTTGACAAGTTCCCATGTAATCTGCTCACAAAGTGTACTACACCGCGACACGTACAGCACATGGCTGCCACTCCAGACACCAAACCATGAAACCATTCCATTCTCCCACAAGCAATAACACCTTGCATGTATGGCTTGAACCCATCCATAGTTCAATTCCATAAAATAAATAATTCTTCTTAGTTGATTTGTGCAAAACTCAAGCCAAATCCCAACTACCCTGCCACCAATTCCACTGATCTACATCATCCAACCGTCCCTTCGGGGACATCCGATAGAATTGGAACCATACGTCATCCAACCAAATTTAAGTTCTTACTCATACCCATGTACAGCCAAAACGTGAGAAAAAGAAGAGAATGAAAAAGAGAAATTGGGCTGGCAAGAGAAAACTTACCCGATTACCAAAAACAATCGGAATCACCTATTGTGGCTTCTCTCTCTCTCTCTCTCTCTCTCTCTCTCTCTCTCTCTCTCTCTCTCTCTCTCTCTCTCTCTCTCTCTCTCTCTGTGTGTGTAACTTGTTCTTCGAACAAACCCTACATAAACAAGAAAATAATTTAGTACATGGAATAATAAAATGATTTGGGAACGGAATATATGCTGACATGCATCAAACCTAGGGTTTGTTCGAAGAACAAGTTACAACGAAACAGAGAGAGAGAGAGAGAGAGAGAGAGAGAGAGAGAGAGAGAGAGACGTTACCCATACCCAATCTGGTCTTCCTTCGATCTTCTTCCTCTTCCTTCGTTTTTCTTCTCCTCCCTCTTTTTCTCTCTTTGATCGTCTGTGGTGTGTTGAAGAAGATTGGGGTGGTGTGTTGAAGAAGATTGGGGTAAGAGCATCTCCACTCATGGACCAAATATTTCACCAAATTTGAGTAAAAATTTGGTCAAAAACTTGATTTGATAAACACCCCTTCCAATGGAAAACCACCTTTTTAACCAAATTCTAGTTAAAATTTTGTCAAAAACTGTTTTTTTGTTCATTTTGGCCCCAAAACTTTCCCGTCATTTTGTAAAAACAGTTTTTTTTTTCGTTTTTTTTTTTCATTTTGTCAATTCCTTCTCATCCGTTGCCCTCTGCAAATTTTGGTGTTGAGCCGTTGCCTATTTGGAACAAATAAAGCCGTTTGAATATTTGGTGAAAGATTTGGTGTTGATCAAATTTGGTGAAAATTTTGTCCAAATTTGGTGTTGAGCAAATTTGGTGAAGGAGTGGAGTGGGTTTTTGGGAGATTTTTCACCGAATTTAAATTTGGTGAAATATTTGGTCCAAGAGTGGAGATGCTGGATATAACCCGTAAGTTTGTTTTGACCCGCGAACCCATTATTATCAGACCCAGTTAGCTCTTTTGACCCGCGTGTGGGCTTTTTAAATCACAGCCGTCCGTGATGATCCAACGGCAGTGATGTGTAGGTGCGTTTTTTTCTTCCCATCAGGGTCCCTTATGGGAAGCTAATGGTAGGTATATATATATACACACACACACACAAACCCACGTTCTCCTTTAACCCTAATAATAGGTCACATATTGTTTGCTTAGGGCGTTCTTATGGTCTGGGGTTCAACTCAAACAGGGTGGTGCTAAAATTAAATGGGAGTGGGTTTGTGCTCCAAAAGAAGAAGGGGGATTGGGGTTCAAGCCCCTTACGGAATGGAATAAGGCCACCATGACTAGGCATTTATGGGCTCTTAGTAAGAAGACTGACTCTTTGTGGGTCAAGTGGGTTCATTCCTATGTCATCAAACAAAAGTGTCTATGGCAGATGAGATTACCACACGAGTCGTCCTGGACTATCAGGAAATTATTCAAGCTCAGGGATCTAGTGCAACCGTTTATCAGGTATGTGGTTGGGAATGGTAGAAATACTTTTCTCTGGTTGGATCATTGGCACACCGTTGGTCCCCTTTATAAGGTGTTTGGTGAGGCTATTGTACGGGATGTTGGGAGTTCTCTCCTTGCAAAAGTCTCATCAATCATCCAACATGAGGAGTGGCATTGGCCTAGGCAACGTAATAGAGCAATCATGCAGATCATGGGAAGTACTCCCCTCACTTTGAGGCCAAATACTTTACTTGCCGATTCTGTTGTTTGGATTCCTGCTTCTAATGGAACTTATTCTGTTAAAACTGCTTGGGAGGCTCTTAGAGCTCCTAAACCTAAGGTTCTATGGGCTCCTATTGTTTGGTTCAAACAAAATATTCCTCGATGGGCCTTTATCATGTGGCTAGTATGTTGGGGCAGACTTTCGACCAAGGATAGACTCCTTTCCTGGGGAATGGCAGTGGATCCCTTGTGTGTTCTGTGTGCTAGTGAGGCTGAGTCTCATGGGCACTTATTCTTCTCTTGTCCCTTCGCATCCCAGCTTTGGTCCAGGATTCTTCATAAGTTTAAAGTTTGTCGGCGTCCAGGAAATTGGGATTATGAGATATCTTGGGCAATCCTTCATTTAAAGCATAAAGGCTTCCCTTCGGCGTTGTACAAGTTAGCTGTGGCAGGTTCTGTGTATTACATATGGAAGGCAAGGAATGAATACATTTTTGGCAACAAAATTCCTAACCTTGAAGGTATTTGGGAGCAGCTCGTTCGTGATGTCCGGGATAGAGTCTACACATGGAGGAAAGTGGGTGGTAATAGTGTTAATCGTGATCTTTGTAGAGCCTGGAATATTTCTACGAAACTTTTGCTTTGAGTGTCTTGTATAGCCCAGAGTTCTTATTCATACAGTTTTTTCCAGGATCTGTTTTAGTTAGGTTCAGGGGTATGCCCCTTTGATCTCTTGTATCTAGTTTCTTTTTTTGGTTATAAAATCTCTTTTACCAAAAATAGGTCACATATTCTAAATAGAAAATAGGTAACTAATTAATTAGAGTATTAAAAGTAACATACACATCTATAATAAAAAATGGCCTAATAAATGTTATCTACTATAATTAGGCTTATACCCTCTAAACTATAACAATGTCAATAATACCCGCAAAAATAATTAAATAGGACCCAACCACAATACCCAATTGTAAATAGCAACATACTTAAATAAGAATAAAAATAAAAAATACTAGGGTGTAACATTTATCCTCATCCAGAATCAACACAATTGGATTTAATAAATCCGTAAGTATTTTGTTATAATCGTTCAAGTGCTCAAACATAGTTATACTCGAACAACTTCTTCTTTAGGTAGAGACGGTTCTCTACGCTCTTGGTCATGAACTTATCCTCGAGTTTCTTCCAAAGATCCTTCGCCCATGCTTCTCACATAACAAAATACTTCTGATCCTTCGTGAGACACATACTAATAAAACCATACGTCTGGCGGTTGATCTGATCCCATTCTTGCTTGTCACAGTTCTTAGGCTTGTCCCACAAAGCAAAATCCAACTCATGTTGGATCAAGACATCCATAACCTCGCACTGCTACATACCATCCAATTTTTCTACATCAAATTTTGCATCAGACATAATTGCCTGCGAAGCACCATGCCGAAAACTTGAAACAAATTTGGAAGATGAAAAATAATCCTTTGGATTTTTACCGTCCTTCGGAGGTTTACCGGAGTCGTCAATCATTGTTCTTCAATAGCGATAGCAAAAATCACCAGAAACAAACCCTAGGCCTAAAACTCAGAGCTTTGATAGCAGTTTGTTGTGCGGAAGCGTTAACAAATACAAAAAACGGATACGATTTATGCTATGTGATTGAACAAACCAGAGAAGAGAGAGAGAGAGAGAGAGAAAGAAAGAGTAACCACAAAGAACACAGAGATTTTATGTGGTTCGGCATTCGGCAATGAATACCTCCTCCACGGGTAGTTAGATGATTGGGAGTTTCACTAATCAGAAGAAAATCAGATGTCCGAAGGCTATAGATGTGCTCTTAGAGTTTCTCTCTCTGTCTCTCACAGAAAACCAAATGCGAAAGCAATACAATACGAGAAAACCCTAAAAAAAAAACATTTATAGGACTGTTACACGACGCCATGCTCTGGGCCATGCCCCACTGGTCCGGACCAGAGTTGCTGAGACCAAAAACACCTACCAAGATCGGTGGTCTGGACCACAGGTGCTGCAAGTTACAATTTTGTCCAAAATTGCCCGAAATTGCTTGATCCGGACCGAAGCCGTAGTCCGAACCATAGATTCTGTGAACGTGGAAATTGAGCCAAAAATTAACAATTCTTCCCTCTAGATGTATCTTTCGTTGAGTTAATTAAAAAAAAAGTGCATGCCTTCGGTTGCAGCAATCTTGATATAGATTAGATTAGGCGAAGTTCAACACATCTCTACAAGAACCTCCCTTCGTGCTAATGAAAAAACAAATACGTATGTATGTTTCCTTGGTATTGTTATGACTACTGTGACCTCTTTTCCCACATTTCTACTATTGCAAAAGGCATTTGATGCTTGTATAAATTTTCTAACCACACAGAGAAACGTATTGATGAAGTGCAACTAAGACTCGTTTTAAGGACACTCAGGCCACAAATCCAATTTTCTGACTTATCCTCTCACGATGGGTGCAAACGAGTTGAGCGAAACCGAGTTTTGTAGAGCTTGAGCTCGGTTCGTCTAGTAAACAAGCCAAAAATCGAGCTCAAGCTTAGCTCGTCCGTAAACAAGCCGAGCCCTTAAACAAGCCGAGCCATAGTAATTTACTTTTAAACGAGCTAAGCCTATATAAACGAGTCGAGCTTTTGCGAGCCAAGCCGAGCTTTAGCGAGCTCATTTACTAAACGAGCCTATAACTCGAGCTCGAGCTTGGCTCGATTACTAAACAAGCCGAGCCTTAAAGAGCTGTTCGCGAGCTGCTCGGTTCATTTGCAGCCCTGATCTCACCCACATGTATTTCTTCCTACATGCTGCTGTGTTTTCACACCTATTAGTGGGGTCCATCCACCTCATTTCCCACTGTCTCAGAATTAATGAAGGAGAATTTTCTTGCAAATCGTAAGAATTGTTTAAGATCCGAAAACTAAGTTGGTTTCACAAAAATCGAGATTGTTTAGTGTTTGACACATATTTCTCCAGGTACAGGAGAAATGATGATGATCCGAAAACTAAGTTGGTTTCACAAAAATCGAGATTGTTTAGTGTTGACATGTATTTCTCTAGGGACTGGAGAAATGTGAAGCCAACACCGACTGGGGTGTAAGAAGTGTAAGGCGTGCTAGGAGATATGAGATCTCCCAATGTAAAGATGGAAATGCACCTGAATCTAAAAACAAAACCTCATTCAAGCAATGTGATACTTTATAAAGAGGAACTAAAGTAATACCATTCGAATTGCCTTGAACAAGGACTTCAACAACAAAGAAAACTAGATTACATAGAAGAAGAAATGAGATGAGAAGAGATTGACATGGTTGGGAGAGAAAAAAAGGGGAATCGACTAACTAGATAGTTAGGAGATGATACTAATTACAAACTACTTGCTACTGTGAGCTTTTTGGTGCGTGGACCCCTCAAATGATGGCTTAAGGCCTATATTTATAGCCTCAAAAAGACCTTGAAACTACCCATGATCATTAGTTCCTGCCAAATGCTTTCTTTTGCTGCGGATAAATACATGGCTGCCAAGTGTCCCACCAAGTTAAAATAACTACACATGATCACATTAACGCCGATCAAATCCACTTTAACAGATTATTTACAAATTGAAATGCAAAGCATCTTATCTGATTGGTAGTTATATAACGAGTCTGTCATGTCTACGGTGAGGAAAGATTATGGAACCAAAGCATATTTTCCAAAGAGATTAAATGGAAATTAGTTGAAATCCAGTTTCAACCAGAACTTTGGACCTTCTATTGGACAGATTCCTCATCACCCAACAACATAATATGTAATTTTATCGACAGGATTATAACGCATGAATACAATAGGATCGAATGCATTCTCATTAACACCATCAGAGTCAACCACTCAGATACATAGTGTACTATTTTCCACGGCATGTACAAGCATGTATACGCACATAACATACAATTGGAGCCACATTATTCATGATGGACCACATGGAAAAGTCGCAAATGAAAAATCTTGGAAGTAATTGGCTTACTGTGGTATTACAGCTTCTGAACTACCAGTGGTGAAAGGCGATGTGCGAGCGCCATCATTGGGTGCAATGGAGGACACGAAAGACCACAAAGGTAAAACTGCTTCACATTCTTTGAGCTCGAGTCACTTTTCCTCTCTTCAAAGGAACACAGTCATTCACGGATTTGTGTCTCACCATCCATTTTCCAGAAAGATAATAGCACGAAGAAGTCTAGGACATGGTATCTCCTAAAAACGTAAAAACCCGTTTTCTAAATACTCGAGCCAAGTCCACAATTTCAGACTCCCTTATTTGCCGAGTCGTGCTGTCATGCTGCCACAACCACTTGTCTTTACAGGATAACCTATTTGCAATATCGACAGTCAAGCAGGCCATATCTCTACTATTTGTTAATATCCTTAAAACGGGAGCGGAGTATTGAGGATTGGATACAAGTCGATTCAAAAGGATAAGTGCCTCTCGGATAAGCAAAGTTCTGCAGAAGAAAAATGGCACATTAAATAGTAAGTGGCACGTCTAAAAGCAGATAAATAGAATCACAAATTTATTCGGAAAAGTGCAACATTGAACAGAAGTTTGCACTTAATATTGACAATTTTTTTAAACTTTACCAACTAAATTAAGAATAACAAAGGATATGATAGCAACTAAGAGATGTCTGAATTCCCCAAATTAAAATGACTTCGCTCTCTACTTCATGATAAACTCCAATCTAAGAGAACAATAACACAAAAGGAATCTGGACCCATACACAAAAATAAATAACCAAGAAATGAAGAACCTTCTATGAAAAGTCTAAATGACCATTATCGAAGAGGTAAAAGGGGAAAAAGTGCATATATGCGTTATTAACAAATGATTTGAATTTAAATGCATTCCTACATGAGACATCTGTCGTGCAAAAAGTAGAGTAATCAAACTACCACAAGCAGTCAGACAAAACCACCTTAAATAACAATCACCTCACCTTTCTTGAAATATTTCAGGTGGCTCGGAAGAGTTTACTACTTCTATGTCCATTTCTGATACCAACATTTTCAAAATCAATGCAAGAAAAGTGGTCCTTTTTGGAAGCCTCTTGCCCAGCAGAATTTCAAAACCAGATTTCCCCGAAGATGCTAAGAAAGCCAGCAGAGTAACAGCACTCCTGCGAAGTTTCAGTTCCTGAAAACTCGAAATAGATGAAATTGTGCATCAATAGATATTCAAGTGCCATGAACTCTATGCGCGAGTTTCAAGGAATTTAATTGCATCACTCTGACGAAACATTGCACCAACAGAGCTTGTACCTTTTTTATTATCACTTCTAATAATAATATCGTCTACATAGATGATCAACAATATTTTCCCTTGTTCACTTGTGAGAGAAAAGACAGAATGATAAGAATGGCAGGGCTTCATGCCAAATCGCAAGACAGCGTCACTAAACTTGTCAAACCATGCCCTAGGGGACTGCTTAAGTCCATATAGAGCTTTGCAAAGCCGACAAACCTGATTACGATCCCCCTGAGCAACAAATCTAGGTAGTTGCTCCATGTACACTTCCTCTTGGAGATCTCCATGCAGGAAGGCATTTTTGACATCCAGTTGAAATAACAGCCAGCCAAGATTTGCAGCCAAAGAAAATTCTATGTTACGTAAACTCTCGTAATGGTATAAAGTACCCGTGTTAGACACTCGACACTCGAATAAGGGTGTGGGATATGTGACCGATAATTTTCGTAAGACACTTTTATAGAAAACCTAATTGTAATTTGAGTTTATCATGGAAGTACGCATAAACCTCTCTTATTATCCATGAAATGGCTATAGAACCTTAAAGCACCATTTTGCGTAAGAAAATAAACAAAAAATAATAAACAAATTTGTATATTTTTCCGTATCCCTGTGTCCTTGAAATGAGAAATAGTTAAATCCGACACCTAGATACATACCCGCACCCGAGTCCAAGTAACATTGAAAGAAATAAGAACCCGAACAGAACCAAGTTTGGCAACGGGAGAGAATGTCTGAGTAGTCAACACCATAAGTCTGGGCGTAGCCTTTAGCAACAAGGCGAGTTTTATAGTGCTCAACAGTCCCATCAGGAAGATACTTGACAGTAAATACCCAACGATAGCAAACAGCAGTCTTACCAGGAAGAAGATAAACCAACTCCCAAGTAGCATTATGATGAAGAGGAGAAATCTCATCCTCCATAGCTGTCCTCCACTCAGATACAGATAAGACCTCCTGAACAGTGTTGGAAAAAAAACGGAGGAGACTGAAGTAATAAAAGCACGAAGGGAAAGTGACAAATGCTTATAGGAAACAAATTGAGCAATAGGATGTACAGTGCATGACCGAATACCTTTACGATGAGCAATAGGACGGTCAAGGTCGTTGGGATCCCGCAACGGAGGGGAAGACGGAGCGATGGGCCAAGGTGGGGCTGCTGGCTGGATGGCTATGGCTGAGATGGCACTGGATGTTTAGGACGACGCGTATTCACCTGCAAAGGTTGTGGTGGGGGAACAGTACTAGACGGGACGTTTATAGGACCCACAAACTCGTATGCAAGCAAACATTGATAGCGACAGACTCCGAATAAAAAGGGAGTGACTCATTAAAGGCACACACAAAATAACAACGTAAAGACGGAGAGTAACATTTATATCCTTTGCGAGAGTAGCCGAGAAAAATGCACCTAATGGATCGAGAATCTAGTTTGCTCCGGTCAGGATCCAGAACATGGACATAACACGTGCACCCAAAAACCCGAGGGGTAATGAGTGGAGAGGATGACCGGGAAAAAAGACCACATGGGGTATCTCACCCCCAAGGACAGTAGAGGGCATACGATTAATCAAATAGCAGGCGGCAAGAACCGGGTCGCTCCAGTAAGACTTAGGGACTTGCATTTGAAATAACAAGGCACGCATAACTTCTGATAAATGTCGAATCTTGCGTTCGGCAACTCCATTTTGGTGAGGAGTCCAAGCGCACGATAACTGATGAATAATACCATGATCATCAAAAAACTAGATAGTATACTATGAAAATATTCGCGTGCATTATCGGAACGAAACATATGAATGAAAGTACTAAACTGAGTATTTATTTCCATATAAAATTATTGAAAAAGAGTCTTCAACTCTGATCTCTCTTTCATAAGATAAAGGTATGTAACACGAGAGAAATTATTAGCAAAAATATGAATGAAAGTATTAAACTGAGTATTTATTTCCATATAAAATTATTGAAAAAGAGTCTTCAACTCTGATCTCTCTTTCATAAGATAAAGGTATGTAACACGAGAGAAATTATTAGCAAAAATAACGTAGTACTGAAGACCAAAAACATTAGGCACATGAATAGGTCCCCAAATATTTGAATGAACTAACTCAAAAGGACTCGACACACGTTGCTCAACTCTAGGATAAAAACTTACTCGACGATGTTTACTGAACTCACAGACTTCGCATGACAACTCTTTAAGAGAACCAAAGGAGGGCACTAGACGCTTCAAACTCTGAAGAGATGGATGTCCAAGCCGACAATGTTGTTGATAAGAGGACTCTACGGATTGAGTAGGATTATTGGTCAGAAAATACAGGCCACCGCGTTTAACTCCGCCACCAATCTTCCTCCCCGTCTCGAGATTCTGAAACACACAACCATGAGAAGAAAGGGTGACGGAACAATTTAAGGATTTTGTAAGTTGACTAATATACATGAGATTAAAAGGTAAACGAGGGACATGTAATACGGAGTTCAAAGTAAGAGACGAAGAAACAGGGAAAGAACCCAACCCAGTAACATCGGTAGTAGAACCAACTGCTAAGGTAACATAAGATTTTTGACCAATGGATTGACAATGAGACAAGATAGTAGAAGTACCAGTCATATGATTAGTAGCACCAAAATCAATAACCCAAGGGGAAGAAGAAGAAGAGGCAACATAAGGAACAAAGGAACCTATCTGAGCGAACGTAGCCATGGAAAGAGAAGCTGCAGCAACAAAAGGCTAAATCGACATAAGATGCTGGTACTGCTGGTACTCCGATGCTGAGATAGTCACACTACAGTCGGCAGAAGATTCAGTAAACTGTCCAGCATCCTCAGAATGAGCAATTTGATGAGCCTGAGGAAAACCATGAAGATTATAACAATAGTCCACCGTATAACTTGTACTCCCACAATGAGTACACATTCGGGTACCACGGCCACGACTAGAACCACCGCGACCAGAACCACCTCCTCCTGACATGCGACCACTACGATTAGAACTACGACCACTTTACCTAGAATCACCACGACCACCATAACTATTACTCGGATCATAGCTACCAGAACTTCGACCACCAGAACCACAACTGCTAAACCCAGAATCACGGTCGTGACCACGGCAACTACTCAACCCAAAACCACCGAAAACAGCTAAAGCATAACGATCAGATGGTGGCTGAGAAACAGAATCAACATATGAGACAAAAGCCTGGCAAAGACAACTAAAGAGAGGGCAACTCCCGCTCTCCTAATATCTGAGACCGAACTGGATCATAGAATGATGGCAAACCATATAGAAACCAAGCGACCTCCAAATGCTCACGTTGATGCTCCATAACCCGAGGATCACTCGAGATAGGCTCATAGACATGGAGTTCCTCACAAGTGCCACGGAATTTGGAATAGTAGTCCTCCAAAGATCCAATACCCATTGACAAAGAAAAAAACTGGTGATGGAGATCATATGTACGACGAAGATTATTAACACCAGAATACATCAAACCCCAAGGGGTTGGCCTAGTGGTTAAGGCTTGAGAATTAGGGGTTTGCTCCCTCCTAAGGTCTCAGGTTCGAAACCTCGTAGGTGCTATCAACTCCTTTGGGGCCAGTCCATACAGAGCTTTGCTCTGACTTTAAATGGGGCCCCCGCTAGTGAACGGTGGGATTGGTCTCCCAGGATTAATCGAGGTGCGCGAAAGCTGGCTCGGACACCTGGTTATCAAAAAAAAAAAACACCATAATACATCCTGGCAACCCGATTCCACACTTGCTTGGGAGTATCGAGGTAAAACAGAAGCCCACTAATCTAAGGTTCCATACTATTCAACAACTCAACACGAATATGACAATCCTCATCTTCCCAGTCACTATATTCCTTAGCCTCTCTGTTGGGAGGATCATCTGTCAAATAATGAAACTTCTGCCCACCCATATAATAAACTTTGACAGCGTGAGACCAAATAGCATAATTGTTCTCATTCAAAGGGATAGAGGTAATAAATCCTTTTCACGACGCCGAGAAGAGGTAGTACTACCAATAACAACAGAATTAGATCTAGAACCAGAACTAGCAGACTTGTCTTCAGACATTGTACCAAATAATGGAGGGGCCACAACCATCAAATAACCACCACTAAATCAACCAATGAACCAGTCAATCTAACCAATTGTCTACCAACACATCAACAACCAACCACAAGCTACAACCACCAACTAAACCAAGCACCGAACAGCACACATACCCACCATCATCAACAGTGAAAATAGTAGATTCCCACAAGCTTTAATACCCAACATAAATTGATGCGAACAATACAGAAATCAATTCAACTAAATCAAAAGCTTTACCAATCAATACTGAAGAGACGTCAAAGAATGTAGTACACACACCAAGTCACTAACAAAACAAGCAAAGGAAGCAATAAGAGCTCCAATAAGTGCCGACATGCACAGGATAAGGGCTATCGAGAGTCTTCAAGCACTGATGAGCACTAGGTGAGCCTGAACATGGGGTTTCGAAGACTGACAACTACTGGGTAAGAGTCGAATAGGATTTTAAGGTCCATAGGGTACGGAATGGGTCTTGTATGGTCACGTATAGGTCGATTAGGGTTCCTATGGAGGTCGTTTAATCACGTATAGGTCGATTTAGGGTTCGATTTTGGATTTAGAGGGCTCGATGGGAATCAATTTTGGGTCTGGAGGGTTTTATAAGGTTCGATTTTGGCTATTTCGAGAGTCTTTGAACTAGATTAGGTGAGTTTGAGGGTCGAAATCAACTGGGTATTGAACATGAGGGTTTTTTAGAGGTCTGGGAGGATTATTTCGAAGGTTTTCAGAGATCGTAATGGATTTCAAAGGTCGATTGGTATTGGGTTTGGGAGTTTGAAGATTGTTGACTTGGGCTCTGTAATGGATTTCGAAGACGATGGGTCTGTAATGGATTTTGAAGGGCTTCTGTGGGTTTCAACTATGAAAGTAGGGTTTGGGTAGACGATGAATAGTGATGATTATGAATGATGACAGCAAATTTTGGTGTATCTAGGGTGGATTAGGGTTTCGCTCTGATACCATGTTGTTTGAGAGAGATAAGAAGAGAAGCGAAGTGTTAAGGATTAACTAACCCTAACACAAGAGAGAGTAATTTATATTATCACGTAACTCGTTACATAGCATAATTAAGCAATGTGGGACAAACACACATAACTATTCTAACATATTCTAACACAACTCAAAACCTTAATCTCACTTTTTAACCTTTTGGCACCAGTTCTTCCAACCTACTCAAAGATCCCAAACATTTCTTCTTCCAAATAATTGACATGAATGTACAGTGATGATCCCAATGATGCGCATCCAATAAGTGTTGGCTCAAACCATGTCGCCATGTGACAAGATCGTACATCGACGCCAGATCATAGGGGACTATCCTCTTAACCCGATTTCATACATTTGCTCCAACAGGCAGGACTCAAGCTCATAACTCAGTTTCATACATTTGCTCCAACAAGCAGGACACGAGCTCATAATTAAACCAATTCTAAATTTTCTTAGTAAAAATGAAAGGAGAAACAAAGAAAACAAAAAACGAATCGAATCCCCAAGCTAAATAACAGATTTGGTAATTTATGGATAAGTTGTCCTTTTGCTCCACACTCCAACAAGGAACATGTTAAACACAAAAGACAAACCAACACACTAATGATGTCAACAACACGAGAAGTACAAGAAACTAAAAGCACCCTCAAAAAAACATATCAAACAGATACGATCCACACAAAAAGTCAAGGGTATTTTGACAGTTTGAACATTCTAGGCATGGTCAAAACAGGTCACCCATATATGGCTACACTTCAGATATTGATTAGACATGGGCTACAAGCCTTTAACATTTAAAGTGTTTCTGATTTTTTGTTTCATTACATTAACCTCAGATGCCAAAGAGGGGCCTTTAAGTGTGATGCCTTTGGTAATGTAGGTGTGAGGCCTACACCTATCTTTTTCAATTCCTTATCCTTTTCCTTATCTTCTGCTCAAGAACACTATTCACAGGTCAAAGAAGCCCTGCCCTTTCGTATTCCATCATCATCCATGAAAACATTTCAAGTTTTCAACTCCGTCCTACATCACAAACTGAGAACTACAAGAACATAGTATTTTGGATGCAAGTACCTGTGTACCATTTCCATCGCAAGCGACGCAATCTCCCAACCCCTCAACAATTATACTGAATCCTTGGGAGGAAGCATTTTTTTCATCAATATTTGCAGCTCCACTACACTCCGACTCCTCATTACAAAATGTGCAAAACATGACCATTACTTTTGGACCTGCATTCACCAGAGCAACAACAGACCATAAGGTAACCGTGGATACCTACTTACACCTCAACTCTAGAAACTTGTAATCCAGAGAGTAGAAGAAAAAATCATAAGGTAGAAACATTCCGTTTCAAAGCCTGATGAGCTCAATAACTATGTAAAAACCTCAGAACCATAACGTCGCAGGCCATCCATACACCAAGGTGTTTTTTTTTTTTTTTTTCCTTTTTTCCTTCAATTGGTATCTAGGATTCCTCTTTCCTGATAGAATTCACGAAGACATAAAAGGAGTGCCAAAATGGCACCACCAGTGTTTAAGCAAGTTCAGAAAGGCCACAACTTGGGTGGTACAGATTTAGTAGGAACTGGTTCGCCTAAAGTTGCCTTTGGGGAATGGTTCAGTTTTGAGGGACTCCTTTCGCTTCTGCCTTGAACTGTCACAAGAATATCCTTAATGTAGTTCAAAAGTTTTGCCACAGCCTTCTTTTGTAAACTTGATCCTAGAGTTCCTTTAAGCCTCCCCATTTTTTATAAGCAATTAAGAATATATGAGAATAAGTAAGGAAGGGTGCAGCCTCTAAATGGTTCTTTTCAAGACTCCTACAGTGTTACCAATTGCAGCCACCATCCCACACTGCCCACCAACAAGATTACTACCAAAGTGCTGTAGCCACTTATGTCTAATAAAATATCGTAGGCATGAGCCACATAACGCAACAATAAATTTGAACTATTCTGCCCCTTCTCTAATGTTTTATTGAGCTCAACCTGATACATTCGTATCATGCACACAAGAAACAGTAAATAGTTTCATGAATTAAGGGCAAAGAGAAGTGCCCTATAGGTATAATACGTACTTATATGTCAAGAATACTCTGAAAGATAAATAAACTTACGAAACAAAATAGAAAGACAAAAACTACTCCCTCCATTCCAAAATGATGGACCATCTTTCCATTTTTGGATGTTCCAAAATAATTGTCCAGTTTGAAAAGCCAACCCAGAAAAGGTTCCAATTTCCCCTTTTTGCCCTAGTTCTTCAACTACTGGATTATGGGGGAGAGAAGTCCATGGTTTCCTTATATACTGCCAATTTACCGCTTTAGTTTAAATTCAACTTTTGAAATCCTTTTCTAGTACTGGAACCGCCCAATTTACCTCCAATATGGACTGCCGCCAAAACTTTCGGATTTGATTAATTTTCAAGAAAAAATTGGTACCAGTAATTTGGTAGAAAAGTTATTCAAAACATTGTTATGGGCAAAATTGGAAAGCTATAATTTTGTTTATGCAATAATTAAGGTCACTTAAAAAGTTTGAATCCCAAAGCGGGACTATTATATTGGAACAGAGGGAGTAGATCGCATGAGAATAGAAATAAGCCAGGAAGCAAAGTTAAGACATTAGGACATGGTAAGTGAAACAATAATGGCGCAAGGTGCAAAATAAACATGATCTAGTCCTGGCAAAAGAAAAGGAGCAACTTACAGTTTAATAGCAAGTATAAAAGATGTACAGCTTGCTTTTGCACGCTCAAGCCAGATTCCTTCCTTAACAAGTGTGAAATACTTTCAAACGCTGATAATCTTGCAAATCTATTTCAAACAGAAATTCAGCTAGAATACAGATCTTCCACAAGAAACGAGACAAACGCAAAAAAGTAGTCAAAACTTACTTCTCCCTATCCAAGTAAGCATTACTTCTCATAAGAATCATATTCATAATAGCAACAGCTTCAACCCTTACAGATTCTTCAATATTCTTCATGGCTATCTGAAGCATCAGTTCAAAGACAGAACCCCAATCTAAGCAAGATGTTGATACTGCAGAAACAAGATTCCTTTGGTCCTTCCATAAGATTTCTGTATTCAATAATCTTGTTCTAGATGATATAAGACCTGAACCGGACATGTTGTCAGCACCGATAGAAAACAGACTTCCAGTTCTAAGTTCGCAGCCATCTGCAGAGTTGTTCTGAGAGGAAGGTCCTTCAACTATGACATTATCCCTGAGTACAGGACACTGGAAACATCAAATCAAAGTTCATAAGCACGTGAACATATAAAACATGTCTGAAGTATAGTTCACATGGGCAATGAAACTATTGTACTATACCAATATAAAAAATCAAGATAACAAAAAGCACAAGTTCTATCTATTTTAATCTAGATAAGTAACGACAAACCATCTCCTATCATATGAAAGGTCGAGATTGCTAAATTACACATACACGAGTTTTATATTACACTTCTGGGCCCCCAATATATTTGAGTTGTAATATTTTATCCCTAAAAAGCTTTTAAAATAATAAAAATCAACCTACCATGTCCCCGATGTGTCCCACACATGAATATATAGTCATGTAATGGACATGTCACGTGGCGTGTCTCCTCAGTGTCTGACACGGAGACGATGATCTCTAGGAGTGGCGGTGCTTCATAACTTCCAGGCCTTGAGGAAGCCTTAGGTGGGTGGTTTCAATGATTGGATGATTGGAGGAAACTTTCTTAGTGTGGTTGGCTGCTCATCGGAAGTTTTGATGCAACCTTATGGGGCTTTCTTGGTGAATGGGTGTTGCATGGGTCAATAGACTCAAAACAATGGGAACTTGGGAATCACTACAACACCTCCTCATATGTTGCCTCATTGCGAAGAGCTTTGGAATTTTCTCTTTGTTTTATTCCGAATCCATTAATTAGGTGCTTGATGAAGACATGGTGAGGGTGTTGGGAAGCTAAACAGATGCAAGGTTAGGAAGGTGGCATGAAAGCTTGGTTACTTGTCATGTTGCGTTTGATGTGGATTATTTGGATGCAATAGAGTAGGATTAGAAGAAATCTTTTTTGATGATTATCTGTTTTTACTTTTTAGCTAGAAGGTCATTTTTTTATGATTTTGTTTACTTGGGTGTCATGGTTGATGGCCTCTTTCCTTGATTCTTGTTAGAGTTTGTCCCACATTGGTTAATCAATACCTCCAAAACTAGTGTATGAGCTTGGGTAGCCTCTCCTCTTATTGTCAATTGGTTTTGAGTTGGATGCTTTAACAGTTCTTGTGCAGATTCGGTTGAATCCCCTTATATATATCGGTCGATAATGCATCAATAGGAATCCTAATATGAATATTTAGTGATTACAATCTATGTTTGCATAGCTGAAAATAATTATTTGAGACCAAATTATCCTATCTACCACCATGTCCATGTCCCTATTTTTTGAGAAATGTTGTGTCCCCTATCCGTGTTCGTGTCTCCATCCATGTCCATAGAGGGCCCCTTGACTATCATGGATTAATGGGTTTTAATCTATTTGTATTAGATTAATAGGAGAAGGGCGCATACAGTCTTTGTTTTTTATTCTTTTTTTTTATTATGTCCGTGTTCGTGCGATATAGCCTGAAAGAACATCACACACCAAACAACAACTTCCCCTACACCAAGAAATATCATCCTCTCCAACCGCAGGGCCTCTATGGCTATTCAGCAAAGCAAGCAATCCAAACAATGGTCCCATCTACCAATCTTGCAAGGGCGTTGACAGATACTTTGCCACAAACACCTTTCAACAGGAAATTACCCACACAAAAAAAAAAAAAAAAACAGGACAACTCTATCAAACGCATAATTCACCAAACCAACTATGATATTGGAATTTAAATTTAGTGCCCTTACCCACTTGAAAGCCAACAAACTTCAAGAAGTCTTCCTGTGGAAGCCAAATACCTTTTCAGGCTTTCACAATCCCTTTTCATGAGATCTAAACACCTCCGCAATTGTCCACTCACCCTATCTCTCCCCATATTTTGATACCACTACTCAAAAAAACAAAAACAAAAAAAATTGCCTCCCACCAAAAATCTCTAAGGCCACATGCCTAAGCAAGCATTATTAAAAACACGCAAGCTCATCGCAACTATACCCCCTTCTCAACGGAACTACAAACCATGGTACATTCGATGATGTGGTACTTGAACTCTTCCCCAACACCATGCAGGCTACCAACGTGGGTTCCAACGTTCCGTACAGGCATACTTCTCATTAACTCCCACCACTTCATCCTAAACAACTTTAGCTGTGAAACTGCCACAGGAAGAAAGATATAAGAAATAGGGAGGGAACTTGGTATGGCAACCAACCAAGCAGATAAAACAGGTTTCTCGTAATCCATCCCAAACCCACTTCAATCCCTGAAAGGTATCTTTATTGCCTTACCAAAGCTGCCCCAACCAGGGACTGGTTTTCTCCGGCAGCCGCTGAGAATTTCAAATTTCCCCTGAATCATCCTTCTCTTCCTTGATTACCGTCCTCGGATTACAAACCCACTACTCCACAATTTTCCCTACTTGATTACTTCTTATTGATTGTTGGCCCCATTTATGGGAACAAAATATGGACAATCAACATAAAATTCAATGATCCACCTAGAAAAATCAAAACAAAAGATAAAGCTACAACACGTCTCTGCATAGAATAAACTTGATTAATACCAATAGCCATGAACCATTTACGAACTGTACCATCCAATCTTGAATTTCAATCTAATTTAAAACTGCCCCACGGGAGGGTAGGTGGATAAAAACAGCACCCATACATGCGGATCCATTCGGGCCGCCATCGATTTTGGGGAAAATGCTCGTCCCTTGTGGAACACACCGTGCAACATATGATAGGAGGTAATGACTTCACCTATGGACCAACAATACCAATCAGGATTAATTCTGACTTACATAAGTTTACCCGCAACCCCGACAAAAGTTTAGAGTACAACAGAGCACCATAAAGAGATACCTTTATAGATCCGAGTTAGCTCCCAAAAAGTGTTGGGAATCAGGGATCGCACACACACAACCCAGACCCAGAGATGTTCGTGGTTTGGCCTGAATGCCTATTCCACAGAGAAAACAATGTTCTCAGTATCGATCGCCAAAAAATGCGGTATTACAACGGGAGCAGCCTTTCTCTCAGTCTCTCTAGTCTAACCCTATATGTTTCTCCACTTCTAGCTATCAATACATCCATATGTATAGGGGTTTGAGGGAGAAGAGGCCAACCCATTTAAGGGTCCCAGCCACGCTTGGTAGGCGTCATTTGGCACATGATTTGGCACACGAAATCTATGGGACTGCTTGAATTGATCTCTAGGCCCGTCATGTGGGACTCTGTTTTTTCCTCAGTTGGGAGCAACTCGACAATCACCCTCTCCGACCAAGTATGAACCAACATGAAGTTTTCTGCACCCCCTAACCAGTATGACCCACCTCCCCCAATCCTGTAGGGATTTTTTCCAAGGTATACCCGCCATTGATCAAATTTGGAGCAAATGAAACACATCTACTTTTGTACCTTCTGTCTGCATTTGAAAACTGCCTTGACCCTGCGACTTCCCATTCACCTGTGCGAGTGCCCTGCTCTCTGTCCATTATGTTTGTGCGACCGCCTTGCTCCCTGTCCACTGCATCTATTCCTTGTTCCGTTGGAGTCATGTCTGACTAGAGCTCCTCTTGTCACAACACTCCCCCCCCCCCCCCCCCCCCCCAACCTGCACAATCGATCAATCTCTTTCCCTGCAACCTTAGGTTGTCTCCTCCGAGGATGTTCAGAACTCCACTGCTCTACAAGATTGGACCGCCTTTGCCAACTGTCTTGCTAGCTGAGTTGTTGGCCATCTTGACAATCCCCCATCTTATGCTTTGTAAATACTGAAACTCCACCAGTCTGCGCACATGTGGACTGAACATGCTGAGTCCAACACCCATTTTGATTTCCCGATGCTAACCAAAAATGCCTGGTCTTTATCCTCGAATTCTAAAACACTGGCTGCTTAAGAATTCTATTTATTTCCTTCGTTTACTTTGTCCTTGGGGAAATTATGCTTGGTTATGCCACTTCTGGTAGCAATAAAAGAAGGTGATCTCCCTCGGTTAGAACTCCCGATGGCTTTCCGCTTGGTATGCCACATTTGTCTATTTTGTCTATTGTGTCGCTGACTGTGCTGTTGACTGGACACACTGACTCAGCACTAAATGCTGGTGTGTGCCACGTGGTCTACAGGCACTATCGTGACATCTCACTTGGCAACAAAATGAACCTTGTGCAAAAACATGGCAAGCTAACGTGGAAGTTCACGTACTGGAAGTTCACATATCAGATGACATATCACATTGACTAAGCACCACCTGTGCTGACTGATCGATGTGTGGCACACTTCAACACTCACTGGTTGCTGACGTGGTGCACAAGAACCAACGCGCCTTCAAGCTCCACCCGTGCATGTGGCGGGCGCACACTCGCAGTTGCGGATTGAACATTCCCTTATGCATCAAACGGCGATTTAGAGTCTGTCGAACATCAGAAGACTGTCGAACCACCACCAGCGGCTTCATCTCGACCATAAGAAGATAACCCAGTGGTGAGAACGTGATTTCGACCATTTTCAATTTCCAGCAAAATGGAACAGAGACTTCAAACATTTTCAATTTCAAGTTACCC
This sequence comes from Vaccinium vitis-idaea, assembly GCA_963854785.1. Taxonomy (NCBI): domain Eukaryota; kingdom Viridiplantae; phylum Streptophyta; class Magnoliopsida; order Ericales; family Ericaceae; genus Vaccinium; species Vaccinium vitis-idaea. The sequence continues at coordinate 20,762,194 of OY978223.1, read as the reverse complement.
TTCTCAGAACCCAAGCATTAATACCATTTGTCGGGGATCGAGGATCACACAGAAACAATCTATGAACGTGGCTTGACCGGAATGCCCATTCCATACGGAAAATAATGGGGAAAATAACGTTTTCGCCATCAATTGCTGGAAAATGGAGAAACCAATGGACAAAGTCTTGTCTAAAAGCCTCCAAAAGCCCAGCTGTGATACCATGTTAAAGCATCCAACTCAAAACCGATTGGCAATGAGTGAACAAGCCGGCCAGGCTCATGTACTAGCTTCGGAGGTTATAACTACCAATGTGGGACAAGCTCTAACAAGTCTTGTTGTCCAACTCTAACTTGAGGACAAGTTGTTTTCTTTAGAGGGCAAGTCCTGACGCAGTAGGTTTGAGGGTATTGGTGTCATCCTAGTTCTTTAATGTTAGTAGGGTTCTTTGAGTCTATAAATAGGGGTGAAAGTCTTTCATTTGGTAGATTTTGATATTTGAAGAATTATCTTTTGAGAGCTTTTGCTCTTTGTATCCCAAGTTTAGGGATTCTCCCTCTAATATATCAATTTCTAGATTTGATTGTATTTCGGTTTGCATCATAATAGATCTGAAATTACAAATATCCCATTGCTCTGCACCACCTCTTGTAGGAACTTACACCACAAAAGAAGCAAGGACTCGAATTCAAGCAAGTGTCAAAAGTGTGGATTTTCCACATTCCCAATTCTTATATCCTTTGAGTCATGAAATGCATATCCATTCTCTGAAATTGTTACTAGACAACGAAAACTAATTGTACAAAAAATGAAAGACGTGTTAAAATAACAAAGGGAGCTCATGTAAGCAATTATAAAGATGTACCTTCCATGAGATCCCATTTCGAGATCAAACGTGTGATTCAAAACCATACGCAGTACCCGGAGTGATCTATACACAATACCATCCTGTACAAAATGGATTTAGTTTTGACCATAATAATTAGTACAAGCATACCCAATAGACACTAGTACCATGTACCAAAGGAATTTTAAGACAAAGAATAAGAGAACTGAAAAGAAAAGGGAACACTCACTAGTGGCCACATAATAAAGCACCAAAAAAATGAGGGATTAGAGTAGTGCTGCTGATCAAACAGTCATTTGGTGAGACCAATGGCACCATAGGTACAAACCACTTGTCAACCAAGAATAACTAAGAAGTAAGAACCAACGGAGACTTAAAGAGGCGACACTTATGCCCGAAACCAAAGTATCACTGGTATCGCTAGGGCAGTAGTTATATTCCAAAGGAGGCATTCAAAACAAATGCACCAGTGCACTTAATTTGGACAAGATACACACCAGCAAATTACATTGCAGCTTGTTCTGAGTTGCTCAAGCATTATGCTAACTTCACATAACAGTCTGCTGCTTTTTCTTTCCCAATGAAATCCATCAAATTGAGGCCAATCACAAGTGGATACTAACAAATAAATTTGCGTGCAAGACTGGATTCTAATGAAGCAGCACTATAGCAGTGACTACTCCCACAATCCCGTTCTCTTCGGTAAAAATCAAATTGTCGGGACTACTAACTGGAATCTATGTCCTAGTGATCTTTCTACTCACCCACCCAAACAACAAATTAAACTAAATTCTAATCTTCAAAACATAGCAACCAATTATGTTTCACCCGAATTTTAGGAGGTCGGAGGCGAACATAATTATTTTAAGTGCAGTACCAAGGACACATCCCTTATTCCCAAGCATGTTTTACACACATATCATTCTGATGGAAACTACATTATGCAACAAATCATTTTATAATAGTAGGCAAATCTATACTTTAAAGAATAATGATGTTATGTTTATAACATACCAACACAATGAAGACGACAAACCAAAAGAAAATGATCAAATCAATGCAGCTTCTGATTTTCATGTTAACTTCGAAATTAGAAATTTCTCTGTGAGAAAGTTTATAAATTTCAAACTTAAAATCCCAGATCTCACGTGTGTCTGTATGTGCCAAACATGCGTGAATATATGCAAATGTGTTTTGGGTGATACATAAACATATCCATCCATAAAACAGTTTCAATGTTCCAAAACTCAGGCTAAAGTCAGCTAAGCATTTGCGAAAGAAGCTATAGTAACAACAATGCTAATCTTAGTAAATTTTCTAAAACCCATATGTGAACCTGTTGTACTTTGGAGGTAGATCTTTTATTTAACCTGAGAGTTGAGACTGCTTCAAGGAAACTCAATCACTAACCAGTTTAATTGTTTTTATATAACCAGCAGTTCCTACTATAGGTATCTATTGTATTTGTCACAGAGTCTTGACCTTACCACTCATACAGAATGCAATATTTTTCAAATAAAATACCACAGGGAGTTGACAGAGTTGAATAACAAAACTGAACTCGTGAAGCTAAAACCAATAGATTGCATTTGCATCACAAGGCTTGGTTTGGTATGGCTCATAATGTAGCAGAGGATGTTTATTTAAACTGAATTCTGTAATTATCCATGAACTCAGTTCTGCAACTTACATCTTTAACACTGCAGAGATCTACTAAAGCTTCAAACAAAGCTTCTAGCTTAACCATCCCAGTACCAATCTGCAATGAAATAAGAAACAATCAAGCACAAGAAAGAAGAACTATAACTGCAAGTCCACAGAAATAAGGGCATCCAAATACCAAGCTACATAGACTATCGTAACAACCATGTGAAGCAACTTTTGCCAGCCTGGATTCATTAAGGGAATTAGTATGCATGCAGTTGCATGTACCAAAACTCCAGGATAAGGAAGTTTGCTACTCTAACTATCTTCAACCTATGTTTTTAAGAAACTCCAGAAGGGAAATATCCAAGGCAATTAATATCTACCAAATACTGTAGGATACAGAGATAAATCTCACGCATCGAACAAATATTCAGACATATTTAAAGACACAAAGACCGCTGCACAAATGTCATTAACAACTACCTCATGGACATTCCATGCCATCTAATACTACAGCTGCACACACAAAACAGTGAACACTAAATGAACATGTTGGCATGGCATCCAAAAAGAATTGATAAGATTAGTGCTGCTAATCAACCAGAAAAATGCATGGAGTGAATTGGACTTCATAAACAAGAAAAGCCTAAGAAGGACACCATGTCAATCTGATGGGAAAAGGCAGCACCCATTAAAAGTGTATAAAAGGCGCGGACAGGATGGTTCTAAGGCCCAAGCCTTAATTTGGCACATGTTGGATGACATAGGGCCACTTGGGATACTAATTAGGCCTGCACTAGTTTAAAGGCTTTTGACTTTTCATCTCATTGATCTTTTGGAACATTTAAAGGCTTGGTGACCTTCCAACTATTAGGTTCATTTATGCCTACCTAGACTTCTTGGAAATAGGGGTAATTAATGTGTTTGGGAATAGGAGTAGTTATTTGCATTTAACACATGTTTAGGAGTATAAATTGATGTACTTCAAGAGTTTGAATTATGAATGAATGAATGATTGAATCTATAAAATTCCTAAAGCTTTAAGCTTTAAGATTGTGTGATGCAATCCCATTCGTTTGTGTGATGCTAATGAGGCCTTAGGTGTGATGCCTTCGGTAACCTAGGTGTGAGGCCTGGATCTATCTTCTATTCTTCTTCTCTTCTTGTTCTACTGTTCACGTACACTGTTCACAGGCCCAAAAACAGCCCCTTTTCTTAGTCTTTTGAACGTCCTTAACCCTATTCCAATCCCGTCCTACATCACAATTGTAACCAAACATTGCCCTATCAAGAATTCGCAGCTTTTGCCAAAATTGAAAAGATAAAGGCGTGACCCCTTTAAATGTCTTTTTCATGCCTCTAGTCTAACATCTGATTGTAATTGGCAGGGGAAAAAAAAAGTTAGATTGGCAAGTACTGTCAGTTTAAAATCTTCTAGGGCATCCCTCCTATCTATCTCTATCATCCTTCACTTCGAAAACAATTGAATGCTATTACAAGAATGGAGTCCAACCAGTTACATATCATGCTTTGGCCGAGTTGCCAAACAGACAGACTGATAGGTAGCTAGTAAGCAACTCCCAATACGAAGCCCCAATTTGATGCCATAAAATGAAAAGGAATGGATCATTAGGAAAAGAGGAGAGAACACATTCCAAAGTCGAAACAAGATTTGACATCTGTTTGCCATCCAAGGTGGCTTGTCCGCTCAATTTGCAGTTTAAATGCTTTAAGGAGGCCCTTTTGACAGAAAGAATGAGGTGATTCCCAAGCATATGCACCCGTTGGCAACTTGGCACAGAACAACAGCCATTGGTCGTAAGGGTAATCAGTCCCAAGGTAAAAAGTATAAGCCAAGACCTACATATTACAATTAATAATTGCTTTATCTTTGTTCCTCATGCCTGTACGAAGCTAGGCCTTCTTTCATCAATGGAGCTTCCAAAGTCGTTACAATAAAAAAACGAATGGTATGCTGAATTAAAAACCAACAGGAATTATACCAAATGAAGTCAAGCACAAGTCCTTGTAGATAATCAAAAAACCGAAAATTGAAGAATATTCATGAATAAAACAATGAATATTACAATTACAAAATAATAAAGATTAGAGTCAGACACTCTAGTTGAAATCGATTTACGTGCTAAAGATGGCAACACACTTGACCAGAAAGGGAAGCTAGCAGTTTAAATGTAATACCATACAGAGATAGTACCTTCGTCAACATAGAGTAAAGCTGATGTACTTTTGCTGCTTCCGCAGACTGAGAAGGTGGCTTTTGGTCCTGCAAACCCACATCAGATCTTTCAACTGCTAGATAGGAGGTTGTACTTGCTTTAGCAGGTAAGCCCAAGCATCCAAAAAGGACATGAAAATCTGTTTCACAAGCCACTAACAATTTGGAGACCAGATTTCTTGGTGATTCTTGCGCGTTTGGCGAGTCCCAAACAGCCAGCAGCTTGCTTTGACAACGTTGATGAGTTGACAAATCATTTTTACTGCATAAATGGGTAGAGTCCAAAGATATGTCTGTCTGAACTCCAACTGTTTTACAAGTTTGTGTAGCTAAACAAGGAAAAAGGGGCAAGGATGTCAAAAGAAACTGAAGAAGAAAAATAAAGGAACACTGGAAATTTAAGCATCAACTTGAACAGAATGCCTACCTAAATTATCTCGAGAGCCACCACGATCAATTGAAGAGCTATCATTTTGAAATAGAGAAATAATAGGATGGTCATGAGTACCAACTCCATGCTCCCTGCCATTATAGACAGTGTCATGCACAACTTTTCCCACACAAGTTACTGATATATACAGAGCACTATGTATGAAAGCAAGATTGGCACCAGCTGATGAGAATAAACACATAGCATCAAGAAATTGCTATTATATGGCCTAGACGGGCTTTAAGATTGCAAACAAGCCACCCTAGCTCCCATTGTGGAAGTGAGTCATAATGTTCCATGCATGATATTGCAAGACAAAATACAAGAAAGAAAGAAAAAAAAAAGTGATCAATATACTCCAAGGGTGTTTTGCGCCAGTAATCTGACAAACAATATGCTGTTTAGCTGTATTGTACCATGATTTAGTGCATGTTACATGCCATGGTACCCTTCCTATTTCTAGTACAAGAACGACTCCGCGTTTCAAGTTACCCTGCTCATAAAAACAAAAATATTCGACAATTTCCCTCCTTTGAAGTTTTGAGGAAAATTTGTGTTTGGTTGGAAGTTGAGGAAAAATTGTGAGATGTATTTTTTTAGTAGTGTTTGGTTTGGTTTGGTTTTTGAAAATGGTTTTTGGGGTAATGATAGGACAGGGAAATGAGAGTAATAATTAGAGATAGGGGTAATAAGTGGAGAGAGATTGGTAAGAAAAATACAATCCCACATTGCTTGGGGATGGAATGAGTAATCACTTAATAACTTGAGGGACCTCTCCACTCATTGCCAATTGGTTTTGAGTTGGATATATAAAGTTTCCACATGCTATCAGAGCGGGGCCCATTCCATCCTATATTTTAAAAATTCTCAATCCGCACCCCACAATGATAGATCCCGCAAAAAGGCTGCACAATGATAGACCCAAAAGAGGCTACACGTGACAAACCATGCTGCATGTGAGGGGGGATGTTAAGGAAAATACAATCCCACATTGCTTGGGGATGGAATGGGTGATCACTTAATAACTTGAGGGACCTCTCCACTCATTGCTAATCGGTTTTGAGTTGGATATAAAGTTTCCACAGAGATATAGAGAGAAATGATACTAATGATTGGAGATAGGGGTAATGAGTTGAAAGAAATGTAAGTAATGATTGAAGAGAGGAGTAATGATCGGATAGAGAAGAAAATTATTTCAAAAGTATTTTTGGAAAATTTTTCCAAAAATGCTAAGGAATCAAGGTGACTATCTTTGCTTTCATTTACACAAAACTACATGCACTTCTACAGATGCACCCCAACTTTGGATCTTCTATATGCGGGCAATCGCTCACTGCCCACGCTTCGTGCAACTAAGAATTCCAATGCATTAGGCATGTTCCAAACGGGGATAAGATTGGAAAATGCAATAGATTGGGCACATAGACCAAAAGAAAGTGAGCGTACAAGTTTTTGCTCTTTCTACATTGAACCTCAGCATCTTTGGCTTCAATGTGTGAATAAACAGATTTAAGTTGCTCCTCTTTCTTATCCCTTTCGTTTCGAATCTGTAAGCAGTCTTGTTCCTGGAAGTGTCATGTTACAGAAATTCATAATTGTCAAAATCCTACGATATGCAATATGTATCATACGAATCAATGCATTTAAAGGTAAAATTGATATGCATCTCTAAATGAATAACCTGTTTTACACTGATAGAAAAAGAGCTGTAGATTAAGAAGTTGAGAAAAGTAGAAGACACAAAAAAGGGTGCAACAAATTGCCATCGGAGAGAGAGTTTTGGAATTAAAAAGATTTGAAACCCCATTTAAGTTTCGATTCCCATTAAACATTTCAATCTTTAATGTTCTTAAAACAACCCAGCTTCAAAGTTCTGCAACCAATCTCGAGACAACAAATAGGAGAAACCAGAGTATTCAAGAGTAGATATAGTTGGTGCCAGGAGGCTTGGACGTTGCTAAGGGTAGTGGCAGCTGGGAAAACATAGACAAGGATTAGGTTTAGGCTTAGGTTGAAGATGAGGGCAGTATCGTACTAGTTAAAAGTTTTAAATCAGTATTAAGAGAAATTGGGGCTATGGAGAGCTTCTTGGGGTTCAAATAGAATCACCCTTTCTGTAATCAACACTTTGTTCCATTATGTACAATAAATATTGTAATTTCCAACGGGAATAAAAAAAATTTACCTTATATTTAAACTTGTTAACGAATCTCGATGCATGATACATACCCGAATGCAATAAACAAAATGTCAAAAACAAGGAACGATAAATTCCTGCTTTGACCACAATTGGAAAACATCTCGTGAAATACATACAGAACAAGAGACATATTGCAATATTTAAGAAATACAACGCCTCTTGACATACAACACGCAATTCATAACTCTAGTGTGATAAAATAGGTTATTTAATGTACCCATGAGTATGTACATGCTGCCAACATGCTTTCTTTGTCCGAAACTAAGTATCGCCTTTTTTGAACTCAAAAAGGTCTGTACAGCTAAAATGTCTGTACATACTCTGCCACAACTATATGAAACCTACAATTCCTACAAAAGAATAAAACTTTGCCTAAACTCTTCAGGTTGAGCTCCAACTAAATAATCCACCTCCAGGCTCAAACATTATGGCACCACGAAACCAAGTCTCTTTCCTTCTGTAAATAATAATAAAGGAGTCCATAAATAAGGGCGCATTAGTCACACTAATGCACTCGTCAAACTGCTCCATGGTACATAGAGGTGGCAATTTGCACCCCAACCCATGAACCCGCCCATATCCATCCACTTATAACCCAACACATATGGGCTGAACCCATATTTACATGGGTTCAAAATGAATTGGACCAAAAAATTAAAAAGAACGGTTGTTTTTTCTTCGGCGTACATCTATTTATCTCTCTCAAAACCATATATACAACCCAGCACATTTGTACGTATTATACTTTTCCACATCTCTCTCTCTCTCTCTCTCTCTCTCTCTCTCTCTCTCTCTCTCTCTCTCTCTCTCTCTCTCTCTCTCTCTCTCTCTCTCTCTCTCTCTCTCTCTCTCTCTCTCTCTCTCTCTAAGCAGTGACTGGAGCTATAGTCTTTGCTCTCTCTAGTCCTCCACACCAATTCAACTTCCGTAAGCCATAAAAAACCTCAGCTAGATGCAACAATTGAATAATGAGGGATGAAGCATCAAAAATTGATCAATGATTAACCAAAGTTGATCATCGATCAACTCTCTCTCTCTCTCTCTCTCTCTCTCTCTCTCTCTCTCTCTCTCTCTCTCTCTCTCTCTCTCTCTCTCTCTCTCATCGATCAACTAATCCTCCACACCAATTCAACTCCTGTAAGCCACAAAAAACCTCAGCTAGATGCAACAATTGAATAATGAGGGATGAAGAATCAAAAATTGATCAATGATTAACCAAAGTTGAAATCAGATGATGTTCATCATTGTTTCTAATTAGACTTGCATAAGCAGATGGTGGTGGCCGACCATTTCCTCGTTAATTATAGGCTTTAATTTCTACTTTTCTAGTCTGATCGATCGACGATGGGATTTAAAATCTAATTGACGTTTTTAAATTTTTGGTAGCTACTTAATCTCATTCTTACATAACAACAATACTTACTGAGGTTTCTAGGAGTTTGTTTTATGTTCTCTCTGTTTTTTGTTTTCATTAGATTTAATAGACCAATTGATATCCAAATATTTTTAAAAAATGAAAAGAAAAAAAAAAAAAGTTGGGTTGGGTCGGATTGGTATGACTAGACCCATTTCCGACCCACCCATATTCAACCCACTCATATTCAACCCAAAACTCATATCTGTGAAGCGAAGTCCCACATCGCCTGGGTACCAAAGTAATATGAAATATATAAGCGTGAGGGCACCCACACTTCATGAGCTAGCTTTTGGGGTTGAGTTCTACCCAAGACCTGCTCAAACCCGACCCAACTCGCCCATTTGGCACCTCTAGTGGTATATGTTAAGTTGTGGGTGTAAACGTGTAATTAGGTTGTATTTGTCTACTCTTGCAATTAAGTAGTAGTTTAGGTTCATAGTGTAATTTGTCTCTTGTACTCTTGTATAAGTACTACGTAATGAGAACAGAACCCTAATTTTTACCTCTCAATTACTTTGTCTGATTTAACATGGTATCAGAGCTCAAGATCTGAGCCGTGTGAGTTTTCTCCACCTTTATCATCATCCCTCTACAGTCTTTACTCGTAAACCCACTTCGATAAGCCTCTGTTCACGTTGTCTCACGACTGTACAACGAAATCAACACCCATCGTCGATCCATCACCAACCGCTGCTTCTGATAAGATCTCGACAGGCCCTACTTGTAGTCGCCAACCCTCAGCAATCCTCCCTACAGCCTTCGACGATCGGTATTAACCATTGTCGGCCACTTGACGACTACCAAGAACAACTCACCAACCTCCGGCGACATCCGTACGCCGTTCGCTGACTTCCGGCGACCTCAGACGAACACTGTGGACTGGATTTTTGGACCAACAGATCTGTTTGTAGCCTTGTTCGAGGGTTTCGTGAATCTATACTCGAAGTTTGGATCTCGGTTGTTGACTGACGCAGTAACCCAGTGACCAACGACCATCATTGACTACTGTCGCCTACTCTTTGACAATTGCCACTTGTTTTTTTTAACACCAGACAATCGTCACTCTTTTTTTACTACCGTGGGTGAAGTTCAGTTTTGGTAAGCACCATTAATCTTGAAATCAACTAGGTTCTCTTAAATCTGATTGGGTAGTGACGGAATACCCTATGTGTTGCTGTTTGAGTTGTTTCCAGCACTGTTTATCAATTTTTTATTGATTTCAATATGTCTGACGATTCCAAAGTTGTTCCGCCTGAGTCCTCTGGCAGTAAGGAAGTGTCAGGGCAATTCGATAGACAATTGGAACATGCTCCGCTGGATATTTGTGCTGTTAAGTTGGATGGATCCAATTTTTTAGTTTGGTCGCGCACTTTCACTTTGGCCATTGAAGCCAAAGGCATGTCAGAGTTCATTGAGGGTACTGTTGCACAACCTGCCGAAGCTGAAACTGTTGCACTTAAAAAATTTATCTCTATGAAATCCTTAGTCATGACTTGGTTGTTTAATTCTATGAAGGCTGAGATTCGCCATAATTTCCTGCTTCTTGATACTCCATATAAGGTTTGGACTACAGTGGCCCAAACGTATTCTCTTCAGGGTAATGATGCTCAGTGTTTTGAGTTGAGAAAGAGACTCCGTACATTGGATCAGCACCATCGATCTGTGGCTGCTTATTATTCAGAGTTGTGTGGGGCGTGGCAGGAATTTGATCATTATCAGGGCTTTCAGGCTGAGTGTGCTGCAGATGCTGCGAAATGGTTGATGCGGTTGGAGAAAGAGCGTGTTTATGACTTTCTTGCTGGCCTGGATATGGAGTATGATCCGATAAGAGTGCAAGTGTTGGGTCGTATTCCGGTTCCGTCTCTGGGTGAAGCTTTTGCTATTGTTCAGCAGGAGGAGAGCAGACGGGGTGCTATGGTGCATACTCCTGTTTCTGATCGCTCTGCCTTGGTTGCCAGTCCTCAGGGTCAGTTTGTTTCTAGCAGAGGGTTTACTCCTACTTCACAGAGTAGTAAGTCACAGTCTGGTGCTAGCAGTGGGTCTACTGATCGTGAGTCACTTCAATGTGATTATTGCCACAACACTGGTCACACTAGGGATTTTTGCTGGAAGTTACATGGCCGCCCCCCTCGTGGGCGAGGGGGTGGACGCGGTGGTGGTGGTTGTGGTACCGTACGTTCTCAAGCCCAGGCTCATGTCTCAGACTCTGCGGTTAGGGGTGCATACGGTCCGGATTGGACCGGTTCTCTAGAAATCCAGTAACCGGACCATTTCGACCGGTTCTAGAAAATCAAGAACCAAAACCTAACCAATATACATGTAGAACCTGTCCAGATCCAAACCACAAGATCGGACCGGTTTTGGTTCGGTTCCGGTTCTATCCGATTAAGAAACACTTTATCACAACACATGAATTCAAAAAAATAGGAAGAAGATCAAGATTAGAGAATAAAAGAATTGGGTATTTGAGTTTTCCTTTGAGTAGGAAGTAGCAATCTCGTGAAATTAGGGTGGAACATAAAGAATTGAAATTGGTATTATTAGGTTATAGTTATATATATTGAAAAACTTCTTTAAAAAATATATTTTTATGGCAACATTCTATAGGGTTGTTTTCCTATTAAAGCATGATGCATACAACATAGGAAGAAATCAAGAAAACACAATCAATAATCAATTTTAGCAAATCATACCTACTAAGTAATGTATTAGCAGGTTATTATAGTAGCCGATCAAAAAAAAAAAAGAAGAAGTAAGTTATAGTATTATATATTGAAAACTTCTTAAAAAATAGATTTTTACTTTAAATAGACATAAAGAAAACTACATTACTAGAAAAAAATTATTTACTTACCAAATCAAGATACATGATTTGTAAATGTAAAATTAATATATATTAATATTATACGGTCCGGTTCGGTTCTAACCATGGTTCTTATATTGAGAACCAGTAACCGAACCATAATTACCAGTTCTTAGTTTTTTAGAACCATAACCAGAACAATGAACCACAGAACCTAACCAAATAGACCGGTTCGGTCCGGTTCGGATCGGTTTGGCGGTTTTATCGGTTTTCTTGTGCACCCCTATCTGCGGTTGCTATCTCGTCTGACTCTGGCTTTAGTATTGGGACTCAGGTGACTTCGGATCATACTGGTGGTTTTTCTCAGGGGGAGATGCAAGCTCTCAGGCGCCTTATGGCTCGGGCTGATTCTTCATCTACCACAGCTTCCTCTTCCACAGCAGCTCCCACTTCATCCTATTTTGCTCACACAGGTATCTCATCAAATGCGTTCACTGCCTCTTCTGCTATTCCTTGGATTATAGATTCTGGTGCTTCAGATCATATGACAGGTTGTTCCTCTGTATTTGATTCTTACTCTACTTGTTCGGGTAAGGATAAGGTCAGAATAGCAGACGGGTCGTTCTCTGCTATCGCAGGGAAAGGTTCCATTCACTATTCTCCCTCTATTTCTCTTTCTTCAGTTCTGCATATTCCAAATTTTGCCACTAATCTTCTGTCTGTTAGTAGTCTCACTCGTTCTGCAAATTGTTCTGTGACATTTTTTCCTACTCATTGTGTTTTTCAGGAACTGGGTACGGGGAAAGTGATTGGCAGTGATAGAGCACATGGTGGCCTCTATTTCTTGGAATCTACACCTCCACCATCACGAGTTCCGTTTTTTTTAAGTTACATCAGTGGCACCGTAGATTGGGTCATCCCTCCTTTGGGATTTTAGAGAAACTTTTCCCTAGTTTAGTTAAACATTGTTCTAGGAGTCAGTTTTTTTGTGAAGCCTGTGAGCTTGGTAGACATAAACGTTCTTTTTATGCACCTATTAATAAAAGGAGTGATTCTCCGTTTATGGTTATTCATTCTGATGTTTGGGGTCCTTCCCCTGTTCCATCTCTTAAAGGTTTTCGGTGGTTTGTCACATTTATTGACTGTTATTCTCGTGTTACTTGGGTATATTTACTTAAGTCAAAAAGTGAAGTGTTTTCCTGTTTTCAATCCTTTCATGCAATGGTTCGCACTCAGTTTGATATGCGTATTAAAATTCTTCGCAGTGATAATGGCACTGAGTACATCAATAAGAGTTTTCGGGCTTTTTTAGATGATCATGGTATTCTTTTTCAAACGACTTGTGTTGACACTCCACAACAAAATGGAGTTGCTGAACGCAAAAATCGTCATCTAGCTGAGGTAGCTCGCTCTCTGTTATTCACCATGAATGTTCCTAAATATTTGTGGGGAGAAGCCATTTTAACTGCAGCATATCTTATTAACCGCATGCCATCCAGTGTTCTTAACTTTAAAAGTCCCCTTGAGTGTCTTCCTCGCATTTTTCGTACCACAACTCTTCCCCCACGTATTTTTGGTTGTGTGTTTTGTTCATGCTCCTCATCCCTCAGGTGGCAAGCTAGGTCCTAAGGCCCATAAATGTGTTTTCATTGGGTACTCTCCTACTCAGAAGGGCTACAAATGTTATGATCCTCATTCTAGGAAATTTTTTGTGTCTATGGATGTCTCTTTTTGGGAAACAGTGTCCTTTTTTTCTCCCTCCACTCCATCTCTTCAGGGGGAGCATAGGCAGGAGGAAGAGATGTTTTATGATGAGGGGGAACAACTGATGTATAATCATGGTGAGGAGGAGAAAGAAAAGTCTGGAGTGGAACAAATATCTGCCGAAAGAGCAACTCATGACATAGGTGGTGATGATGAGGAATATGTACACCGGCTGCAAAGGTCTAACCTCAAGACCTACAGCAGAAAACATGTGAAGTCCTCTTGTGTGATACCACCTTGTCAATCACAGTCTCCGGCTCCAGTTCCAGATTCCTCAGCTGACTCATCTGGTAACGACTCTTCTCTCATTGAACCTCCTCTTGATAATTCTTATGATCTTCCTATTGCTCTTCGGAAAGGTGTTAGATCATGTACTCAACATCCCATTTCCCAGTTTGTCTCTTATGATCGTCTATCTCCTTCATACCATGCCTTTGTTTCGTCTCTTTCTTCTATATCTATTCCACAGAATTGGCAGGATGCATTCATGATACCTAAGTGGAAAGGAGCTATGGTAGAGGAGATGACAGCTTTGAAAAAGAATGGCACTTGGGACCTAGTATCACTTCCGAAAGAAAAGAAACCAGTGGGATGTAAATGGGTTTTCACTGTTAAGCAAAATGCTGATGGTACGGTTGAGCGGTACAAGGCGAGACTTGTTGCCAAGGGTTTCACTCAAACATATGGTATTGACTATGAGGAGACATTTGCACCAGTAGCAAAGATGAATTTTGTGCGAGCTCTACTCTCGTGTGCTGCCAATTTGAATTGGCCTCTCCAACAGTTTGATGTGAAGAATGCATTCCTCCATGGTGAGTTAGAGGAGGAGGTGTATATGGCTATCCCACCTGGTTTTTCTTCATCTCAGACTGAGGGAAAGGTGTGTAGACTGAAAAAGGCTCTTTATGGGTTGAAGCAGTCACCTAGAGCCTGGTTTGGCAGATTTTCGAAGGCTATGTTGAGATTTGGATACAAACAAAGTCATGCAGATCATACTATGTTCATCAAGAAAGGTGTTGGTAAGATTGTTGTCCTTATTGTTTATGTTGATGATATAATAATGACAGGCAATGATGTGGGTGAGATCCTTAATCTCAAGTCTAGTCTGGCTCGCGAATTTGAGATTAAGGATTTAGGATCACTGCGATACTTTCTTGGAATGGAGGTGGCAAGGTCTGATAGAGGGATTTTTATCTCCCAACGGAAGTATATACTTGATTTATTGGAAGAAACAGGTATGTCAGGTTGTAGACCTGCAGATTCTCCTATTGAGACAAATCATCAGCTTAGTGGAGACTCAGGGGAGCGCACGGATAAGGAGAGATATCAACGACTGGTTGGTCGACTGATATACTTAGCCCACGCAAGACCGGATGTCACTTATGCAGTGGGCGTTGTTAGTCAGTTTATGCATGATCCTCGTACCTCACACCTGGATTCGGTTTATCGTATTTTGAGGTATCTCAAATCAGCTCCAGGAAAAGGAATTCTATTCTCTAATCACGGTCACCTGCGATTGGAGGCATTTACTGATGCTGATTGGGCTGGTTCTGTAGATGATAGACGCTCTACTTCTGGCTATTGCACTTTTCTTGGGGGGAATCTGGTTACTTGGCGAAGTAAGAAGCAATCAGTGGTTGCCAGGTCAAGCGCAGAAGCAGAGTATAGAGCTATGGCTCATGGTGTTTGTGAGCTCTTGTGGCTCCAAACTTTGTTACATGATTTGGGAATTTTTGATAATGGTCCTATGAAACTCTACTGCGATAACAAAGCTGCCATAAACATTGCCCACAATCCTGTTCAACACGACAGAACGAAGCATATAGAGATTGACAGACACTTCATCAAGGAAAAGTTGAGCGAGGGATTGATATGTATGCCTTTTGTGCAATCTGAGAATCAATTAGCTGATATTTTCACAAAAGGGCTTGGCAGCAAGAGTTTCCACCCCATTGTGTTCAAGTTGGGCTTGATTGATATCTTCGCACCAACTTGAGGGGGAGTGTTAAGTTGTGGGTGTAAACGTGTAATTAGGTTGTATTTGTCTACTCTTGCAATTAAGTAGTAGTTTAGGTTCATAGTGTAATTTGTCTCTTGTACTCTTGACCTCAGTGTTGTAAAACTCGGGTAACTCGGCCGAGAAATCGCCGAGAAGTCGCTCCTCGGTACCCCACCGAGGCGACTACACCTTACTCGTTGGAGTTACTCGGTGGAAGGGCAACTCGGAAATGAGTCGGCGTTAGTCGCCGACTACTCGGCGAGGCGGTGGTTCGCGATTCATCGGCGAGGCGGCGAGTCGAGAAGAAGACGGTGAAAATCGGACAAAGTCGGGAAAAATCGGGATGAAAACTAAATTTTTACAATTTTGAGGGGGCTAAGTGTATTTGAGGTTACCTTTATATACAGATCTTCGAGTACAGAACTGAGAACTTGACCTAAATCAAATTTTGAGGGGGCTAACTGGGAACTTCGAGTACAGAACTTTGCGGCTCCGATCGTCTCTCGAGTCTCGCCGTCAGCTCCGATCGTCGTCGCCGTCCCTCACTCTCTCTCTCTCTTCGTCTGGTTACTCTGGTATCTCTCTCTCTCTCTCTCTCTCTCTCTCTCTCTCTCTCTCTCTCTCTCACACACACACACACACACACGAGTATAATCACCTCACACAGGTGTTTATACCCACAGGCCACAGGTGTTGTTTACACCGCAGGGTCCTCTCTTTTTTCTCTCTTTTTTTTTTCTTCACAAATGTAACGTTGTTGACTGGTGTTGACTGTTGAATGGTGTTGACTGTTGTATACACTGTTTGTCTGTGTTGACTGTTGAGTCTGTTGACTACTTGACTGTGTTGACTGTTGACTACTGACTGCTATTTTTTTTTGGAACATAATACCACAGCCCACTGTTATTTATAATTATTGTTTATTAATTAGTTTATAATTAGTGTTTTTTCCACACAAATGTTGACTGATGTCTATACCACTGTTGACTAATTTTTTTTATATGCCACTGTTGTCTATTTATATACCATTGTTGTCTAGTTTATAATTAGTTTATGCATTTACAATTTTTAGTTTATTTTTCCAATGGTATGTTTACTCCTAAATTGGAATTCACAGTATGTGTTTTGTGTTATCATGTTGTGTTATTTTACTTATTTTGTAGGGCTAGTATCAAATATCAATGGCTCAATCCCAATCTTCGGCGGCCTCTACCACTTCCGAGTGTAATGTTTTGAAAAGAAATTCAAGTGATGTTGGATGGGAATATGGCGTTCTTGTGAATCCTAACAATAGGGATAGAACAAGATGCCTTTTGTGTTCGAGGGAATATAGTGGAGGGATTCATAGGTTGAAAGAACACGTTGCTCGTATTAGGGGTAATGTTGCTCCTTGCCCTAATTCAACCAAGGAAGATCAAGAGAAGTGTAAGAAGCTCTTGAAGATACAAAAGGTAAAAAGAGAGAGAAGGAGGCCGGGTGCTACGAGATTTGCTACCGCGTTCTTGACTTTGCAAAGTATGATGGATAAGAAACATGACTCGCAGCATATGGTTGGTAGCAAAGAATGGGAGGATACTAAATGGGCTAAAAAGGGAAAGGGGAAAGCTGCAAATGCTATCATTTCAAGTCCGGGATTTTGGAATAAGGTAAGCCTATGCTTAAAAGTGTTTGCTCCATTATTTACGATTATGGGGATTGGAAGCCCTCAATGGGCTTTGTGTATGGAGAGCTCAAACAAGCTAAGGAAGATATCAAAGAGGTATGCAAGCAACATGAGGCTAGCTACCGGCCGATACTTGAGGTCATTGATGAAAAAGCCTATGAACGGTTAGATAGGCCATTGCATTTGACGACCTACTTCTTGAATCCTTTTTACTTCTTCAAGGATTCTACCATGAAAGATGATGCAAGTATTATGGATGGGGTTGTTGATTGTGTTGAAGCTTTCTTTCCCGATGATTTTGATATGCAAGATCAAGTTATTAATGTGGAGTTGATCAAGTACAAAAACAAAGAGGGTGCATTTGGAAAAGCTATAGCCGCAAAGGGATGTGAGTCTAACCATGACAACTATGATCCGGGTAAATGAATAATTACTTGGTATTTTTTTTTTTGTTAATTTTTATCAAGTAACTTAGTGCTAAACTGCTAATAGAATTGTGCTTCTTTCATGTCTAGTTGGATGGTGGTCTAACTATGGCAATCATACACCCAATTTGAAAAAAATGGCCACTAGAATTCTCTCTTTGACTTCAAGCTCATCGGGGTGTGAAAGAAATTGGAGCACTTTTGAGGGAGTTAGTACATGTACTCTTTAACTAGAAAGCATCTCCCTCTCTATAATCTACATACGTGTATTACCTTAGGATTTTTCTATTGTGTGTAGATACATACAAAGAAAAGGAATAGACTAGATGCAACAAGGTTGAACAATCTAGTCTATGTCCAATTCAATGTCAAACTCATCAACAATAAAAAGAGGAGGAAGGAGAAAAAAAGAGATGTCTTACTTGCTAATGAAGCAACACATGCATAAGGATGGATTGTTGAAAGAGGTGATGATGGAATTGATCCAATTTTGGGACTTTCATACGAGTTGATTGGAGAAGCCATGGGAGCGGATGAATACTTTGAACCTAGAAGAAGTGGTAGAAATGTTGGAGTACGAGAGCTACATGAAGATGATTTTGTGTCCAAAGATGATGCCGGCGATGATGATGAGGAGGTAGATGAGGATTTTGAGTGTGAGGACGATGAAGGCCTTGTTATGGAGGGATATGGAGAAGAAGAGGAGATGGAGGAGTAGTTGCTTACTAGTTTCGTGCCACTTAGTTTTATTTAGTTTTGAACTTTGAACTTTGTAATTGACTAGTTATTTTATTTGGTTTGAAGTTGAACTATGAAGATTGACTAGTTATTATGGATTGACTACTTGTTTGGTACTTGGTAGTAGTTATTTTACAATTTTACATGTCTCTACATTGTCTACAATGTCTATATATTATTAAAAAAATTTAAAAAAAAACAAAAAACCGAGTAATTTCTTGAAGGCCGAGTACTCGCCAAGTACTCGGGCTGGAAGCTCGAAGGTCCCCGACCGACCTGGGAGCGCCTAGCGAGTTTTAGAACCTTGAATGACCTACAACCTAGTGTTACAAAGTCTTGGATAGAACTCAACCCAAAAGCTAGCTTATGAAGTGAGGGTGCCCCCGCGCTTATGTATTTCATATTACTTTGGTACCCGTGCAATGTGGGACTTCGCTTCACACCCTCCCTCATGCACAATGTGCTCACTTGGCAGCATTTTGCCATATGCAAGCCAAAGACACGCACCCTACCCTATCTCTGGTACCCAGCTCTGATACCATGACACTTTTCAGAGAAGAAACTGAAGGGTAGTATTACTGAATTGAACAATAATTACAATGCTAACACAAGCTTAAATAGAGAAAACCTATACCTATAGAAGACTGCAAAGAGATATGATTACGATATTATCGGGATACGATTTTATGACTAAAATAGAAGATACGACAAGATCATGATACATATACATTCACACCTCCCTCAAACTCAGAATGTGAGAGCAGAGAGCATCGAGAGTTTGCTAAAGAGAAAACGGAAACAAGGAGCAGTGTAGGTCTACGTTATGAGTGCTGAAACGAACTAAATGGTGCTGAAAATGCCGAATATTGCCCAAATAGGGACCAAACCTTAACCAAACAGAACAGTGCAGCAACAGAGGAAGAACATATGCAGATTCAAAAGATACGATTCAAATGTAGATTCGGATGATGTTCGAGAAGATAGTGTCAAACAGATTTTCAGATGCATATTTCTAATGCAGAACCAGAGAAATAGAGCCAAAAATCAAAGACCGAACTATAGAGATGCGAAATCAAAGAAACCAAGTCCCAAATACCATGGAAAATTATTAGATCTGGTTTGAAAGTTGCCTGACACCGTGATACGTTTCAGAGAAGAGATGAAGAAATTGTATTATATATGAGTGCCAGCGGACGGCGGTGAGTATCTTTCCAACCAAACAGTGTATTGGTGAATCGAACAATTCACCTTCAATTTGCTGGATTCAATTCTGACTCTTTTTTTGCCTTTTTGATGCTGGAGAAAGGTTCAAACTATTTTTTTAATGTCTTTAGTATTGTTATACGCCATCTTTTGTTTATGTTTCTCCTTATTTAGTATCAAAAATAGATTTCTCTATTATTAAGTATCATATGTAATAAGAAATGGAAGATTTATTTTGAGAGTGAATAGGAAAAGACAAATACAAAATGGCATACAACCACCCTAAGGACCATCAAGGCTTTGTTTTGTACTCTTAACTCTCTTTCACAAAGAGGACCATAAGTAGGATTCACGAATTCTCATCTCTTGCAGGTTGCAATAGAAGCAGCTTGCCTACTACTCCACATGATTGTCGATTCATCATTTAAAGAAGCTTTCTATTGATTAGGGTCTAAAATTTTCATTTTTACTATGCCTTTTTGTCACCCAAGGACAAATCCATAAAATTATTTTCCCAGGTACTTTCACAACGACGACCAAATCGAAGCGATTCGCTATTCAAAAAGGGACCATTTTGATTCTCGATTCGATTTGCGGTTGACAACCATTTTAAGTGAAAGCCCTCTAAATTCACTCCAGCCTTTGAATCCATTAAGTTTTACTCAATTGTTTAACCAATCAAGAGAGAATCAAACGCTTATATTTTTTAAGGCTTGTTTTGCTCTTCACCATTTACAACTATGCCATTAAATGAAGCTTTTACTCATATTTGGGTTTGTCCATTGGAGTGCTTCGTACAAAATGAAGCTTTTAGCTTCCACTCAAATTTGAGTAAGGGCTGGAGATGCTCTACGTCTAACACACATTTTTAGCCAACCCATTGGCAATGCTGTAAGAGATAGAGCTATCGCAATGGTAAACTATTATTAAAAAAATACATTCTTAACGTTCCACAATAGGCATAATTAGGAAAGTTCAGGTCATTTACTGTAATATGTCGATAGAAAGGAGCATCAATACCACAATCCATGGAACAACAACAGTTAGATTTATGCTTTGAATTGTATATAGATGTTGTTAACATACCAGGTGAGTGAGCTGCTTTGAAACACGGCTGAGCTCTCTCTGTAAACACCATTCAATACAAAAGTCCGATTAGATGAAGTTCTAAAGCATTCATCTAAAAAAGAAAATCCTAACCTTCAATCTATCGATTTCTTCTTCGTTCGGATTGCGAAATGGGGCAGCAAACGGAACCGAATTGGTAAAAGATGGATCGAGATGATTCGTATTAGCATCTCCAACTCTTTGAGACAACTCCCGAGGCGGCGAATAGCTGATCTCGTCGTACGGAGGTGCCCTGGGTGGTGGTGGTGGTTGGGGGAGGTGATGTTGAGTGGGGTTAGTGGAGGACAAGGCGAGTTCTTCGACTTGGATGAGTTGGTCCAAGAAATCTGCGTCCCATTCTTCGAAACCCTCGTCGCCCATTGGAAATGTACGAAACCAAATCGACTTTAGATGGATTTTCCTGGCTCAGGGTGAGAAGTGAACCGGTTTCGCTTCGATTCTTGTGGAGTTCCGAACTTTGAAAAGGAAAGTGTTTCGCAAAGTGCGCTGGGAGAAGATGCGGGAGAGTTAAGAGCAAGGAAGCAGCTCCTCTCCAGTCCTCCCTCTCAATCTAGTCTTCTCAAGTTTTGATCTTTGGGTATTTATGTACAACTTAACTGCTACCTAGGTTTGATACCAGGTTTGTTTCTAAGCGATTGCTAACGAGTTGCGATTATTAACGAGGAAATCAATCTTTCTCTCATGTTATTTTGCACGGAATTAGGTCATGAGATTACTAATACAATATGTTTGTTTTGCATAAAATATGATTGAGTTAAAACAATTTGTTCCAAACAAACATGAGTTTTGGGGGCCCTCCACCTCCATAATCCAATCCCCTGAACCATGCTATCAAACAGGGCTTACCTCCATAATCCAATCCCCTGAACCATGCTATCAAACAGGGCTTAGGAGTATAATTTATAATTTAGGTGGCAAAATTCCATTTTTGCTAAATGCAACTCACCAAAAAAGTCCTTGAATTTTAAAAAATGCTCTTACTATACTTTTTATTCCCCAAAGTTTGAAATCCCCTCCCTCCCTCCCCTCTGACTCACCACTGACTAACCACCCCAACGACTGGCAACCACCACCACCAAGTACCCTTTTTTTCCCTATTTCCCGCACGTCATGTGTGTGTGTGACCAATTTTCTGGACTCTGTGCCCGTTTCAAACATAGCGTTTTTCAGACTTGAAATGTGTTACCTCTTAAGTCTTATCACGTTTTATGGTTGAACTCAAATTTCCATTGAGAGAGATGAGGAAAAAGGGGAAATGTATTTAGTTTTGGTTGGTTTTGAGGAGAAAGTAGGGGGGGATTTGAAGAAACCCTAAGGCAAGGAGAAAAATGGAGGAAGAATAAGACAATGAAGAAGAAGAATAGGAGTGGTGGTGGTGGTTTACATTTAGAAGAAATTGAATGCATTAGGAGTATTTTTGTCTCAAACATGATTTATTTTTAGCGGGTTGTATATAGCAATAGAAGAGTTGCAAAAAGAATCACCTTTTTTTATGCCCATACCGGACCCACAACAAGAATCAGAATATTGTAACTCTCACAATGATCTTTAACCACACCAGAAATTATGTTGATCGAATAGAGATTAATACCTCATTGACACACGTTAATATTACATATATATGTTGTTTTGTAACCCATTTGTGGTTTTTTTTTTTCAATATAAATATGTGCCAATAAGATATTGATCAATATCCGAACAATGTGATTTTTTACGTGGTTGAAGTTCTCGACGGAGCTACAATGTGTAAAACTGGACAGGACTAGAGATGAGCAACTAATTAAGAGCAACTACAAGTCAATTCTTCAAATTAGAGAACCAAACTAATATTTTTATTTAAAAAGTGAAAACGAATAAAAGAAGGGAAAATTGCTTTAAAATGGTGCTAGGGGCACATAATTGCCAATACATGGTGTAATTTTCCCAAATTAGAGATGCATGGTGAGAAGAAAAACAATTGCAAAGACATGGCATAGGGTACAAAATTACCCTCGACTAAAATTTGGTTCTCAAAACAAACCCAACCCACTTCAAATACTGGAGAAAGAATTGAATTTTTTGGTTCATTTTTTCTATCAAAATTGGACATGCATCCCTTGAAGTAGTTCTTGTGAGAATCTACATAGAAGAAAGAGTTTGGAAAATCTTTCCTACTTGGAATTGGACAGATTACCTGAATTACTATCATTACTTGTTCTTAGGCATACCATATTCTTTGTGTTTGGTCTGGTTCTATAAATGATTTCCTTTATCTTGAGAGCTAAACTTGGCATAGGGTTGATTAGTGAAGGAGCCAGGATTTCTATCCTAGGGGTGCCGCAAGTGTTACTTGACTGGCGATTCGTTATCTTTTGTAGATCGAATCCTCTCTCCCTCTGTGTGTGTGTTAAAATATATGCGAATCTGTAGGAAAAGAAATGGGAATTCTATTTGCAGCAGGTGGTAGCAATACAAATGAAACTTATCATGCACACAAGGTATTTGGTTAAATGTCTCAATGAAGATGCATTTTCTTTTCATTCTCATGGACCAACTCGGGTGCAATTAATTTTTTGAAGAGTGCAACCACATTCCATGAATGGTGCAACATAGACGTAGGAACGGTGCAAGGAGAAGAATACATTTCCAGAAAGTGTGACCTGACAACACATTGCAACCTCGTTTGGACCAACTCGGGTGCAATTAATTTTTTGAAGAGTGCAACCACATTCCATGAATGGTGCAACATAGACATAGGAATGGTGGAAGGAAAAGAATATATTTCCAGAAAGTGTGACCTGATAACACACTGCAACCCCATTAGGACCAACTCGGGTGCAATTATTTTTTTAAGAGTGCAACCACATTTCATGAATGGTGAAACACAGACGTAGGAACGGTGCAAGGAGAAGAATATATTTCTAGAAAGTGTGACCTGACAATACACTGCAACCCCTTTTGGACCAACTCGGGTGCAATTAATTTTTTGAAGAGTGCAACCACATTCCATGAATGGTGCAACACAGGTGTAGGAGGAGGGAGAGTGAGGGGGTTGGTTTAGGTGGTTTTTTTTAGACAAGGGTATTTCGGTCCACACTAAAATTGGTACCATGTATGTACAATTAAATTTTTCCTTTTCATGTTGGGAGCAATTTCCAAAAACTGTTCCATGTATTAGCAATTATTTGCCCCTAGTGCCATTTTTAAGCAATTTTCCCTAAAAGTAACTATTTACAATTTGTCCCACCAAGATGGAGCCAAGGTATAAGTGGTGGCAGCCGCCACCATAAGCTTTTTAAAAAATGCAATTATTATATAAAATAATTATCACGAAATTCTATAGACTCGTCACTACTAGAATTTTTCATTATGTTTTGTTGTGTAGGAAGCCTTTAATCCTCTATATTTTTATTTTTTTTTATAGAAATGAGGCAAAAAATATTCCAAAACCAAATTTAAAGGGCCAAGTGAAATATTTGAAAGATGGGATCTAAATTATAAAAAAATTAAAAAAAAAAAAACAAACTTCACACTTTGTTTATGTAAACACTGTGAGAAAAGACAAAAAGGAAAGGGATAAGAAAAACCTAAAGCAATAAGAAACCTTCTTCGTTTTTGGCCTTTGCTGTAAATTTTTTCCAAACTCCATTGGGAAAAGGTAAGTCTTCATTCAATTGAAGTTAAATAAATTCTTATCTTTTGATGTGTAACGACCCGGATTTTACCCTATTTTTTTATTATATGAAATAGTTTTATTAATAAAATCTAGAAATGATTAAATTTATTTTTTGTGATTTAGTAGTTCTAATTCCATTACACTATCCAATTATCCTAACCAAGTGTAACTAAATACCCTAACCAATTCCTATTCCTTTACCCATTAGACTGCCACTCATATCAATCTATCAATCTTTCTTTTTGTTTTGCCGAAAATAGTCTCTCTTTTGTATCAGCCAATGAAAGCCTTACGCACCCCTTAAAGTCTTTCCTTGGACCAATGAACACAAAGCCTTCTCTTGTCACCTCTTTACCCTTGGGTTTTAAGCCCATAGTTATACTTCTATAACACCATCCCTCCTCATCCGAAATTATTACTCTCATGCATTCTAACCTCTACAATTTCACACCACCATCAACTCTATGATCAGTACCTTCTTCCCATTTTTCTTTTCCACTTCGGACAATAAGAAAGACAGAAAAAAGAAGCTCGCCTTTAATGGAGTTATAAAGAGAGAGGTCCAGGAAAAGAAGACAAAGGAGTTTAGTCCGTTCGACGCGACCGAGGCCCATCCAAATCACTCCGGTTTAGCTTAATCTTCGGAAGAAAGGTAGGTTACGTCCTACTGAACCCATCGGTATATAATAAGTCAATTTTCGTTGAGTAGAAACAAAACCCGAGCATTTCGTTAGTTGCAAGGTAGTGTAAATGCGTTTTTTACTTTCTGAGCTATTGAGTCCCGTCCAAAACAATCCGAATCCAACTTTTTCAAAGATAGAGATGTAGTTCATTTCATAACGAACGTTTTGATATATAATACATTGATTTTCGTTGAGTAGAAACAAAACTCGGGCATTTCGATCATTGAGAAGTAGTGTATATGCGTTTTTGACCTTTCAAGCTACTGGGTCACGTCCAAACCACTTCAAATCCAACTTTTTCTGTGATAGAAGTGTAGTTCATGTTCCAACGAACATTTTGATATATTATTTGCAAATTTTGATTGTGTATAGACAAAACTCGGATGTTTCGATCGGTGGAGCGCATGGCTATCACCCCACTCGGTAGAGCACACCAACTTGATTACAAGTGAATAGTTTGGACAGTCGACTACCGGACAATCGACTACCCCAGGCCTAATTTTTTATTAATTACATTTTGATCCCTAAACTTTAGATTAATTATTGTTGGGTCCCTAAATTTTAGATCTCTGACAAATTAAATCTCAGATTTTGGTTACTTTATATTTTAACCTTGTATTGCGAAATTTTGTATTGCGAAATTTTGTATGACATTAGATTAAACATGATCAAATTTAATTACCAAGTACACGACCAGACTAGGAAATGTGTTTGTGATCATCTCGTGACCATTATTGCAACCGTACTTGTTATTTATTGGACATGTTGATTATCATTATCGCAAGTTGTGTTCATTTTTTTTTTAATCATTATGTGATTTGCATGACTTAGCTGTGGCATTATAAATTATTGTGCAAGAATGTAGATGCAGTGGGACACCGGGTGGTTACGAATTTCGAGAAACTTTAGACGTGTTTTTCAATAAGAAAATGGGAAATGGAAATGCATGAAAATATTGTTGAGCTGACGAGCTGTGGTTCTGGGGGTGACCGGAGTGGGCTCCGGACGGATGAACGTGTTGAATACGAAACCCTAGATAGGACATGGTGGTGATTGACCCTCAAGAATGGTCGGGCTATAAGGGTGGCACTGTGCTTGCGTCGCAGCCCGGGGATGAGTTGTGGGGCCGCACTCCCGATGAATCTTGTTTGTCATGCCTTGGGACCATGGAAGTGGTACTCGGGTATATAACCCAGGTTTTCTGTCCAAATCTTTGCAAGGGGGAGTTGAATCACACCAATTGCCCTATGCTAGAGGTTGGAGGGTAGGATGAATCTCATGGCAGAGAATCCTAGATGATATGTAGGTTAATGGCTAGTAATTAATCAGTGATGTTATGTTATCGATCTTCTGCTATTCATTTATTATGCATGTTTATCTGTTAGATATGTGGGGTTAAGTAGAGTAGGATATTTCTATTGGGCTTTTTAAGCTCACGGGTACTTGTACCGTGGTGATTTATCACCAGGAAATGAAGACGGAGCTGAAGGGTCATACAAGCAGACAAATATCAACACCAATGAGGAGAAAGCCAACGAGCCTTGGTTTTCGTATGCTTAGTTGCTCTGAACAATTTAGTCGACTACATTTTGAAAGCTTCAAGTCCTATGGAAAATTGTAAAATTTTGACAGTTTAACTTTAATTCGATATGGTTGTAAAACTATAACAATTGCTTTCAGCACGGTATGATGATTGACCTATGAATTTTTTTATTTTTTTTTTGAAATTGTCTTTTCAATTTATTCTAAAGTTTTCGAAAAGTCGGGGCGCTACATGATGAGTTTTGTCTTAGGAACATATGGTATGTGCACCATATGCCAAATATATTATTATATACATATATATATATATATATATATATATATATATATATATATATATATAGAGAGAGAGAGAGAGAGAGAGAGAGAGAGTCCACTTCCAGTCAGGGAGCCCGGATTTTAAAAAAATCCGGACCTCCACTTTTCCGATCAAATTTCGACGATCCGAACTGTCCAATGTGTTTAAAAGGTGTTTTCAAGGGTCTGCGTGAGAAATCATCAAAAAAAAATACCGAGAAGGGCTTGATCCGAGCAATTTTTCACAAAACTGTACATATACAGTTTTTATGAAAAACGGCTCGGATCAAGCCCTTCCCGGTATTTTTTTTTTGATGATTTCTCACGGAGAACATTGAAAACACCTTTTAAACACATTGGACGGTTCGGATCGTCGAAATTCGATCGGGATCAATGAGGTGTGGATTTTTTTTAAATCCGGGATCTTGGATTGGAAGTGTGGTGTATATATATATATAACCAGTTTTTGATTTACGTAAATCATTATGGTAGGTAATCATGGTCAAGGAAATAATTGACTCATTCTTTAAGTCAAGAAGTCCTCAAAGTGTTGAACCCAATAGAGTTGCATAACTTCACAAAGTACAATTTGAACTTCATCAATTGAACCTGAAGCTCGTCCTCTTGAAAGTCCTACAGTTGAATTGAAAGAATTTGATCTGTCTTAGCATCTCCAACCCATTCGCTTTTCTTCAAATTTGAAGAACCAATTCTCCAAAAAAGAGGATGGGTCCCTCCAAAAAGTACAACTTTTTGAACAAAAGAGAGTACAAATTACAAAATATCCCCTTGATATGTCAATTCGGTTCTTCATTTTAGAGATTTGAAGATTGGTAGGAGATGCTTATTACCCAACTTCTCAAAGTGATGAGGTCCGACGAGTTTATCTAAAGTTTGAACCATAAACAACCAGAATTTCCAAAAGACCAATATCCTAAAGATGGTAACGATATCGCTTCCAAAGTGGTTGGAGTGAATTCCAGTGAAAGATTGTGCCTTTTCTCTTCCATGTTATCTTTTTGCTCAGGAATGTGGATGCCCTAGTTTATAAAATGCTTTTGTTGTTCATGGATTTTTAAAACAGGAAGAAGGTCAATAACGGGATGAGCAGGGACGAAGGCTAGTGGTCGGGGGAGTGGCACGTGCCACCCCCAGTCCCCTTAAGTCCAGTAAAAAAAAATGGTTTTCCCATAGAGGAAATCCTTCCATATGCCACCCTCAAGTCCAGTAAAGAATGTCTTTTTTTGGGGTTGCCTAAAGAGAAAATCCTTCTCCTTATCACCTTTAGGACGAACTGTGGAGAGTGAATTTTCCTCTCTCAATCTGGTTGTGAAGGACGAAGATCCCTGTCTGAGACTTTGAATGGGGAGTAGCTCAATGTTTTCCGAATTAATGCCTCTATGTTTCCAAACTCCCAAACCAATCTAATTGATACTCCTTTTGTTTCCAAATGTTTGTTCGGTCCTCACACGAAGGCTTAAAAATAATTTCAAATATTTTTTATTTTACACTAGGTATTACGGGTGCTAACCATCCGCGAACCCACCCAAGGTATGTTATGAATGGTTGCGATTCAAGAAATGCTTGTGTGGTAAATGTGGGTACAGGGGGGCGGGTCTGGTTAAAACTAACCAACACGTGGACAAACTGTAAAAAAATAAAAATAAAATAAAATAAAATAAGGTGTGGTCTACCCAATTTACTCTAAGAGCATCAATATCATCATCTCTACTTTAACTTTAAAGTTAAAATAGAGAGCAAACTCCTCCAGAACCTCAAAAATCAGCCTCACCAAATGAACTCACCAATTTGAAGATTTCTTAACTATGCTATAGTAACTTAACAAATTTGGTGACCTACTGTTCATTCAACAAAAGAGGAGGAGGCAGTGAAGAGTAAAAGTTTGAATAGAGAGTCTGATTCTTTGAGTTTTTATAAAGTGACTTGCTAAAGTTTGAATAGAGAGTCTGATTTTGTGAATTTTTTGAAAAGTGACTTGCTAAATTATAAAAAGTGTTTTTGAGGTTAAATTTGGTGTGTCAGATAAGGATGCCCTAAGTCCATTACCCACTGTAACCCTAATCTCACTCCCTCCCTTCCCTTAGTTCCGTACCTATGCCTCCCTCCCTCCTCCACCACCGCGATCAAGGAAGCCGTATGCCTCCTCCATCTCAGACAACAATAACCAGCACGACATCTCACTCTCTCATATCTTTTTTATTTTTTTGATCGAATCACTCTCTAAGATCTGGACGACTCTCTCTTGTGCATGACTGCGTGTGTTCACGCGAATGTGCTTGTGTGTGTGTGTGATTGTGTGTGTAACTGTGTATTGTGTGTGTGTTGAAGAAAATGGGCTGAAAAAATGATTGAAAAACTTCCAAAATTGGTCCAAGTGAGAGGCCCATTTGAGTCATTTGACGGCCCAAACTGCTAAATCAATCCGCAACTGATCCTTCAAATCTGCAACCGAACTGACCCATCCGTATGTCACCCACGGACGGTTGCGGATGTTGAAAACGATAATCCGCTATGAGCAGTTCGGGTTGAGAACGAACTGAACCATCCAGAACCGAACCGTGGACACCCCTACTAGATAGCAATGATTTCTTTCAAGTTATATAATAAGTTTGACATTTTTTTTAAAATTTCGTTTTGCAAACCGGACAAATTTATTGGGATGGAGTTAGTAGGTCGTTTAACTATGTTTGTTTTTATGTTCACGGATGATTTAACCATGATTTTTATTTTTATTTTTTTGGGTATTATTGCATGTTCACGTTACAACATTGATTTTTTTTAATACTACTAAGGAAATGGTATTTCTTGGTGCTACCTCTGAATATAATTCCTGGCTCTTTCCCTAGGCATGAGGTGTCATTTCATACTTCATGTAGGAAAATACCTTAACTTGTAGTATCATTGATGTTCTCTGAGTACATGTCATGATTTTTGGAATCAAGCATAACATATTGAGAACGGTTGAGAAACAAATTTCTGAACAAGTTGCAAAAAATCAATAGATGCAGTGAAATGGCTCGTATTGCATAATTGTGCTCTTAAAGGCTTTGATGGAAGCTTTACATCTAGCAACAGAGGGAGTTGTATTGACTTGATAGAGTTATTTGACTTCTCATAATTCCAATGTGGACAAAGTTGTATTTCACAATGTCCAAATGCGTCTTGTGATTCAGGTCAGACTCAAAAAAGAGATTCTTAGTAATTTTTATGATAAAATACATAGATTCCTTTGTGAGGACATTTTTTTTTTCACGGATTTGTGAGGAGATTAATGGAGTAAAATTTTGCATTATTGTTGATGTCTCGAGATGAGCCAAATAGGGAGCAAATAGCTATTGTTTTCAGGTTTGTTCACGAGGATGGTCTCATACAAGAGGGGTTTTTTCCCCCATACTTCATGTATTGAACACTGTGTCAGCAACTTTGAAAGGGCATATATGTACTATTCTTGCTCTTCATAGCCTAGCGTCCAAAACATTCGTGGCCAAAGATGTGACATGCGTGGAAGATGGAAAGGTTTGCAAGCTTTATTTTTTAATGGATGTCCATTTGTATATTACATTTTTTTTTTTGATATGATCAAGAAAGGAAACAGATTACATAAGTAAATCTCTCTAAGAATAGCATCTAAACCGGGCGGAATACAACCTGCTTGAAATAATACAGACCTACGAAGGCAATTCGAGGCCAACCAATGAGTAGCTCTATTCTTTTCCCTATTGCACCACACGAACCTCCAGCTCCTTGAGGACGCCCAACACTTGATATCATCAACCAAAACTCTAATCTCCCACAGCTCTTGGTCAACAGAGTCATTAAAGCACTTTATCAACTCCAAGTAATCTGATTCAAAAATAGCCTCCTCCATGTTCAACTCCTTAGCTACAAGGCAAGCAATACGCAACGCCCATGCCTTGACAAAAATAGCCGAAGACGCCACAACTCTTCCAAAACGCCAAACTTGAGCAAATCCACTATGGTCCCTAGCAATAACGCCAAAGGCAGCCAAGCTGCGAGAGGATGTAAATGCTCCTTCACGCAAGAGTACATTGCAGCAAGAAAATCAGAATTAGACAAAGAAGCATTGAAGATGATATCCTCCGGGTTTGGCAATTTTCCATTGAAAATACATTCATTCCTCGCTTTCCAAATCGCCCAGCACAACTGGAATATAGCTCCCACCTCTTCTTTACTTGCTTCCTTTGCTAAGCTGCAACACAACAAATCATCCATCCATCTATCCGCCGCATAAATAGGCTTATCGAGAGTCCAAAAGGATTTCCCACTACTGAACCACATTGCTTCAGTCCATGGACACCGAAAAATGATATGTTTAATAGATTCACTCTCCTTTTCACAAATGGGACAAAGTGGATTCCAGACACATTTCCTCCGAAAGAGATTTTCTCTACAAACAACCCAATTGCGCACTACTTTCCACATGAAAAGACGAACCTTAGGGGTAGTTGGAATTGTTCAAAGCCGAGACCACAAAGTCTTGTCAGGAAAGTAAGAGGGAAATGGTTTGTTAGAGCTAACCTGGGAAGTTCTCAGCACTTGATGATACCCTGACTTTACAGAATACTTCCCAGAATTTGAGTTGAACCATATAAATTTATCTTGGCAATCTGTAAAGCTGATTGGCACTTTTAAGATGGCTTGAGCTTCCTCATTTGAAACACAAACCTGAAGCCTTTCCATATTCCAAGACTTAGTCACTGGGTCAATAAAATCTACCACCTTTGTACACTCATAGTTATTTGGAGGAGAAGAAGCCAGCTTTTTGTTCACCAATTCTGGAATCCAGTAATCTTCCCAGAATCGAATAAAAGATCCATTCCCCACTGACCACCGGAGCCCCTTTTGTAGTAATGATCTCCCATCTAGCAAGTTGCACCATATCCATGATGCAGTTGTTCCTCTACTAGCTTCCAAGCAAGAACTCTTTGGAAAATAGAGTCCTTTCAAAATCCTTACCCAAAATGAGTTAGGATTGTTCACTAATCACCAAAATTGCTTTGCAAGGAGGGCTATATTGAACAAGGCAAAGTCCTTAAATCCCATCCCTCCCATTCCTTTCGGGGCAGTTAACTTGGACCATGCACCCCAGTGAATTTTCCCCCCATTCACACCATTTCCCCACCAGAAATTACTTACAACTAAATTTAATTGAGAGCAAAGAGAATTGGGGACTTTAAAGCACATAAAAGGGTACAGAGGAATAGGTTGGAGAACTGATTTAATGAGCACATCCTTACCCGCCTGATTAAGATGCTTATTTCCCCATCCACGCACCTTCCCAACAATTCTGTCTCGTAGGAAACCCATAGCTTTTTTCTTTGATCTGCCCCAAAAAACTGGAAGTCCTAAATATTTGGTCGCGGCATCCATTTCCTCCATCCCCAAAACACTTTTTATCTCTTCTTTCCGGCCCGGATTTGTATTTCCAGAGAAAAGCAGACTGGATTTCTGAATATTTATAGAAAGACCTGAAGCCTCACTATAACAATTTGCTATTTGCATAAAGTTAGTGCAAGTAAAGACATCAGCTTCTAAGAATATCAAAGAGTCGTCTGCAAAGAGCAAATGAGACACAACGGGGCATTTTTTCTTCATTGATACCAATCAGAGTTTTGTTCTTTATCGCCTTGTTCAAAAGCAAGGAGAACACATCTGCTACTGTTGTGAAATTTTAATGTACTCGCAAGCGCACGAATCGTATTGTAATATAGTATGGTGAGAGCGAGGTTAAACCCACAGGGACTTGTGAATTTTTATAAGAAAAACCAAATAATTTAAAGTTGATTGTACCCTAACCTAGTTCCCAAAAGTTGAGGTGGCATTTTAAACTAGAAAATTAAACGAGCAAAAATAAAAAACAAATAAATAAGTTGACAATTGAACGAACTTGGTTAAAGAGAAGTGACTAAGGTTTCAGAATCCACACTCACGTATTCATAGCAATTACTCACAAATTCTTATTTATTTTCATAATCTTCTTCACAGTAATTTGGTGACTAAACTCTATTACCGTGGAAAATGTCATTGTTAAGACTTAAGACCTTTTAGAAAAATAACTTATGTACGCTCTTCCTCGCCATAATGTTCGAGACCAAAAAATCATATGTATCCATTCGCAAACAAATCACAAAAGATATCCAGTACTTGAAATTAAAACCTACATAACATGGCTAATAATTAGCGAGCAATTCCAAATCATGGAAAAAACTTGATTGAATCCATATCCAAAATTACTAACTTAATTAATATTAGATTGGAGCGATTATTCGATTAAACCAACCATATGGAAAATAAATAAAGAGAATGTAAATTCTTACTACGAAACGTGAGGTTTCATCCTCAACCCTAGTCTAGAAATCTAGCCGCTCATAGATAAAAATGCATTAAACATTGGATTAGAATCCATAAAAATCGAAACCTTACAAATCATCTCTTTTGCTCCTCTTATTTCTTTCCAAGTCGCGACCTTGTTCGGACGCAACCGCGGCGTAAATGATCGAGCTCCTAGCCGAACTCCCAAAACCCTTCGGACTTCTTCCTCTTTATAATGCTAGAATAAAATCTTATATTAAAGATAATCCATGTTTTCCTAAAACTATTGGTACCATTGAAAAGGAAATCCTTTTTCTAGCTCTAGTTTTCCGGCAATTTGTTTTTGTTTCCTTAGAGCTCATTGCCTTGATAAATTAGAATTCAACCCCACTAGCATGCATCAACCAATCAACTTTCAAAGATTCCTTCTCAGCCAAAGGAATTCACGTCCAAGTAAGCAGTGGTAATTTTCGTCTTATGAAATATCAGCATATGTTTTGATTTCTTCTTGCTTTCCAATAACAGCTTGGGCCATCTTTTTAATTAATTCATTTTATCATAATTCACTGCAAAATAATAAATTAAAGGGAATTATAAATAAAATAACATTATTATCTAATTAAGCACAGTAAACGATTAACAATATGTGAAATAGGGATTGCTATGTGTCAATATTTTGGGCTTATCAGCCACCAATAAGAAGAGATACGGAGATAGAGGATCCCCTTGCCGGAGCCCTCGCCCTGGGATAACTTTACACATCTGACCCCCATTTACATTTATCGAATACTTCACCTTGCAGACACACTGTTGAACCCAATTAATCCATTTACTATCAAACCCCATCCTTTCCATAATCTTAAATAGAAAATCCCAACATACACGGTCATAGGCTTTGTTTAAATCAAGCTTAACAACCACTGAAGCCTTAGGCCCCACTTTCTTATGCTTTAAAAAGTGAAAAACCTCATACGTGACAATAATGTTATCTTGAATTTGGCGACTGGGAATAAAAGCAGACTGTTGTTCAGAGATAATACCATGCATGAAGGGTTGCAGTCTATTTGCTAGGACCTTTGAAATAATTTTGTTTATGAAATGACACAAACTGATTAGTCGAAACTGGCTCATTACCTCAGGAGTTTTCACTTTTGGGATCAAAGTAACGTTGGCGTGATTTATCTCCTTCAAGATAGCCGCTTCGGAAAAGAAACTCTGCATCGCTTCAAAAACATCATCACCAACAATATCCCAATATGTTTGGTAAAAAAGCCCTGGAAATCCATCTGATCCTGGACCTTTGAGTGGCCCCATTTGAAAAACAGCATTCCGCACTTCCTCACGTGAAATAGCCTTTGTCAGCGCTATAATATTCTCAAGAGTAATCACCAGATCAATTAAACTGAGAATATCATCAAACTCTCTAATTTGAAGAGCTCTATACAAGGACTGAAAATGATTCTTGATAATACTAGCAATCTCTTCCATATCTGACTCCCAAAGCCCATTGTCATCCTTTAACCTCACAATTTGATTTCTCTGACGCCTCTGGATAGTAGTCAGATGGAAGAAGCGAGAGTTTTTATCCCCAAATTGGAGCCACTTAATCCGAGACCTCTGGTGCCAAAACAAAGCATCCTTTTGCAACAAATCTTCAAGCCTGCTGGAAAACACTTTTTTAGAGGCATTGCAATCTAGGTTAAACTTGATTCATTTGCTTTTGGACATTCAATAAAAGATCTTTAGTAACAGCTATTTGGAGACGAATGTTACCAAAGTTCTTCCGATCCCACTCTTTAAGCCCCTCTTTGCAACCACGAAGCTTCTTGCACACCTTGAACATCTTAGAACCTTCCCATCTTTTCAACCAAGCCTCTGAAATAATCACCTTGCATTCCTCTTCTGTAGTCCAAAAAGATTCAAATTTGAAAGGCTTACCCACTTTATTAAGAGGGAACTCAGTGTTAAGAATTAGTGGGTTATGATCTGAGCCAATCGCTGCTTCTGTAAAAATTAAAGCTTGATCAAATAGCTCTCTCCACATAGAATTAGCGAAGGCCATATCGATCTTTTCCATAGTAAGATCACCATCAGCTCTATTGTTTCTCCACGTAAATCTGGGATCATTGAATTCCAAATCCACCAAGCCACATGAGTTTAGCATATCATGGAAAGATGCTAGTCTTCTCTAACTTGGAGGATTACCCCCAACTTATCATCCAAACTCAAAACTTCATTAAAATCACCCATGCAAAGCCAAGGCAGTTTTTCAAATCTCGCAATTTTTTTGATATCATCCCACACCTGTTCTCTTCCGGACCTCGACGGACAGCCATAAACAAAGGTAGCCGCCCAATTTGAAGAAGTTGCCTTGCCCCTAACAATTACATGGATCAAATTTTTTGAAGCTGAATCTATCTCCACCTCCCGATCATCATTCCACCACAGAGCCAAACCTCCAGCTAAACCCTCCGCATCAACATAACTTCCATAATCAAAACTCAACCTACGACGGATGGTCTCGAGCTTGACCTTATTGTTCTTTGTCTCCACCAAAAAAACAATGGAGGGGCGATTTTTACGAACCAAATCACCTAAAACCTGGCTTGTCAAGGTACGCCCAATGCCTTGACATTTCCAAGTTAGTATCAACATTGAGAATGTGGCTGATTTGGGCCAGCCACAAGCCCCTCTCTCCAAACCATACAACTGTTGCACTTCGTGTTCACCACTAGCCTCCAGAGAAAACACTTCAATTGGAACCATATTGATTTCCGTCCCAGATATACCATACGAGTGTTGTATATTGACCTCCATGAGTTGATTTCCAAGATAGGTTGAATCTCCCAAAGCATTACCAACCTTGTCGCCATAGCTAGGTTTCCTGCCCCCCTTAGCAGCTTTACGAGGAACACAGGAATTTTTTGGTTAGGGTTGGATAAACAAGAGTTTTGGATTGAGTCTGGAGCACATAAACGTAGGATTTTGGATTTCATATTACCGTCAACTTCATCACCAGCCTTTCTTTTGAGAGTAAGGTTATTGAAAACAAAGGTAAGAGCTTGGTCCAAGACATGTGGTTGGGTTTCATTTTTTTGGGGCTACTGGTAGGGTGATTGGCAATATTAGTGTGGGGTATTAAAAGACTTTGGCTAATTGGAAGGGAAATATTTGTGGAGTTGAGTAATGGGTCAATCTTTACAATGTATGGGTCAGGGAGAAGTGGGCTATTAGGTGTTTCGGGGCCATAATATGTTTGTGGGGATTTTGGGCTATCACTGGGCTCGGTAACAAAGTATTGGGTGTGGGAAGGTGAGGGTTTTTGGCTTGAGCTGAGACAAAGGTTTGGGCTATCACACAAGTTTGGCATGTTTAGATGCCTAGGCACAGGCCCAAATTTAATAACGGGAATATTTGACCCAACTTTATCCGCAATAGAGAAATCTTGATGAATAAGGAAGGAATCTGTATGTGAGGGGTTACCTGTCTCCTTTGAATTAATAACACCTGGCAATTGAGGACAACCGACAACACCAGGGGAATGTGTCGCTCGCACTCCCACAGACGTAGTCTGATACGGATGAGAAAACGGAGTCCTCACGCGCTCTGTCAAGGACCCAACATCATGCGCCACCCTATCATCTCGGTGGATCTCCGACGGCCACACTAATTGGTCTTCCAATTGTTCTGCAACTTCAGTCCCCTGTTGGTTGATTTCTTCAATTTGGGTATCTAATTTTCTAGCTCTCCCTGTGTGAAGCTCCGGGCCATACCCAGAATTCAACCCTTCCTCTCTAGAAACGAATGTACACACTTTATTATCATGCCCAATTCTACCACATGCATAGCAGTAATCAGAAAGTTTTTCGTATTTGTAGGAGATCCAGAGGTCTGATGATGATCCCCCTTTTCTGCGCAACCAAAAACCTTTTGGAAGGGGTTGATTTCCATTAATCTCCATCCTAACTTGGAGAAAACTACGATTTAAAAGCATACCTCCAGGGGAAATCTCAATAGCCAAAATTTCCCAAAACGTTTGCCAATCGTCTTAGCATTAGCTCTGGACATTTTCTCAATTGGTAAACTATGAATTTGAACCCAGAAAGGACATCTGGCAAAGTGGAGTTCGGAAATAACCACGCCATCCACCAGACCTTTCAAAACCAGTAAGTTATTCATCACCGACCACGGCCCATCTTTAAGAATAGCGTTTTTATCAACTTCATCTTCAAATCGAAAAAGAAAAGTGTTGCTATCGTTCCATGGAACAACACTGAAGGGAGCCCTAGTTTTCTAAGCGTTTGTCAGGATGTTGGTAATCGCACCCACATTGAAAGGCTTTGAGCATAGCACCTTCCCAATCAAACACAGACTAGTTATTGTATTAGATTCGCCTGACCCCTCCTCTAGGTCAATAATCTCAGATTCGGCCATAGAAAATAACAGGGGTTGGGAGGGGGGAGAAGAAGAGAACAGGGAAAGAAAGTAGAACAAGGGAGGTATAATCAGAAAAAGGGAGTTTGTAATGGATGAATTAAGGCTGAGAAAAGGTAAAAACAGAAGAAAGAAAGAGCCGGAGAAAGGTAAGACAACAGCCACACTAGGGCAAAAGCTCTCATTTAGAGAGAGAAAGCACTCTGATTATATTGTATATTACATTCATTGATTCACTTATCGGCATTGTAGCGGTATCTAAAGAAGTTATATCAGTCAAATATTTATTCTCTTATTTGACTCTTATAATCAATATAATGGTCCTTTGTTCTATTCTAACTTGATAA
The DNA here is from genome assembly GCA_963854785.1 of Vaccinium vitis-idaea. Lineage (NCBI taxonomy): Eukaryota > Viridiplantae > Streptophyta > Magnoliopsida > Ericales > Ericaceae > Vaccinium > Vaccinium vitis-idaea. The sequence continues at coordinate 20,724,403 of OY978223.1, read as the reverse complement.
AAAATTATCTACATTTTTAAAATCGTAATAAATTTTACTATGTGCAATATAGATCTAGTTAGATAAATCTCAATTAATTCTATTAGAATTTTAAAGAGAATTTTAATTAGCCATCCTATTCAAAATGATCGTTATGATCCCACCCCATGTGGTTTGAATAGTTATGATTTCATCCTGTAAAAGGATATTAGGATGGTTATGCCCATATTAGGTATTTAATTAGTAACTAATATATACTAATATTATATTCTATACTAATTTGTACATCCTAACCTCCCTTAATTGACGTCATAAATTTGTAAACCAGAAAAAAAGAAGTTTCCACAAATCCTAACCTCCCTTAATTGACGTCAATTAATATTATATTCTATACTAATATATACTAATATGTACATCCTAACCTTCCTTAATTGACGTCATAAATTTGTAAACCAGAAAATTTTCCACAAATCACGGGATACACATACAATTAGTTTTATCCTTGCCTTTAGTGTTTCATTTTTTAATCAAGCCGATTCTCTCTCTCTCTCTCTCTCTCTCTCTCTCTCTCTCTCTCTCTCTCTCTCTCTCTCTCTCTCTCTCTCTCTCTCTGGTATTTTTGTAGAACCCTGAAATTACTCTCACTTTCTCTTTGGATTGAGATGGTTAAACGGGGATGGTGGTGACAGAGTGCCACTACCACCATGCAGCGGTGGTGGTTGGAGATCAAAGGCCGGAGATTTTAAGGGAAGAGCTCCATCACGTTTTGGCCAGAGAGTGCTCTAAAAGTTCTTTGCGGTGCGTGGAGTGGTGTCGGCATGGAGCTCCATCACGATTTGACCACATGGTGCACCGTCGCCAAACTCGGAATCGATCGGTCTCGACGGGGACGGAAAAACCCAACGAGTAATCTTTTAATCTCGATCTATCTCACAATCTCGTTTGATTACTGTAATATTTTGTTTTGTGTTGTATGGTGGTGGTGGGTTTCAGATCTTGTTAATGGCGGCGGTGTTTTTTTTATTCAATGATGGTTTGTTTTCGATTCAAGGCTGGTGTTTTTCTTCGATACAATAAAAATGGTAAATCAATAAACCATGTTCACATGCCTTTCTAACGATGGTTATTTCATATATTGAATGGTTTATTGATTTACCATTTTGGTGATTTGATATATTAAAAGTGGTAAATCAATAAATCATGTTCGCTGACACGTGAACATGGTTTATTGATTTATCATATTGGGTGATTTGATACAATAAAATATGGTTCACTGGTTTAGCACTTCGGCACTTTAGTGATTCGGCAAAGTAAATATGGTACATTAATCAACCATATGTTTCATGGTTAATCTACCATTTTTTTGTGGTGCATTAATTTGTCATTTTTTGTGGTGCAATAGGTCAAAATGTCATGATTATTTATTTTTAATTTTGTTTGGAGATTTTAGGTGTGAGAAATTAGAGAGGAGAAAAAAAAATAGAATAGAGAGATTTTAGAGAGAGAGAGAGAGAGAGAGAGAGAGAGAGAGAGAGATAAATTAGGAAAGATTAGGAGAGAGATAAATTAGGAAAGATTAGGAGAGAAAATATATTAGGAAAATCAAGAGAGAGAAAGAGTGTTTTGGGGTTTATTTGAATTTCAGGATGGAATCATAAATATTCAAATCTCATAGGATAGAATCATAATGATCTTTTTTTGTACATGACCCCTAATTAACTCTCCCTAACATAAAACATTATAAATTACGATATATAAGCAATTGAAAAGTGGCATAAACTCCCAAAAAGGCATCACACAAGTGCTTGTCACCGGGCTAAGCAAGGTTGGACACAAAATATGCAAGTCACCAGTATATTCCAATCAAATAGTTTTTCTGTATTCAGTTCTTATGCAAGATTTGACCTAAAAGTTAAACAAAAACAAAAAAAATTGAATAATATTGTCATCATTCATTGCTCCTGAGTCCTGTGTCCATTCATGGCCTGGAACGATCATACTTACATCCGTCTATCATATATGTCGGCATTTACGATGAATGTCATTGCAAGACTATGTTTCAATATACCTTTGATTATTCTCGTATCTTTCGTCATATTTCAAATCATATTTTACAGCTGTTTTCAATATACTCAAAAAGTAACGAATTTTATACTGATCTCATGCATTGCACTGGAACAATACTGGTTTCAAACTATAAGCAAGTAAACTGTGAATCTAAATCCCAGATGCATTGCATTCTTCAAGCAGTTTAAGGAGACTATGTTCAGGAGCACTGATCGATGGGAGAATCATCCGGTTGGAGGGGGGCCGTGGTGGTTTCGTTCCCACAGGTCCAGACTCTACGCGAGGCCCCTCCTGCATAACTGGCATTTCACCCCTCCTTTGAACGCCGCCTGCTGATACTTGCTCCTTCCATATTCGCCCATCCTGACATATTGTGGAAATAAATATCAAAACTTCAAAAAAGAAAGTTCAAACCAAAAGGCGCAAGGAGAGATTTAGGCAATATATTGCATTTTTAACTTTTAATGTTGCAACACGTCTGCAACCATTTCAAAACCCTAAAATCCAGCCAGTAGTTCCAGATTCGATTTCTCCTCAATACATTTTCCTGTTCGATTTCTCCTCAATACAGATTGCAACATTTTTCTTCTGCAATTCAAAAAACGGCCTTCTAACATTGTGAAGTATTGACCCATCTTAGCATGTCAAAACAAACCGAAGGGAGAAAGTCAAACATTCATTTCCTTTTCCCCAGAAATACTTGGACATCATGAAGAAAAGAAATCAGTACGCAGACCACTTACACTCACAACAAGAGTAAAGACGACCATCACATGACATCCAAAATTCATGATTCTTTTGCAACTATGAGGAAGAATCAAGAAACTGAAGTCGGAAAGTAATATCTGGTAGATACAAAATAGAGTTTCTCGAAGTTTAAGATGTTCATGCAGTAAACAGGAAAACTTACATGAAGCAACCGAAGCGAGTACCAAGAAAAATGAAGTAAGAAAGTGCAGCTAAAAATTCAAAGCAAACCAAAAGGGAAGAAATCTACCAAGGTACAAACAAGTGATAACAAGCAAAGTACCAGGAGGGAGATTGCAAATGAACAACAGAAGAAAACTAATGACTCTACCCACATAAGTCCATAACGGTTGATAAAAAACCTATGCATCAAGTGGTTCAGTGTCTCCTGCACTACCAATCCGGAACAATCTTCATTAACGAAACATGAAATCCTGTTTCATTACTCAATAGTGGGAGTGAATAAAAGGATCAACTAAACTACGAAACATTATGATCGTGTACTAAACCAACTGAAACATTATGTATTTGCCTTGGCATACGCTCTTAGATATTGTTTCGTTTGCTGGAAAGATTTAGGAGATGAACGGAATCGTCATTCCTTGGCCTGCCAATGGATGGCCGGTCACCTAAACTGGTAATAGTGATCCTACTTCTCCCGTGTATTACGTCAATTCTTTAAATGAACCACACATCAAAATGACCATTCCATTCCAGTGCACCAAACACAACCTTGCCTTGGAGTCTATCCCAAACATTTTAGTCATATTGAAGGTTCTTACTAGGGGTCCCAATTGAAATATGAAAAGGCTGTTAGTAATACAGGAGTGTCTGTTTGCAAGTAGAAAAACAAAGAAGGAAAGAAATCTTTATGCCTCTGTGATTAAGATAAGTGAGACGAAATCAGATCAAGCTGCAAGCTTACATTGAGAATTGAAGGTTCAGGCAGAGGGCACTGAATGGGCCGATCATTGTCAAGAGGCTCAGGTGGGTGTTCAAGCGGCTTAAACTCAATTGCTACTTCAATCCCATGAGCAGCAGCTGAAGCACCACCAGTCACCGTAGCATCACTCGTAGCCTCCGAATTTGGAGGTATTGCTACCCTGTCACCCTGCTGATAATAAAGTAACTAAAATTTGTGACCATCACAAGTTATATACAACAACTACCACCTCTATACATTTGTAAATGGGTTTGTGCATGAATGGATGTGTAGAGACCGAAAATACACAACATAACCCAAACATAATGAAAATCACCAATAAAGCAATAGGATTTATGAAGCTGAGAATTCCTTGACAAATAATCATTAATCTTCAAGAACTGGACAATTAAGTAACTACCAAATCAACTAACTGAACCAAAAAATACATGACATCTGCATAAGAAACTATGAATATTTAAAATATGAGACGTAATGCCATACCACTTTATGGTGAATGGTAGGATGGGTTACACTGTACAATGAGTGATTTTAAAAATGACACGTAATTTGAAAATACAGGTTGCATCATATGGTGAAGATGTTATGCTTCTTGTAGTAATAAATTTTATGCCATTTGTGATATCGATGTTGCTACATTGTCATTTCTGATTTTTGTTACGCGGGTAATTACACATTTTATGGTGAAAGACATCGGAATATGGACCATATGATATCCCAACAAGGTGGGCAACACCACAGACGCTCCCAACCAAAGACGTAACTATGCAAGTGCTATGGGGGGCCTTGGCCTCCCCCTTTCAAATTCCTAACTATTACCTAGGTATTTTTTTATTTTATTTTTTTGTTAGTACAGGTCCCCCCCCCCCCCCCCCAATAAAAAATAAATGGTACTGAAATATAGGATATAAGTATAACCCACGTGGATCTGTCTAGTTTTTGAGGTTCTATCTTGGTGTTTCCAAGTTTAGGTTTGTACATTCTACTTTTGCTATAATTTATCTTCTATTTGCCGATAAAAAAAGAGACCTAGACTCTATGTTTTGTTATGAGCATTATTTGGACGTTTCAAAGTATAGATTGTTGAACTTTGAAATTTTAAAATCTCGTTGTTCATGCGGCCCCCTCGTAGATGAAATCCTAGTTCCGTCCCTGCTCCCAACACATACTCCATCTCTATGTGTATAACTGCCCTCATTTCCCGTTGCTATTTCAAAATGAAATTAAAATTTTCCAGGATATTCATACTTTTTTTTAACTTTTGAGCGAAAATGTCCACGAGGTTATAAACCTCGGGTATTTTGAATCCGAAACAAACAGTTTTGTAATAAACATTCCAAAAACTGTTTTTGCAAAAGAAAAAACAAAAACACAAACATCAATTAATCAATTAATCGTTATTCTTGTTACGTATAATTCTCAATTCATCAATTAATCGTTTATGCAAGCAAAAGAAACACAAACAAAAACAACTCCAGAAACCCAGATCGAAAATAGGGCAATCAATAGAAAATGCAAAGACCAAGTAGAATCGAGAGAGAAACTTACAAGTGCACTTTGGGTTCGGCGGTGCCCACTTCTGCTAACAGAAAACCTAGAGAAAATACCCACCATTTTTTGAGGCCTTTCTTCTTCCCAGCTGGGTCTGCTCTGATCTTAAGTTCTGTCCTACAATTATCCACCTCCAATTTATTTCTCTGTCTAGGGAAAATAGAGTGAGGTAGCTTGGGGTAATGGGTTTTGATTGGGTTCTGCGACTATAAAAAACAAATTTTCGAATGCTTGTCTATATTTCTACGCATACAATCGGGTTCTTCCGTTGAAAAAGAAGCTGCGGTTGGAAACGAAAAGGCAGTTGAGTGAATCATTAAAGAAATTTCCCCAAAAGCCAAAACCCAACTGGTTAAGGTAAGTACAGAACCATGTGAAATGTTCTGTTGTGTAAGCGTGGCAGCCGCAAGAGACTCCGAAGATAGAGACGAGAGTGTTTACGCAATCAATCGACATAGCTCTACCCCTCCGTTGTATAAGGAGCCAACAAAAATAACCTCAGGGGACACGTTCTCCACAACGGGTTCACCATTTGTTCCCCTTCCCATCATAGAAACAAGGCGCAATCAATGGTTGAGATATAATCTCACCAAAAATAATGGGAAACCACTACTTAATAATAAAATTACATGCTGTCAAGTAGATCACGTAAAGTGACTAGCATGACCCAACCTATTAAGTCCAATCATTACATTGCAATCCAATTTTAGAAAATATAGTGCATAGGATCACATAAAAATAAATATTCTTTATTTTTTTCAACATGTTTTTCATGTGTGTGTAGGTCTTTCCCACCAACGATGCATCGATAGAGTGGATAAAATTGACCGATAAACAACCCGGTGTCGGTATTGTGATAATGCATTGTGATAAAGGACTCCAAGGAAGTGACAAAGAATCGGAGACCAAGGATGACATTTTGCATGAGAACGGTTTGGGAAGTACATGAAGTTAGTGAAGAAGTCCGATGGGGAGAACTAAGATGTATATAAGAGACCACATATTACAAGCTCTAAGAAATGTGAATGTCCCTTTGAATTGAGATGTGTTAGGGGCGCCGAAGGTTGGACTGTCATTGTCTTCAATGACATGCACAACCATCCTCCCGCAGGTCACCTGAAGGGACACTCGTATCCCAAGAGGTTATCTTCTAGCAAACGTTTATGTTGGTGGAGTTGTCAACGTCTTTGGGTAAACCTAGAGAGATCCCAAATCTAATGATCTCAAAAGGATCCTAGCAACGTCACCATAGTTAAAGCTACTTACAATGCACACTAGAAGCACCGCGTGATAGAGTGATTGGGGAGATCCCAGGTGTAATGTTTAATGGGTCGGCTGACAAATTTAATATCTGACTTAAAACAGTTACGAATCAAATATATTTGTTCAGAATGAAAGACCTAAAGGTAGGGGGTTTTTTTTTCCGAATACAATATCTGAAACATACGATACCATTTGATTGTTATTTCCCCATTGAGTCTACATTTTCGATACTGGATAACGAATGGATGTTTTCCACAGAGAATCATTTTTCTGGTTCCCATTTTGGTTTGTTACAAATAACTTTTTGCATATTTGATTCTACACGTACAAGTACATTCAATTTCAAGTTGAGGGTTTGAAATATTACCAGAGAAAGGTGGTGGTGTGTTGGTGCCAGTGGCAAATGTGGCGGTGATGGTGGAGCAGACACGAATGGTGTGGTGAGAGAGGTGCTAAACGGACATGGTAGTGGTCGTGGCTGAACTGGAGAGGAGAGGAGAAAGCGATGGAAGAGGAGAAAGCGATGGAAGAGAAGAGGGAGAGGGAGGTCACGAAACAAACGGAAACAAAAAGTGAGAAGGAGGGATATGGAATGATTTGGATGTGTTCATTTTGGCAGTTTACTTTAGTTTGTACGGGTAATGAATGGAGAGAGGAATATGATAATGATTGGAAATATGAATAATGAGTGGAGAGGGATAGAGATAAATGAGAATAATAATTGAAAAGTGGAATTATGATTGGAGAGAGAAATAGAGTAAAAATTGAAAAATTGAACTAAACTAAACTAAAATGCGCAAACGAACATAGCCCTTGCAAAAAAAATCTAACAAATAAAAACCCAAATTGCCCTTGCAACAAATTCAAAGTTTGGGTTTTTATTTGTTAGATTTTGTTGCAAGGGCAATTTGGCAAATAAAATGAGGTTTTTTTTGTAGGAAGGGTAAGATGGGAAGTTTATGAATTTTGGTGTATTGTGTGTAGAAATTTTCAAAAGTACAAAGAGTTGCATTTTAGCAATGTACGAAGGAAATTATCGGTAGAAAAATAGAAAGCCAATTCTATTCACAACCGAAGAATGGCTAATTGCAACCCACTAAAAACTCAAAACAGAAATGGCTACCTTTTAACCCATTTTTTACTAATGACAACCAACAAATTTCCAAAACTTTCCCAATTTACCCCTTTATACCCACTCCTTCCAAACATCTAGTTATTTCCCAATCTACCCCTCCCATTAATCTAAACCCTAAAAATTAAACCCCTTTCTTCTCTTCTCTTCGTCTCTCTCTCCCCATCATCTCCTTCACCAGGAAAAAAATGGAAGCAGGCGCCATAACCACCATGAAATCGGCGAGCCCCCCCTGAGCCATCACTACCGCAAAAATTGTCTCCTTCCTTCGTCTTCTTCCTCTCCTCTTCCTCTCCATCTCTTCGTCTCTCTCTCTCTCTCTCCTTCCCTTTGTTCATTCATCGACACTGCCATTGCCACCACGGAATCGCCATCACCACCACGAAATCGCAGAACTCCACGACTCCTCACCACTTCATTTGATTCACCACTCGTCTAAGGTATGTATTCGAACCCTACATTTTGAAATCGCCCATTCCTATCCGTGTCTTCTGTACATATACCCATTACATTTTTTGGGTTTTCAGATCAATTAAATCCTCTTTCGGAATCTGTCTATACATCTTCTTCCTTGTTTTTGGGTTTGCCATTATTTGCAAAAATTGGTTGTTACATAATCTGCCGACCTTAATTAATCTATACTGATGCTGAACCGACTGATGCCTTTGGTGCTATGCTAACTTTACCTAGTTATATTAACATACGTACCCCCTGTATACGTTTATGCCGGAGATTGAGATACGTCAACTAAGTGAAATTAGACACCCTCACATTAGGCAAACACTATAATATTGATACACAAAAACGAAACAAAAAAAAGGTACATTAATTTGGTCATATATGAACAGAGATTGAGGTACCTAGATGCACACATATTCCTTCATGTAAATGACTGTGTAAGCTTACATTGATGCATTCATCCATTCTTTAAAACATGAAAAAAAATGTCGCTCAAGAGATAGGTCACTTTGTGATGTTGATTAGAATGTCAAGCCAAGTCACATAATGCGAGAGGCGAGCAAAAACGATAATAGAAGATGCCCTTGTAAGTTGGACTAAAATCACTTAGGTTGTATATTTTTTCGCCTAATCCGCTCTCAGGCTTTCTATTGACAAGTAAGAGGACGGTGAGCAAAGCAAAGGAAAATATGAACTCAGAACCTTGTATTGAACAAGATGAGGTAAAATGTAAATTAATATTTTTTTTCCCATATGTATCGATTGGGGGATGTAAATTTGGGTGGATTTTGAACATCCGAAACTACTGAATTGCACAGTTGTATGAATTGGGTGTTCAACTTAACTTTTTTTTTAAAAAGATGTAGTCATCATTTAAAAACTAAATTCACTTGTACATTTCACATTTTAAAGTTTGACCATACTACTACTTTTCAAATTTTAAAACCTGATTGATAGTTAACATGCCTTTTGGCCTTTCATGATAAAATAGGGAGGAGAAATATATTGTTATCACTATATTAGTTCATTAGTTTGGGCGAGAGAAATGCCCTGGGTCCAGCACTATATTAGTTCATTAGTTTTATTGAAGTCATGAAGTTTCATTAGTCTGAAGTCATGAAGTTTCATTAGTTTTAAGTCATGAAGTTTCATTAGTTTGGGTGAGATACTTACGATGTGAAAGGATGGGGGAAAAAAAAAAACCATTCTAGTCATCATTTAAAATCTGAATGAAGTTGCACATTTAAAAACATAGTTTGCATGAATTTTACTCCGACTTTCTCTAGACCCAATAGCACTTCCAAAACCAAGAGACATTGTTCCGACTTTCTCTAATGGTCGGCACTATGTATTTTGACAGTCTTTCTTCCTAACTCCATCAATGTGGTGAAAGAATAAGTTAGCTCTAGGTAAGTGAATAGCGTGTAGGTTAAGATCACTATCGTTTCTATTCAGGTGGCTGTATGCTTCAGTTTATATTAATCTTTTGTATATAAGACAAGGGTTTGGGACATGGCATTGTTAAAAATGCAGATTAAATGGTTGTAAATATGCAATCATTTCAAAAAAGCTTCTTAACCAATTGGTTAGGATTTACCAAGGTATACATCCCCAAGAAACTCTGAAGATATGGTAGGGAAACCCATTCAAGCTCTCTCTCTCTCACTTTTTATTTGCCGAATGTGTTCTTACCATTATCAATTATGGAATGACATGGTTAAACAAGAGAAGCTAGAGAGCAAGGACTTCATTCCCTTAATTTTCAGAATGTTGGGATGTTTCCTTGGACTCAACAAAGAGTGGATGCAAATTTTGTCAGAAATGACCTCAATCAGCCGTACCAAGTTGCCGGTTTACAGAATGTAGGAGGCGGGGATACTCTCAAACAACAATTCTTGCACTTACAGTAACCTTTCCAGAATCTGCGACCTTCGGGTAGTCAAAATCCACTTTTGCAGCAGCAACAAGTAAATCAACCAGCAATTCCCTTGCAGACCGCAACAGGTCAACAATCAGCAACAGGTCAACAACCAGCTAAAGGAACACCGACAGCAACATACTTATCAGGAGTCATATCCGATCCAGCAGCAGTCTAATGTTCCATCTCCTTAGTTTTCTAAAACAGATTTCTCAGATTCAAACACTAACAAATTTTCTGCACCTGTCGCTCCTTGTTCACAAAATATGCTGGGGTCGTTGAGTGCTGAAGGAAGTGGCAATATTTTCAGCTTCTCAAGAACCGGTAAGTCCATGTTCAATGTGCCTCTCAACAAGCACTACAATGGGTGTCAAAGTTTACATATTTGCAGGCCAATACTTCCGCCAACTTAGTGTCGCTCCCGTCATATCCTGGGAAAGATTCTTCTCTGGAGCAGGAAAATTGTTACTCCCAGAATCATGCCCTTTTTGGTGCCAATATTGATTCTGGATTACTCCTCCCCACTACACTTCCTAATATTGGTACTTCAGTCAATATTGACGCGTCCTCTGTTTGGTTGGATAAAACTAGAGAAAAATGTATTTTTGTTACCCTTATGTTTGAAATTTTGTCTTGTCAGCGGAATTGGTCAAAATAAGAAGAGCAGCGGCTTTCTCTCAACGCACAGAAGTGCAAGTCCAGGATTTTTGCTCTTTATGTTATTTTATTCAGAGAAAGGCTCTAAATTGAGACATCATACTTGTTTGTTTTTTAACTTACATGGTTCCGGGATACCAACAAAAACCGGGGCAAAGCTACGTGTGGGTTGACCCATTTCAATGCAATGAATGGGTGACCCGAATTGAGTTACATAATTCACGTTTAATGCAATGAATGGGTGACCCATTTCAATTAGTAAGCATGAAGTAATGACCATGTTCTTCACCGGTACTTTTCTTGGTCTCAGTGGCTATCGTGTGTTGAAGCATCGCAGTGAACAAAACAAAAAAACATATGAAAAAAAATCAGCAAACATTTCGGTACGAAAAACATGAATTGTTAGCTAAAAACATATGTCACAAATTCAAATTTTAAAGGATGTCTTTGTGTCTCAATGACTGTTGTTTTGGCCTCCTATCTCTTATGGAGGTGAGAGAGAGAAGATGGGAAGATGATGGAACCCCACCCCGACTCTCTCTTTAGTCGTCACTTTTATGATTCTTTAAGTTTTTTTTTTCCTTCCAATTAACCCGTGGTACCGGTACTTTAATATATGGGTACCGATACCTAGCATATGAAGTTTACACTGCCTTATATGGTACTGGTACCACTAAATAGGTACTGGTACCACATTACATTGATATCCTTTTCTTTTCTTTTTTCCCTTGTCATTTCACCAAATTTTTCAACAAAAAATGTTTCAATTAAATATAAAAGGAAGAGTACTGAAAAAATCGAGTTCAATTTTAATAAATTATAAAAGGAAGAGTACAATCCATGCGCCATGAGTTCAATTTTAAGAAAATGAATTATCTATAACCTTTCATATGTTAAATAATGTAATTTAATAAATAATTAAAACCTTAATAATTGAATATCCCACAAATCAAGATAGGAGTGTTGTATTTTAGAAGTGAACAATTCCAAAGCCCAAAGGTAGCAAACTTAATTTTGTTTGTCAATAAATTATCAGAGTGATTAATGAATAACTTGAACATACAAAACATGAGTTCATTTTGTATACGATTCCAAGTCAATAAAAAATAGATTTAACAAGGTAATGATTGATTTTTAAGGTCAAGAGGCAAGACAGTATACAGTACACTTTGTTACCTAGGACACTACATTTTGTTCAATATTTGCAACTTAAAAAGAAAGAGTACATGAGTAGATGGTACAACGAATTCAACTTTCAGAACATGAAGAGAACAATACAGTTCAGATGTTAAAAGGTGAACAGATACATATAATTCATATATTAAAAATTGAACGATTCACATAATCCTGAAATTAACATTTCAAATAGTGAGCTTGCGTACATCTTGATGAAGACGCGTACACGTTTACAATGGGCAAACCCCAGGCAGACAGAAATTCATAAATTGCCCTTGATGCAGAATAATAATCATAACTTCCTAATTCACAATTACCTCAACTGTTGCTACATTGTTGTCGATGATTTTTTTGAAAAATTGCGTCACGTGGCCGCTCTCATTACTGTGGTGCCACTCAAAGTAATTGCTACTTGCTAACCGAGACATTACCTGTTGCATCTGAGATCTCCTAGCTAGTTCATTCACCCGATGCTTCGCCCGTACGTTGTAGATGGTTTTAATTGTTGTGCAATTGCTAGGATCCGTTAGTTTAATTGAGATTAGTATATCTCGATGTTTAGCAAGACAAGATGACATATCTACTAACACCTCCTCCTGCTTTGACGACAACCTCCTAGCATACGTGTGCCCCTCCGAGTCACTATTCGGAGGATGGTTGTGTTTGCCGTTCAATACAATAATAGTCCACCCTTGATATTGATCCCACAAAAGTACACATTGATCATCAACAAACATCAAGTTTTAACAATTGAAAACATGACAAAAATTCCATCATTAAAAAAATGAACTGTGACTTACAATTCGGATATTACAAATTGAATGATCAACAGATGAAGTTTTTATAAGTTCAATGATCAAAACATCAAGATTTAACAATTGAAAACATGTCACAATTTCAAATATTAAAAAATGAAATATTTACTAGGACATAAACAATTAATTTATATCTTCATATCCTACAGTTCCGTGTTCAGATTTTATAAGTTGAAATAACATCTTAATTCATATTCTAAAATTTGAATAGATGTACAAAAATCGGTTTCAAACAAATGAACCAATTGGCGGGAATTCAAACCTAGTTGTTTCAAACTTTTTTTCAAGTTTTAAAATTCGAAATAAGTGTACGTAGTTCAAACTTTAAAGAATGAAAACCACTTGCAAGTTCAACACTGGGAATCCGAATTTCAAATGACGAAAATGCGAAACTTAAATCTGGGTCTTACCTCTTTGCTCATTTTTGGCTTCCAAACCACCATTTTCTTCTCATTATCTTCCTTGTCGACCTCCTTACAGCTTGTAATCGAAAAATTTACCCCCATTTCCATTTCTTCCATTTCAAAAAAGGAGCATTGTGGGTTAAATGTAGGTGAAGAACCTTCCATGGAAACCTCCATTGAATTCTCCATTGAGGGAGAGGTGAGGAATGAGGAGGGGAGTAAAAATTCTTTAAGGTTTGAGGTGGGCGATGGAGATGTGGGAGAAGAGAAGAGGTTTTTTAGGGCATGTAATAGGAAGAAGAAGAACACGATCTGTGTTCTTGGGTTTTTTTTTTTTTCTCGGCAAATAATGGGTTGGGGATAAGATGGGTTGTAGATTTTTTGTGGTTGTCTTTTAATTACCTTGTGCTATTTGCATCTCACTCATTAAGGACAAAAAAGTCTTTCTATGCAAGGATATTTTTATCTACCATTGATTAGATGTTAGTGGGTTGAATTTAGTCCTTCCTCGGTGCGAATAAAATTGGCCAAAATAGAACTTCCATTGATTAGATGTTAGTGGGTTGAATTTAGTCCTTCCTCGGTGCGAATACAATTGGCCAAAATAGAACTTCCCACCCCTTGTTTATGGGTTAACTCGATACAAATTTATGCCCTCAATTATCGTTCTAAATTGCCATAAAATCCCTACGTTCAGAACTTATTGCACCCGTTCTGCTCCTTTCTTGAAGCAAAAGAAAAGACTCAAACAAGATAGAGAGGTTTTTATAGAAATCTTCTCTCCCTCTCCCTCTCCCTCTCTCTGTCAAGAAGCCATGGCAGCTATTCAGTACCTCGATTCTCTGCGCAACACCCATCCAGAGCTAGCCGAATGGTACAACACCCTCTCAGATCTGTACCACAAGAAGCTCTGGCATCAGCTCACTCTCAAGCTCGAACAGTTCGTCGCTCTCGCCGTGTTTCAGGTCTCCCCATTTCACTTCAAATTCCAATTTTTGCTTTTATATGTGCATATGGGTATGCATATATATATTTCCCCACTCGGTATGCGAATGTTTAGATTTGGGAAAGAAAGGGTATTGGTTCTGTTGATTTATGACAGCTTGGTTTATTCATTGACTCAGCTTGGGGGATTGGGGTTTCTATATCCTTTTCTTTTGTTTCGGGTAAATAAGGGTTTTTTTTTTGGGTCTTGTGTGTTTTCAGCCAGAATCCCCAAAAATGTTCTACACTTCTACTCAAGTGTTTTATTCTTATTTTTGGATAAATGCCCAAGTGCTTTGGTTCTCCCAGAGACCGGAGGAAACGATAAATAATCAAAAGTTTTAATTTTGTCATATGTTCGATTGATGACACTGTCTTTAGTTCTTCGACTGTGCCAAGGGTTTTATATCTCGTCCGGCTTCAGCAAAATTAGGTTTTAAGGCTAAAGTAGTGCCAAAATCCCTTCAAATAGTCTATATTATTCTAGTGCCTTTTCGTTGATGAGAGACCAGAGTAAGGGATAAATTATGTTGAGTTGGAATTTTTGCTACTTTTAGGGCTTCTGCGCTTTTGGTATTTTGGTTGATGACATTGTATTTTGTTCTTCGATTGAGCTAAGGGTTTTATATCGTAATAGGGTTTGGGGAAAATTAAGTTTTTTGGCATCAAGTATTTCCAAAATCCAGTTTTTTTGCTCTCAAGTGTTGCCAGGTTCCCTGTCCTAATTGTTACATCAATTGCTTTTTGGTTTATGAGAAAACAGATAATGTGATATTTATCGGAAGTATGAATTTTTGGCCGTTCTAGGGATTTTGTGAGTTTGTTAGATGACAATATGTTTTGTTCCTCGACTTATGTATTTGAATAAATTAGGGTTTTGGGGCCTAAATGATCTCCCTGAATGCACCCCACAGACGATGTTAATTAAGTCATTTTCCTTTTTCTTTTAAGAGACCAGAGGTAGAGCTAAATAATCCGAAGTTTTGAAGTTCGGGGGGTATTTTGTTAAAGATTGATATAGGCGTCTCAACTATAGGTAACTCATGTTTACCTACAATAGGGATCAATCTTTACCATGTCAAATGTGGAATTACTACTAGTGAAACCTGTATTAACCAGGAGAATTGTATATTGCGTGCACACTCTTTTTCTGGATGTGTACCTCTTTGCTCTTGGCTGACTTTAGTGATGTTTGGTTGTGCATTATGAGTTGAAATATTGTGAGCCCTACCTAAATGTCAAATATTAACGAAGTGGTGTTTGTTCCCGACTTATAGTGGTGATTTGGTCTGACTTGCAGTGCTGTTGGATGATGCAAACCAAGATGAAGGATAGATTTAATTAGAGATAGAGGATCCCAAATGGGATACAAGGAGCAAAAGCTCTCTATATTCTTTTATCAATATATCAAAAAAAAACTACCTAATGAGGACTCTAGACACCTATTTATAGACTCCAAAACCCTACACACACTAAGGGGCATTAAAATGACATTACTACCCTTAAATCTACTGCATCAGACTCACCCTCTTAAAAAAAAACAACTTGTCCTCAAGTTGGACAACAAGATTCAAGATAACTAAAAAAAGAAAACAAAACTAAGTCTTTATTATGCAGCTTCAGATCAAGCATATAGCTGCATCTTCTTGATCAATATCACCCTTGTGCCACATCCCGTCTTCAACATAAGCCTCCGTTTGTGTACATCCACCGCATCCATACTTGTGTGCCAAGAAACCACCCATTTGCCATGTCTCTTGTATAGAATCACATTATAAAAATAGGCCATCACACTTATACCCAACGCACCACGCCAAGAACCATCTAATAGGATGTGCAAAAAGTCCAAACTTCACCTCATAGCCAAGGCTTGCTTGAGTGAAAATCATGCCCAAAGGATCTTCAAGCACCAAGTAGTCCACACTCTCTTTCGGCAACTTTGGAACTTGTCCGGGCACCATGAAATTACAAACTTGAACATCTTGCACCAAAGACAATTCAAGAGGCATCTCGTGGAAGCAACTATCAAGCTTTGCCTCTACGAAATCCTCTAAAACAAGCGGGATATCAAAAGCAACCTCTTCTGGCTTTGGTAACACACCAACTTCATTCTCTCCTTGTGCTTCCTTGCTTTCTTGATTGGCCATAACAAAGCTTCCTTTGATCACATTAACAAGTCTTCCCTCATCAATGTCAACACTACACTCTTCTTCAAACTTGTCATATATGGGAACATCATCTAAATCACCACTAATACCATCCTCATTTGTATACTCATCATACACGGGAACTCCCTCAAAATCACCTACAAAGTCTTCATTTCGAGACTCATCAAAGATGGGCAACTCTTCGCACTCACCTTCAATCTCAAAGATGCAACCATCTTCAAGAACACATTCAAGTCATTCGCTTGGATATTCGTCAAAGATGGGAAAACCATTGATACAACCGAGTTCCTTCACCTCTTCAAACACACCCAGAGTGAGGATCATCTCCTCCTCAAATTCGTCCGGATCGAAGGGTCCATAAGATTCGACAAGGTCATCATCAATGTTGTTCTCCTCCTTGTAGTCAAAACTAGACCTTACTTGACTTTGAGAATCATGAATACCTCCATGAGGTAATAAACGATGCACCTTCTTAGTTAAGGTAGCAACTTGTCTTTTCATCATCAACAATTGCACCTTATCATTCAAGGTAGCAATTTGTATACTCAACTCTTCAATCTCATTCCTAAAATGATTTTGGTTGCCAAAGTTATCAATTCCATCTCCATTATTCACCATGAATGCTCTACCTCTACCTCCTCTTATACCTTTACCTCTATAAGCCATAAGAACACCCACAATCAACTTTAGAACACCCACAATCAACTTCAGAACACCCACAATCAACTTCCACAATCAATTCAAGCCCAAACAAGTAACACCCAATCAATTGGGGCCCCAAACTTCAACAAATCACCAACACTCACCAATAACTACTCCAAATATTGACCAAATCGAAACAAATCGCAACAAACTTCGATAAATAACACAAACCCAGTGAAATCTGACCTCAATACACTGCCTCGAGTGCTGAATAGTGGTTTTCGAGTGCTGAACAGTGGTTTTGGAGTGTTCAAACACTGATTTCGAAGCTGACCCAGGGCTGTCAAGTGTCTTAAACTACAATCGACTTCTATTCGAACTCCAATCGAGTGGTTTGAGTACAGAACAGAGAATTTCAAGCACTGAAATAGGGTTTCAAAGCCCTTATCACTTGATTCGAGCACCACAACAGGGTTTCGAAGTCCTGAAGTGCAATTTCGAGCACCAAAATCGTTGCTACAGTGGTCGAAATGTTCCAACGTAGGTCGAACAGCCTTCGTTTAGCCTTGCAGTGTTCGATTAGGGTCGTACAGCATTCGAATAGGGTCGTACGGTCGCCAACAACACTCGAAATGGGTTTACAGCAGTGTTTCGAAGTGTTTAAGGGTCGATTGATGCTCGATTTGGGTTTCAAACGAGTCAACTGGTTCGATTTGGGTAAGAACAGGTTTGATGAAGGTCTGATTGAAGTCGAAATGGTCGTATAGGGGTTCGAAATGGGTCGGAAGTGGGTTTACAGCCTTTGAAATGGCTAGATCTGAAGAAAACGAACTAAAAGGGTTGATTTGGGATTTTCCGGCGAGATTCCGGCGCCGATTTCCGGCGAGGGTTAGGTTTCAGGCGAGTTTCCGGCCAGATGAAGGGTCAGGATCGAGCTAGGAGCTCTGATACCAAATGATGCAAACCAAGATGAAGGATAGATTTAATTAGAGATAGAGGATCCCAAATGGGATACAAGGAGCAAAAAACTACCTAATGAGGACTCTAGACACCTATTTATAGACTCCAAAACCCTACACACACTAAGGGGCATTAAAATGACATTACTACCCTTAAATCTACTGCATCATTGGACCTGTTGTCTATGGCGAATAGTGGTTGTTTTAGTTATGTTGTTATGGCCAATGTGGTCTTTGGTTATCTCCTTATTTGTGTACCTTTTTCCTTTTTATTAATGGTAAAAGTTGTTGCAGATTAAAGTAAGACTTGCTTTTTGGTTTGATTGTACCCAAGTGAATTTTTTTATTTTTATTTTTTATGGAGGAAATGTTTTTTGTTTCAGATATGCAAAACAGATTTTTGTGGCAAGTTGTGTTTGTCATGAACCAAATCAACAGCTCAGATCCTATTTTCCTTTGTATCCATTTGCTGAAGATGAGGGGTGCATACTTATCTTTTGGTGTGCCTTGTTATAGTCTAACAAACGAATAGGGAAATAATGCTGCTAAGCTGAATAGTTATTGATCTGAGCCTCAAGTGTTATAAGTTTCATTTTCCAATTTCTCATCTATGCAGCTATATGCCTCCTTTGTCTTTCTGAATGCATTGGACGAAACCAATCGGGGAATCTGTTGAAGTTTGATTGGCCAGCTACTATTGAGATATTGGTCGCAATCCTTGAGATGAGATGATATTAACTGACAAGGAGATTATCCTCTTTTTTTGCGACATTATTTGTTTTACCACCTTGCTGTGAGGAGTGAGGTTGATTGGTCAAGCATTGATCAAACTGCTGAAAAGGCTGTTCGTATTATGGATTCTGAATTAGGCTCTTTAAGACGAGTTCTCTTTAAGATGAGTTTTCTATTGCCTGAAGCTGAAAAGCCCGTGCACATTCAACTAAACTTGTCAATACCATAGATAGGATGGTACTCTACTGTTTGAATTTTTGTGTACAGTAAGACTAAGTGCGTTTTTCTATTTTGGTCAGCAAGATTAGACCAAGTGATTTGATCCTGTAATTTTACCCTAGGCATCCCGACGACAATCAGTGGTGGCTGAGTGGTATCGTGTGCTAATGTTCCATACTTGTTAGAGAAATTTTCAGTATCGCTGGTTGGTGCTTTGGATTTTGCGAAGCCCATGAAGCACCGATACTTCTAAATGGGAGTCATATGACTCATATCTACACCGTATCCATATCAGAAATGGTACTCACGATACATATTCCATAAGTATCCACAATAGCAACTTTTGTATTTTATTTTTTGAAGTATTGGATACTTATTGGAAGGGCGGACCTCGCGCAGCGGTAGAACTGCTCCATTGTGGCCTGTAGGTCACGGGTTCGATTCTCGGAAACAGCCTCTCTGCTTGCAGGGGTAAGACTGCGTACATCAACCCTTCCCCAGACCTTGCATATGCGGGAACTTTTAACACTGGGTACGCCTTTTAAATATTAGATACTTTTTGGATACTTTTAGACATGTATCCGAACTTTTATGTACTTAAGATTGTGACACTTTTTGCATTGGAAATTCTTAGGAATAACGAGAATGATAGATTTGTAGCACTTACTTTCTAGAGAGAGAGAGAGAGAGGCATTGTGAGATTCTGAGCAGTATCTTCCTTTTTTTTTATAGTTTTTTTGAACATTTTTATTGTGTCATGGACGTGTTCCATAAAATTAAACTTCAATAATTCACAAGCATCCAAGTAGACTTCTATACAACGATACTGCATATGGATAATACAATAGTTTGATCTCTGGTCGTTACTATGGGTAATACACTATTAAAAAGAAAAGTCACTTGGGTAATACACTATTAAAAAGCTATAAAATGCCTTTGGATCTTAATGTATCCTAGCCGTAGCCTTATCCTGTTTTTCTAGATTTTCTCATATCACCTTATCAGTATGCATGCATAGTGCAGTGCTGTTCTTCGCTCGCGGGGTGACTATGAACTTGACTGCCTCATATGTTGTGTTTATTCTGGTTGGACATTAGTTTTATAAGACAGTCTTTCTCTATAACTTGACAGGTAGCATACCTGCTGCTGCTGTGTTTTGGCTTGTGTTTAACTGGGAAAAGGTTAAACGCATCAAGATGCATTGATTTTGATTATGAAAGTTGTTTCTTTTTCATTATCTTCAGGCTGGTGATGCTCTCATACAGTTGTATCATAACTTCATCACTGATTTTGAGACCAAGATCAATCTTCTCAAGCTTGCGCATTTTGCTGTTATAGTTTCTCGGCAGTATTCAGAGAAAGAAGCTGCCATTAGTTACCTGGAAGATGTTATTGAAAAGCTTCGTGCTACTAGAGAGATGCGGATTGAGGAACCAATTCTTTATATAAAGATGCAAATTGCTGTCTTCAATATTGAGAAAGGCAGCCAAAAAGAGTGCAAGAAACTTCTTGAAGACGGGAAGAGTACACTTGACACTATGACTGACATTGATCCATCTGTGTATGCCAGCTATTATTGGGTTTCATCTCAGTACCATAAATCTCGACAGGAGTTTGCTGAGTTTTACAAAAGTGCTCTTCTTTATCTAGCATATACCTCAGTGGAGTCTCTATCGGACTCATTTAAGCTGGTATGTGACTTCTTGTTTAACTATTTTACGAAGGTTAATTAAGTCTTTGATGCACTCACCACGCACTAAGACTTTCTTGGCATGAGATATTAGTGATGGTTAGACTTTGCTGGTATTAATGGATTAAAGCATGCTAAGAATTTCTGCTTATGCTATTCTTACTTTTTAGTTTTTGTGACTTTCATTCTGTCCTCTCTTGTTACTGCATGATGCCTGGTTTGAATTTCTCTCTCTATTGTGATGATTAAGTGATCAAGAATTGTTTCGAGGACATCCATGTATGCTTTTTTATTTTATTTATTTGGACTTGAGAGTTCCTTTAAGCGATGAAATTGTAAGAAGATTTCCTGGACTCTTGGGATAAAATGGTGAACTACAGAGATTGCAAAAGAATGCATAGAAGAATGAGAAACCTTAAGAATGAGGATATCGTGGAAGTCACTTGGGGATGACATTGGTTGCACTGCAGGACCATATTGTTAGCTAGTGTCCTTTCTCTTGGCTAAAAAGTCAGCTTTAGATGGTCTTCGAATTGTGGACGAGGGATGCCAAAAAGCATTTCTTTTTAAGTTAACAAGGGCATTTGTTTTCCTTTTAAGTCACCTTTTGATTAAAGGGGCAGTGATGCAGTGGCATTAGTGGGAAAATGAAAAGTTTATTTAGTTTTATTTAGTTTTCTTGTGTTTTCTATGTCTTGTTAAATTGTGTTGTCTTGGAAGTGTGGCTTGCTTTGAAAAATCTTAAAGCAATAAGTGTCCAGGGAGGCCGATAAAAATAAATAAATAAATAAGTGTCCAGGGAGTATCCTAAGAGTCATGTATTGTAATCTCTATATGTATCCATGTGAATGAAATCTAGAGTGGTTTTTGAGGAGTCTAGAAATTTTCTACAAATTCTCTTCTTGCTTGTGAGTGAGAGAGTTCTAAGATCAAGTGTGTGGCTTGGTCGCGTGAGTGTCATTCGCGATTAGCAACGCTGAGTGACATCCATTGCCCCCGTTGAGTGGCATCCCGGGACTATCCCTTGTCTCTTAGTTGGGACCATTCAGTTTCAACTATTCTCGCAGGTGTTGGCCTGCATCAGATTGGTATTAGAGCATAGCTATCCATCCTGTTGAGTGTCCATTCCATGGCGTTTGAAAATAGTATGTTGGAGGGAATTTTTTCGTGTGAAGATTCGGCAGGTTCACAACCACAAGTGGATTGGAGTTTGCCTTCAATGATCGACGAGTATGATGAAGAGGGATTCTTAATTACCCAGGGAGGTCAGAATTTCATTTCATTAGCCATTGAACAATGCGATCCTAGTTTTGATGTAAATAAGTTTGCAGAAGTTTTAACTCTTCAAGATACCCAACAAGGTGTCCTTACCAATTTAGTTGCGGAAAAGCGACTAGGAATGGATTGAGGAGGCTATTTTGGGGCATTTTTGGAGCAGTGGGCCAAAGTGTTTCGCACAAATGGAACCGTTCAAGGTTGTGAATGTGAGTTCCTCGTGGACTTGGGAAGTCAAATGAAGTTTATCTCACAATCTCTAGTTTCGTTTTTAAATTTGCCAACTGAGAGATGTGTTTGAACCCTATTATGCCCGTTGGGTGACTTCAGATTGCAAAACACAAATAACTAGACGCTATGAAGCACGGATACTCTATTTTGGCCTCCGTATAACGTACACATACTTTTTTTTTTTTTTAATTTAAATTTATCTTTTGGTATTCAGATACGTTTTGGATACGCTAGGATACGTTTGGGGGTGAATATGCTATTACTTGAAATATGTGGGTTAAAAGTGTAAAAAGGGCTTTATATTATCTCTCTCTCACACACGTCCTTTGTATGTTATTGATGTTATATCACTTATTCCGTCTTCACTGCAAAACTTACGTGATCTCAAAACTCGATAACTTCGATTCGATCTGGGCGAACAAACTCGACCGTGGTTTCCCTTTTATTTGGGTTTGCTCGATTAGGTTTGAGTTTGCACCTACAGGTGAGGATTTAGTTTTTTTTTTGGAGGATTTGTGGGTTGGGTCGATGGGTTTGAAACTGGGTTGGTGCTCGATTTGGTCCTCAAACTGGGTTTTGTTGGGAAATGCTAACGGGTGCCATAGTGCACCCGTTAAGAGTACAAAAAAGTACAATTTAAAAGTATACTTGTACTTTAAAGTACATCTTTAAGTGTACTTTAACGTACAAGTGTACTTTTTAAGTGTACTTTTTTGTACAAGTGGGACCCACAAAAGTGTACTTTTTGTACCCTTAACGGGTGCACTATGGCACCCGTTAGCATGACCCTTTGTTGTTCTTTTTGGTATATATGAAGAATGGGATGATAATGTGCCAAAAAAATATATTTATATATTTTCATATTCAACGTATCCCCCAACGTATCGTATCCGACTTTTTGGAAAAAATCACGTATCTGCGTATCCGTATTGTATTGTATCCGTATCCGTGCTTCATAGACTAGATGATGCTTATGAATTGAAGGTAAATGGTGAACTTGTAAACTTGTATCAAAAAATAAAAAATATGAAGCAGGAGAAGCTCTCAGTGGTCATGAAGGAAGTAACTGCAATACCAGCAACTTCCCATCAAGATATCATTGATGTCTTGGATGTTCATTCCACCACCACTTGTCGAGGAACCTATACACTATCTGGTTCATTGGAAGGGAAAAGCACATTGTTAAGATGCATGGGTTTCAGCTCAAGAGCTCAAGAAGCTTGATGAAAGGCTTTGGGAAGATTTGGTTCAAGAAGGCTTCCTTTTCAGTGGAGGATAATGATGCAAGAGTATTATTGGGAAAATGAAAAGTTTATTTAGATTTATTTAGTTTTCTTGTGTTTTCTTTTTCTTATTAAACTGTGTTGTCTGTCTTGGAAGTGTGACTTGCTTTGGAAAATCTTAAAAGTAAATAAGTGTCCAGGGAGTAGTCTAAGAGTCATTTATTGTATATATATATATATATACCGTGAGGTTCTAATCCGGGATCCCGGATTAGAACCTCACGGTATATATATATATCCATGTGAATGAAATCTGGAGTGGTTTTTGAGGAGTCTAGAAATTTTCCACAGGTTCTCTTCTTGCTTGTGAGTGAGAGAGTCCTAACATCAAGTGTGTGGCTTGGTCGCGTGAGTGTCATCTGCGATTAGCAACGTTGAGTGACATCCGTTGCCCCTGATGAGTTGCATCCCGGGACTATCCCTTGTCTCTTAGTTGGGACCATTCGCTTTCCGCTATTCTCGCAGGCGTTGGCCTGCATCAGGTAGCAGAAGAATAGATCATAGATGAGTGTTTTGTACACAGGTTATTTGCCCTCTTACACTTAAATCAAATCTGGATTCTTGGATTTTAAGTAACAAAACGAGTTCACATTTGAATTTGTTTTCATACCTTGACTTGTATTAGCCATATCCCACAGAAGAAGAGTAATTCTAGATGAAATTAATTGGTTATTTTAGATAATTACCTTTACTGTATCCTCGAGAAATTTCCTGTGTGGTTTCTTGAGCTTCCCATTTTCCGCCAGCAGTAAGGAATTTTATATTAATCTTGCGTATGTTTCAGGACTTGGCCTTTGATTTATCTCTAGCTGCATTGCTCGGAGAGAACATATATAATTTTGGGGAACTGCTCGCACATCCAATCGTAAGACAGTTTTCAGTACATTATTAGTTGCGACTTTTCTTTCTTTTTTTCCTTTTGAGTTGTCATGATGGCTTAAGATACTCTTGTAGCGGGTGCATTACTCTCTTTGTGCATCAGTACATGTATTTTTTCACCATTTGTTACTGGTGAAAATATTTTAAGGGACTTGATTCCCAATTTTATAGTTATGGATGCACTCGAATCTGAACTTCTTTTCCTTGCTGATTGGCTGGGGATGAGAGTTGGCCATGACTAGGTTGAAAAACTATACGCGCCTTAACTTTCCAGTTGCTGCCATGAACCCTACCCCATTTTAACTGGGGTTGCTTAAGTCGACGTATGGTTTAAATTTGGGACTTTTGGAGCAGGTGACCTTTTAGTCCGTTGCAAATTGGAAACTTGATCAAGTCAATGTATCCAGAGCTTTTCACTGTCATTTCCCTAATTGATAAAAAAAGTTGAATACTTAAGAAGCCGTAGCATCATATTTGAATGTTAAGCATGGATGAAGAACTAATCTTAGTGATGCCATTTAGTTCTTGATCTAACGTTTGAAGGCGTGTCGTCCTTTGTTTACGTACCTTGTTCTGGATATTTTTGTTTCCTACTAGAATAAAGGTTCTAACATTCTTGAACTGCAATTTTTCTCGGATCTCTTGCCTTATTTCAGAACAGAACATGTTTTCATGTGGATGGGCCTGGCATGAAATCAGCAACACTGTCTCCCCCCTTTACCCTTTAACAGATTCGTACTTCCATATTGTTGATTGTGACCTCCTTCGTTTAATACAGATTAAGAGTCTTCTGGGCACGAAAGTTGAATGGCTCTTCTATATTCTTGAAGCATTCAATTCTGGTGACTTAGTTCGCTACCAAGAATTATGCCAGGTGCATAGAGCTGCGTTGAGTGCTCAACCAGCCCTAGTGGAGAATGAGAAAAAGCTACTAGAAAAGATCAACATTCTCTGTTTGATGGAAATCATCTTCAGGTATGTTAGAAAGCCATTTCGTTCTAGATCCAACAGTTTTTTTACTTCTTGGTGCTGCATTAATTGGAAATGTGGTTCCGTGCAGCCGGCCATCAGAAGATAGAACTATTCCACTACATATCATTGCCGAATGCACGAAACTTAATGTGGAGGATGTGGAGTATCTTCTCATGAAAAGCCTTTCAGTAAGTCCCAATATGACATACATAGATTCATGCTTAATACTCTCTTCGTCTTAATTTGTGTCCCTTTTAGACAGTTGGGTCCTTTTCATGGGATCAGCAAATAATGTATTTTGTGAAAAAAAATCATAGTTTTTAACCAATCGTGAGTATCTTAATCAGTTATTGTATACAGAGTTTTTAAAAATAATCTAGAAAATAATTAAGTTGAAGAATATCGACAAGTTTGTTAGATGTCTAGGGATAATAAACTAGAATGCTCCAAAATGAGAATTCATGTTTCAAGAAAAAACATAGATATTGCATCAGTAAGCAAGCGTTTTTTATGGACATGCTGTTCATATATATGATTTGTAAAACATTACAGTTATCTTTTGTGTCCAGAAGTTTTGATGGATATTTTGTGTCCACAAGTTTCTAACTGTTGGGAAATTTTACTGCAGGTTCATCTAATTGAGGGGATAATTGACCAAGTTGAGGGAAATGTTCACATCTCTTGGGTGCAACCAAGAGTGTTAGGTTTTCCGCAGATCAAATCTTTGCGTGATCGACTGGACAATTGGGTGGACAAAGTACACACGGCTTTGTTGTCGGTAGAGGCAGAAACACCTGATCTAGTTGCATCTTAAGCTTTATTTCTCTGACCTCCTTTCAGCATTCTGTAACAGTCTCTTAAAAAGAATCCGTAACTGCAGCAAAGAAAAAGATTGTTAGTTGCTCGTGTCATCTTTGTATGCTTCAATTTCATATTGATTCATCAGATCTTGCAATATTTGTTTTGAAAGGAGCAGCCTCTCATGCTTTCGTTTTCCAGATTTATTGCATGCGTAGAGACGCAACAAGTCGATGGGAAAATTGGCTATTTTACTTCCTTCATGGTTTATTGAACAATTTGACGGAAATATTCTTGAGTCGCTTCAAAATTTGGTCAATGGAGTTCATCCTATTCCCCTGTTCATTCTTTTACTTGTGGGTAATCATCCTTTCTGGAAAACAGATGTTATTGGTTCACCCCTCACAGCATAAGTGAGATTGGACCCAGGTCCATGGATGTTTACATCAAATTGGTCAACACTCGAGCCGGTAGCAGGGGGCATGCCGGTGATTAGATTCCTGTTTGAAATAAGCTACTTTCTGTATTTTTATTTTCCTCCCAATGTGAGAAAAGGGGTTCATATGAAAAGTAAATAAAGGTTTCAATAAACCTTATTCCCAATGGGAACGAAAGGTACGTGGATTTCCATTTGAGACAGTTTCTTGATTTTTTGGTACATTCATAATCTATCGACAAAGGTACTGGGATCTTCCGAAAATGCTCTAGACTTGTGACAATTCCAATTAAAAGAGAGATCTTAAATCGCAAAAATGTTCGTTTAATTTGCAGATTGTCGAAGAATATCTCCACTCATTATTCTTCAGACCATTGCCTCTATTCCTCACTATTACCAGGCCGTTTTATCATCGAGTCCTTCTACTGGCACACCTATTCGGTCACATACCGACCACACCCACTCGTGTGAGACCTACTTTGAGGTCCCACACGAATAATCAGAGCCGCTCAATTTGATTAAAATATTTTTTTTACGGTTTTAAAAAAAATGAGCTCAATCAAATATCAGGAAAGACTTGATAAGTTTGTTAAAGTTTTGGTCCGTTCGACTCAGGAACTGAAACTATGAATCAATCGAGCTTTTATGGGTATCCGATTGAGCTGGTTTTTTTCAGGGACCCTTAGAAAAATGTTCTAAACAAATTGAGCGGCTCCAATCACTCGTGTGGGACTTCAAAGTAGGTCCTACATGAGTGGGTGTAGCTGGTATGTGGTTGAGAGTATGTGCCCCTAGACTTTCTGTTTATCATCACTGCGATCACTTCATCTACAAAAATTGAATATTTTAAAATATACGACTCTCGCCATTTCTTTTTAAGTGTGTAACTTCGTAATTTCAACTTATTAAGAAAGCATCATCATTACACCTTTCACATCAACTTTTACATTCAATTTCCACTATTGCCCTTGATGGAGACATCATCATTAAATTTTACCCACTAACTTTTAAAGAAAGAATCTACTTTTAATGACAAAATAGAAAATGTATCAACTTTTACCCACTAACTTTTCAAAATCAAACTTGTTTAAGAACAATCTAAAATGGAATACACTAGTCTTTTTAAGGAACGGAGTGATCCCTATACGAGTGGGCACATATGTTGCAGGTGGGTTTATGATTAATATAATTATTACCGTAGGATCCAGTATGATAGCGTTCAATCGGAAAAGAACAGGAAACAACTTAGGCAAGGGAAGAAACACAATACACTTTCTGCATCAATCCACAAACCAGATCTACACTTGAATAGTAGATGCACAACTCCGTAAACAGATTCAACTTGAACCATCGCCCCAAACGCTCTGAATTTTTTTACGTATAGAAGCAAAAACACAAATCAGACAAAGTAACCTTATTTGACATCCCATTTTACCTCTCTATCTGCACAGCAAAATACATGCAAAGGAAATATTTCCTTTCTTCACTCTTGCCTTACAAATGGAGAGGAGCTCACATCTGTTGTACTGTAAAAAGAATCCTCTTGCCCACCATAGTAGTTCTCTTCCTTCTCTTGATCCCACTTTAGAACCTCCCTTATATACTTGAATGCCTCATCAACGGTCACTCGGTCTCTTGCCCTAGCTTGCCACACGAAAAGCTTTCTACCGGTGAGGGAAGCATAAAGATCTTTGAACTTCATAGCAACATAGTAGTAAGCTTGGTGGGCCAAAGACTGGTGGTTGTTGTGGGGCCGCACTGGACTGAAATCTGTGAACCACTCACAAGCACTTAGATTTACGCGATTGACCTTCTCCTCAAATAGATCGTACTTGTTAAAGATCAAGACGAAAGGGATGTTCTTGAAGCACGGGTGGCCCACCGTTGTTTCAAAGAGAGTTTTGGCCTGCATAATCTTGTTTTCTAGTAGGGTCCCTGAACCGGCGTTTTCTGGGGCAAGACAAATCTGATCATAGTCACTAAGCGAAACACAGAAGACTACCACGCGGACATCTTCGAACATTTCCACCCACTTGCAGCCTTCGCTCATCCCCTTGGCATTCACTCTAATAAGTTGGTATCTAGAAACAAAACATTCGGAGAGAGCAATATATGAATTGCCAGGCAAGAAGGGAAACAGAGAAGTAACTCACAAATCATGTACAATTCGCATCGAGAGATTAGTATTACTTCAATTAACAACCACATTTGTCACTTGTCATGTCTCTTAATTGCCACTCATTTGACAAGTGACCAACGGAACTTCAAATAGGAAGTCGCAGAAGCCATGATAGGTAGCAGTAAGGCTCTGTTTGGGTTGATGTGGATTTCAAATAACAGGATTTTAAGTTTGATTTCAACAAAGGATATGAGAAAGTTTAGCTGTATGCGGCTTGTAAAGCTAGAATGAAAGATGGATTAGAGTTAGAATGTGTATGTTGAAATACAAATTTTGAAAACAAATTTGTGTGAGCATGTAACTTAACCTATTAATGGTTATTAATGATTAAATGTCAAGTGCCAAACAAGCGGCCAATGCATAACCCAAATTGCTAATTGGGTTTAATTTGTGGGCCACGTAAGTTTTAGCTCACTTGGTTAACAAACAAGAGAAGTAGAAATAGACTTCTTGAATGTGCTTAACTTGAAAATTCAAAATCAGTTTTGTGTTTCTGATCACAAGAAAAGGCCACGTGTATGACCTAAGGGTGGTTATATCCCATGATCTCTTCACTGCCCAACGTGGGCTAATGGGGCAAATCAATTCCATTTGGTTCTCTATACACACAAAAGAAAGAAGAAGAAAAAAACCACCTATACTAGTTAGTGGGTCGGTTTTGTGGCAGAAATGAATGTGGGAAACTGCCTCTTCATCTGCCTATATAATGAAGAGAATAGCATCCGTAAAGGGGGAACTTCCGAGAAAAAAAAAACGAAGGATTTCAGAAATACAGAGCAAAGAGGAGAAGAGCACACAGCAAGACAACATTCTGTGTGGGTTCCATTACCCTTCTCTTTCGATCTCTCTTTCCTCCCTTTTAGTTCCTAAACCAAGGTTTTCATTGGGAAACAAAATTAGTTTCTGAATTCCGATGAAAATAACCAAAATTCTGCCAAATGTTCACTGGATTCACTCATTCCAAAGGACATAGGAGAAATCCAAAATCAATTTCCGGTGTTGTCTAAAAGCTTAACAAAAGCCACCAAGGTCAAGTTCAGTCCATTTGTTTAGCCCACGAAATACTTGTTCATTACTCCTCTTATGGACAAATGATGAACAATGTTTTGTGGTCTAAAACAAAAGAAGTGATTTTGTTCATTGGGCCCCTTGTGGCCATATAATGGACGGTAAATTACGGCTTAAATAACTCGTCATTACGCCCCTTGTGGCCATATA
Source organism: Vaccinium vitis-idaea (assembly GCA_963854785.1). Classification (NCBI taxonomy): domain Eukaryota; kingdom Viridiplantae; phylum Streptophyta; class Magnoliopsida; order Ericales; family Ericaceae; genus Vaccinium; species Vaccinium vitis-idaea. Next base: position 20,694,627 of record OY978223.1, on the reverse strand, counting down.
ATGGACGGGTGTTCGTGGCCCAGAATAAAAAAAACTACACTGGAGAAATTAGTAGACATCGGCTAAATGCCATTTATTTGGTCTGTAAAATACTTGTTCATTACTCCCCATGTGGACATTAATGGACAGTATTTTGCGGCTAAAAGACCTGTTCATTACACCCCCATGTGGCCATATAATGAACACGGTGTTTTAGAGACATAAAATTTGCCTCTCGCAGTCTTCAAAAGTAACACAAAGATGCTGTTTATTTGGCTTGCAAATTGCCCGTTCATTACTCCCCATATGGACATATAATGAACGGCATTTTTGGTAGCCTAAATAACCCGTTCATTACGCCCCTTGTGGCCATATAATGGCAGTGTTTTACCGCTAAAAATTCCTCTTCACAGCCATTATAATGATGCCCCTTTGAGGCTTTCAAAAATTGCCTTAGCGGCCTTCAAAAAAAAAAAACTGCCGTCAATGGTCTTTTTATTGTCACTGATGGCTTACGAAAAATGGACTCTGATAATGGGGAAAATGGATCAAATGTCATAAACTAAAATTGGGACATCACGTGGGTTATGTCCACTGAGATTTGTTTGTTAATCACCACCATTTGAGGTCTTAAATTTCTAGCCTCTTTGTGGTTAAAACTGATTGCTTGAAATAGCCAGGGTGAACAGCCTCATGGCCTTGAAATCTCTCCTAAAGACCTTTGTCATTTTGGTTAATTAAATATAGACAAAGATTGAACTTACAGTCGTATACTAACTTGCAATAGAGCAATTGGTATTCCAAAGACTCTATGAAATGTTTTGGCTATTTCTCTACAAACCAAAGAAAGTAAATAAATTAAACAAGCCTTGAAGGCTTACAAAAAATAAAACTTGGTGAACCCCAAATGTTCACTAAAAATCAATTTCTCAAATTTGAACTACGTTAGACTTGATTCCGAGTCAAACTCGGATATGTAGGCAACCCATTCAAATGGGTACAGTCACAAAAAATTGTGAACTTTAAATGTTCACTAAAAATCCACCAAATGAATAAAGATTCGGGATTGGCATATGAATGATAAGGGAGTGGGTGCCAACCTAGTTGGGATGTGCTCTTCTTATAGTGATGCCGCAATTCCTAAATTTTATAAATGAACCTCGAAGGTTCATCAAACAACCAAATGAGCCACTAAGGCTCGCTAAAAATAAAATCACTAAACATGAACTACGTTTGGCTTGATCCCAAACTATGGGTACGTAGGCAGCCATTTTGGTTCAGCCCCTAAAATAAAATAAAACCCAATTCCCCTTTTCCTTTATTATGAAAAGAGGATAAAAAAATAGTTGGAATCAAAGGGTTATCTTTTGAATGAAAGATGTAATCAAAAGATGTTTTATATCTTGAATGAGTCCGAACCAATTAATAAAAACTCGTGTGTTTTATTTTTATGCGAGTGAGATTGTGTTTAGCAAAAGAGTCAAATTTTTGCCTAACAGTGTATTTAGTTGGATCACTATATTGCGACATCCTTAACGTGAAGGATTTGGAATCACTCCCATAGATAAATAGCCCAGTTTCTATACCAAAGTCTTAAGTGATCCATCAAGCCTACATTCGAGTTATTGTCGCAAAATGGAGTAATGCAAACGACTCAAACCTCTTCACCTGAATTCCACCTCTCTCCATATACAACATAATTCTGCCTTACAAGTGGGAGCATGACATATGAAACATTGTAGAAGAGGAAGCAACAATTACCTGGTTAGAGGTGGGGGTGGAGCTTCCAGGTTGTCCATGTAGATTTCAGACATTGGGCTACGATCATCAAGAGAGAACTCCATGAAAGCTAAACCGTTCCCTTGGGTGACCCCTTCTGCATATACTATGTCTCTCTCTGAAGGCTCATACTCATTGCTTGACACCTCAACAGCCTGACACAGGACATCATTATTAGCCATCCAAGCTTGATTATGTTACCTTCCAATTTTCATGGCCTAGTCCATATGATGGAGGGGAGGGGGAAGACAATATTTGAACAAATTTTTAACCCAGTTAACATCCGCTGTTTTAGAAAGACATTCTATGATCTAGAAAACGCGGTGAGAAATGGTGAAGAATTAAAACCATGAATCTTATCACTTGTTTCGATAAATAGACGCTATGAGAAATAGGTACAGAAACTAAGTGAAATGATGAATTTTTATTGGGTCGTTTTACTTTTTACCATTTCTCACAGAAAAATGGTGATCCTTTCTTTTCACACCATCAACCAAAGGTGCGGGTAGGTTCTCTTTGATTGCTAAGACCTATGAGAGAACCATGGTTATCTAGATTTAGGAATAAATATCAGCCCATACAACTGTACAGGCAAATAAAAATTATATGGTTAAAATGGGGAAGTAGTAGCAGGATATGTGAAGGTCATGTGATTTTTTTTTTGTTCTACCATGCAAATACGTTTTACGTGGCCAAACATCAGATAAGAGTTGCTAATTAAAATGAAAGGCATACCCGGCTCAAGAAGTATTCTGCAACATCAGGCAGGAAATGAAGCTCCTCCTTTCTCCTATATGTTTCCTGTATAGCAGGATCCTTCCAAACCTCTTCAACTAGGGGAGCATACTCACGCGTTGCCGCAGGAAAGAATGCATCCAAATCTCCTGTGGCTATAATGTCCAGGAGCCAGTCAGAGAAATGCTTCAACCTAGGGTTGATGGAGTAGATGCATTGACCTTTCTCACTGGAATCATCATCTGTGACGAGATTCAGTACATTGTCAGAAATACTGCAGTGCAGTCAGCATTTTCACACATCATTACACGTTTTGCATGTGGACCAATAACATCACCTCATACAATCAAAGCAATTTATGCATCCTAGAAATGATTTCCGAGGAACAACAAAATTTAGCCTTTATTTCCAAATCACCATCAGAAGTAAATGAACAAATGAAAAGTGCATGAAAGCTGCTCATTAAAGCTTACTCTTTACAGCAAGCATGTATCGGAAAGAACATAGAATTGTGAGTTCTATTGCTCTTAAGTCCCTAATCGCTGCAAGTATAGCAACACACACACAAAAGAAAAGAGTGGGGAAAGGAAAAAGAGAAGGAAAAACGTGCAGATCAGAGTTCCTATCTTCGAAGAACTCAGTATCCATTTAAAACTCATGTAGTTAGTAACAAAACATTCAAAATTCAAGTCCAAGTATAATTTCATCAATAAAGAAGCAGATTGTTTTCGTTTTGACCTGAAGTATGGTGGAGAAAGGAGGATTGATTCTAGATACTTGCTGCAACTTCTAACAGTAGCTACAACATATTATTCACACTCTATAAGTACTCTGAGCATATCGTTCCATGAAGAGGTTCAAATAAAATCCATATGCCGTTAACACTCTTTTTGTGCTTTCCCCATCTGAATGTTCCGATTCTATTTAGCTCATAAAAGCCATCATAAAGTCTTAAGGAAACATGCTCACCAAACTGGTTTGTGATAGAACCAACATCATTCAGACTGCACATAGTCCTCCATATTTCACAAACGACGTCTCAAACCCAGCATGTTTTAGAAACGGCGTACTAAGCTACACTTAGTGGTTTTTTCCTTGGAATTATAGATAAAACGTTAACTGGAATTTTGTGGGGAATTTGAACAAGTCCACACCATAAAGCAATTTCTCAAAACCATAGCTACAATGATCTGAACAGCACAAATACTGGTGGATGAATTTCGATGAAGAGGGAAAATTTCGAGCTACCTATGAATTCCGTGAGTAACTAATCTTTCTACACATACACTCAAGTCCTTGACACAAGGGTCATGTCTTATTTATAAGCAAATTCTACTGGCTCAAGGATACTGCTATACCTCTTCTATCAGTACATTCACTTCCTCAAATATCAAAATAAATGCACATCCCCACCGTAAGCAGCAGTCTATAACTTACATGGAATCATTTAGAAAAATTGCTCACCAGTTGATGAGAAGTAGGAATAAATGCAGACTAGGAAGCTGCATTGTATGATATGAAGCCGGTGAAATTTTACTTTACAAGGAATGCAGCGGTATGCATTATGTAAAAGGGAAAATGCTGATTTGAAGTCTAAACATCTGATTAGATCGTTATGGGAGCTTTATCCATTGTACCTGCCTCAGTACTTTGGTCATATGAATTTATTGCTTTCATTCTTGACAGAGCCTCCTCTTCAAAGCGCTCCCGTCCATCAAGCAGTATGCTAAGATATTTATACATATTGCTTTGAATCATAAGTTTAATCTCCAGCAATTCTTCTGCATTAAACTTGTTCCCATACAAGAATTTAGCCTGTTAAATGATGCATGAAGAACAGACAAAAATTAGCACAAACACCAGTAATACATTCTAACAACTGGGGAAAGATTGACATGCAATTTGTGGCCACAGATATTCTCTGTCTGTGAAATTAAGTACTCAAACTGATCGTCCCAGACTCCCAGTTTCATGTTTAAGGGCAAACATTTTCACATTCAGGAGAAAGGACGCAGACAATCTGGACAAGTAATCAATCGATATGGGACCAGTGAATATTCCTAGTGCTTCTTCTGGTGCGGCCAAAAATCATAAAAGCCTTGATGATTTTTCACTGAGGCACATTGAGAATAGTGTACTTTCGGCGTACTAATCTGCAATTCTTTGCTTCTATCTCACGCTAAAAACCAATGTGTGATTCCTAATGTACGAATGTCATGGGGGCCACTGGTTCAGGGCTTTAAAAACTCAGTTCACTAACCTCAAGTTTATGGTCTTGAAGATAAGGGTGGATACGTTGTGCAAAGGAGTATCAGAAGTTAGGTTTGTACCAAATCTTTCCCTCTCAGAACCCCCTTAAAGGGAATAAAATTGGTTGGACATTAATTTCTTGTATTTAAGATTATGTAACTGCTTTCGATAAGTTCTTACAGTGATTGAATGTTATATGGTGAATGATTTCAGGAGTAACTAGAACTCCGGAAACAAACATTTCAAACACCTTTTTTTTGTAACCATTCTAGAATTGAAACTTCGTCGCCATATAGTCAGTCAATATTACCATCTATGCTCATTGTGATTTATTGTTGCAACTAGCAACAAGATACCACACACAGAAAGGTGCATCAAAGTACCAAACAACGCTAAATACATAACAAATGTATGTCCTGATTGGAGAATGAAGATGAAAGTTTATAAACAAGAAACATGTACTAGAAACTCAAAAGCAGAGCTTAGAATAAACATGTCCACTGACCAATTTCAAAACTAAATCCACCTGAACTGCTTGGAACACGATTAGTAGCTATCTTAGCATAAAGCAGAGCCCATGTAAAGCTTACAAAGTATAGAGTACCTGCTTAAAAATCGTGCTGGTTCCAGAGCCTTGAGGGCCAAGGAGAAGCAATTTTTGATTTTTTCTCTGTTCCAGATAATTAGGAACAGCAGTATAATTGCTAGGCTCATCCCTTTGTCCCTGAGGTTGACCATGGAGCACTGGCAAAGAGAACAGGGTGCAAACAAGCCGTGTTGAAGCCTGTCTAACAAAGAGGAGAGTTTGAATGTTACATAACTGGAATACGCTTTCCTAAATGTATTCAGACAGAAATCTTCAGACACATACCTTCTCCCAAATGTTTCCCCTGATGTTGTTCTGACCTTCTTCCTCATAACGACCATCATCATACACCCAAAAATGAGTATCACGTGGACACTGTACATTTGCCAGCTGAAACATGACACATGCAGGTTAGAGTTGAGTCCACACAGACTAAACACTGAAGCAAGTGCTACAGATGGAAAAAGCGGGCCTAAGCAATTTAAATGGAAGTGTGAGGTGTTATATGCAAAGGAGAAATGCAAGTAGAAATTGAGTATAAGAAGCAGCAATTCCATGTAACAATGGATCTGGTATGAGATGGGGATTGTACGCAACAGGCAAGGCGCACAACATGGCAACCTCAAACAAAACATGATCCAAAGCAAAAGAAAAGGGGGACTTTGACAATTTAATTAGGTAAAAAAACCAACAAGCAGAAAAACTAAACATAAGATGCACTGTTAAACTTTGAAAAGAAAGAGAACTCAGTAGACAGACCTTTAGGACTCTCAGTTCAAGTTTTGTAATTTCTCGGCCATTGATGTAAACTTCAGTGTTTCCATTACTTGCATGAGGACTAAGTTTCCCAGTAAAATTTAAGTTTGAACTTATAATCCGATCTGGTTTTTCTCCTTCCTGTCACATCAACATGAAGAGTTTTACTAGAAGCATTGACATCATGAGAAATACACAATTCTTTATGTATAAAAGCAATGCTGAAATAAAGCCAAATACATATCACCGTAATAATCCACTTACGTTTCCCCAAAGACCAGATTCCTTGTCATACCAGTACATGCCAGGCTTCAATTTCCGCGGTGGCAAAGGGCACCCAAGTAATTCAGCCATCTCCTCTGGCTTCAAAGGGAACCCATTTACAATCAACTGCTCCGGCCGAAGCTGATTAGCAGCGCATTCTTTCTCGGCTTTCATTATCTGTTTGACTTCTAAAGGACTAAGCAATCTTGCTAATACCCTTGAATGTTTGCTCAATTTGGTCCTCTTCGACTCATCAATTGGGTCACCAATGCAAGTAACACATTTACGCCCTTCTGGCATTGAACCCATGGCCCTAAGCACGCAATTACTGCAATACTTGGCGTCACAAACCAAGCAAGATTCCTTCATTTCCCACTTCCCTTTCCCACACCTATAACAGACTCTTGTTTTCTTCTTCTTCTTCTTTTCATTGGAAACCCCGACATATTCTGGAAAAACTTGCTTCTCCACATCAATGTTTTTTCTTTCGGATCTCTCGACGGTATTGAAAGTGACAACTGGGGCCCGCCTCACATCATTAGCTAGTCTTCTTGACGCATTATTAGGCGGGTAATGCACCGATCCAGGAGATGCTGAAAGAGAAGCGGAAGAAAAATCAGGGTCTTGCAAAACAGACACCACAGACTCAGAACTTCCGGATGCTCTCGGACTTTGGGATCGAGGGCTTGTGACGCCAGCAAGGCAAGACACTGGCAAAGGGATGGGTTGAATTACAGGAGGAGCATCATAGGTCACCGACCTATGTGATTCAGAAAGTGGCTCGGCTATGGAGGCGGTGGGAATCACTGTTGAATTTATATCAACGGGATCAACCCTAGGGAGCTCATAAGAAACAGGTGGCCCCTCATACTCCATCGCTATTGAGTAATCTAGGTCCGACTCGTTTTCTGGGAGGGAAACTCCAGGGGGAAGCATCTTCCTCACCACTTCCCTCCAGTCCTCTCTTCCATCTTTCTCCATTTGTGCCCCCACAAAAAATACTAAATGCCCACCAAATTATGAACTACAATCTCAAACTACGTCTCTAAGTACCCCTTAGGCCCTTATTTATTTCCCACAAACCAACAAAACTGGATTTAATTCCCAGATAAGACCAACTTTGGAAACCAACAAGGACTGACTCAACAGAGAAAGATACGAATATTTGCAATCAAACCACAATACCCAGAACGAAGAATCAACAAAAGAGGAGTTGAATAAGGAAATTCTAGGTCCCAATTTGCGCGAACACACCACTGAAATGTCAACACCACAAGCCTCAATCAAGGGTCGCCCTTCAAAAGCCATCAAAATTGAAAAGAATTAATTAAGTTCCATCAAAGATTCAACAGTCTAAGCACAAGACATCAGCAAATGAACAAAAAAAGACACCCATGAACTAAAATCTTTGTTTTTAACTTAAAAGTTGTAGATTTTAAAAGGATAAGTGTTGAAAGTTTCATAGTCAACCAAAACAAATGAAAGTCCAGAAGGAAGACCAACAAAAACGCATATATACACCTATATAGAAACTACACATACGTATATATACTAAAGAAGAAGATATACTGGTTTTATGTGAAAAGGATCAGAAAATTTCACTTTACAGTTAAATTTCCACTTTTTTAAAGAAAAAGATACGAAGCAGAGGGCCAAGTATATGTACCATAGAAAGGAAAAAAACTGATATTGAATCTGAAAATTCAAATGTGAGAAAGCTGCTTTTAGCAAATGATTTGCTGAAAACAACGCAGAGAGAGATAAGAGGGGAGACGACTCGAAGAGCCATTTTAGAGAGAGAAACGGAGAGAGAGGGGGTGGGGATGGAGAACGGGGGCCCATGTGGGCCATGGTTAGAAGTGGAAGCGCTGATGAAGACAACTGAGCTGTAGACTGTAGTTCTGAGTCTTCTGACCCAGATTATTGAAGCCGATGAGCTGTTATTTCCACGCGCCTTTTTTTATGGACTTGCCTTTGTTGTCGAAGAACACCAGTATAACGACGGAGAGAAAATTCTTAAAGGAAATGTTTTTTTTTTTTTCCTTTCTCCATAAGATCAGGAATTTTATATATCTCATCCAAAAATAGTGACAAGTAGAGGAGCACCATCCCAAATACATCATTACTAAGAAAACGTGGCTGAATAACTCAGACCCCTTACCAGGCCAATGGTTCAAGGGCCCGCAAGGCCTGAGAGGATCATAGGTCATTATGGTCATTATTGGGCTCGGCCACTACCCGAGCCGGGTAAAGTAATTCGAATCCGAACGGCTCATTCCGAAGGTTTGAACCAGATCCATACTCATGCAACCCGAAAGCTTAAAGGCAAGGTTGTGACTATTTCATTTGGATCCAAGTACATCGACCTGCGTGATTTACGGAAAGGCAGTTCATGTGTGTCTAATCGGCTTGCTCAATACGTCATCAAGGACATCAGCCGAACGGTTACGACACGTGTCAAAGGACAACTCGTAGCATGAGCTGGTAATCGCCTTAATCCCCAACGTCAAATGTGACGTTAACCGAGCAGTTACCGCGCAATGGTACTTGGAGGACAAGTCAAGCATTCACTATAAAAAGGTACATGATACAGCCCTAAAGGGTATGTCTCTCACAACCCACAAACCCTAAATTGCTGGTTGTACTTTCTTTCTTCTTCCTCTTCTAACTTGACCATCAAAGTGCCTTGCTAGACTTCCACGGTCCGGTTTGGCACTAACAAGGTTGCTCCGTGCGCATGAGGAGAAATTAGGCGGAGGCGTTAGGTGTGAGGTGCTCTGGCAGGTCAGGAGGCTAAGGAAGGGTGAATTGAGATGTAGTGCCACCACAATTGGAGACCCCACTAGGTATTGCCCGGCCTCTTCTCGGTGGTTTTTAACCTTGTTCCACTTCTCCTTCCCGTCACACTCCCAGATCCGCCACCTCTCATTACAAGAATGGGTGGCGATGGAGATCCCACAGCCACTGGCGCTTCCAACACCAACCCCACTGGCAGCCCACCAGCTGCTCCACTTATAGGGGTTTCCCTCTCCCATTTGATTGGCCTCACACCCAGCCCCGCCATCCCCTCGCCATGGTTTAACGACTTGAGGCAGAGATGGTTAGTCTACGAGCTCAAATGTTTGAGCTCGCCAAAAATCCCAACAAGCCTCCTGCCACCTCCGCCTCTTGTTCCGGTGGCACGCAACGACGTCGGAAGACCGCTTAGCGCGCAGACACTCAAGTTACCTAAATGATTCGACGTTTTTTCTATGATCACCTAAGTCTTGTTGGGCTAATCGTCGTGGACCAAATGGGAAGGGCCATTGTCTTCAAAGAACAGTCCCCCTTTCCCCGAGCGACGATCGAGGAATGGCCTAACTAACATTTTTGCCCACACTGGAAACATCTTTAGATCCACCAACCGACGTTTGGGATCTAACCGCGCCGAGTCATGAAGTCAAACACTACACAGATAAGAGGGAAGGGAACGATGATATATGATCAAAATCAACATGACGAATTGCATGGTAGTCATTCGATAGATTGAAGGGGGCACCAGACAGACGTGCTGTCCTAAATCCAATAGATTTAAATATCATGACCGGTCAGTGAGTCTGTCTCACCAAAGGCCTCAATCCATATTTTTTGTAGAAACATACTCCCTCCGTCCCAATTTAATAGTCCCTTTTGGGAGTTCGTGCCACTTTTCAATTAATTATATCTTGTAATTTACATTGTTTTACGTGATTTTGAAAATATTGTCTTATAGAATTAATTGTGATCTATCAAACAAGATCCATATTGAATATGAAATCCATTACCGATTTCAAGTTATAAGTAGTTTTTTATCCGGTTAGAATAGAACGAGGGACTATTAAATTGGGATGGAGGGAGTATTTAAGATCTAACTTATGCGGAAGCAACCATAAATTAGCAGTCATTTATTCATTATGCCAATAGCAACTTGGGCTACATATTTTCCTTATTCATTACATGACCATAAGCTTAATAATATAGTACTTGGGCCGTCCTTCTAATTCTGATTACCTGAAAAGGAAAGATTTCAACAATGTAAGCCACTGCTTGTGTAAGATTATGAATTATCATTACATGATCTTCCATAGAATTTTAAAAAAAAATTCATCAAGGAAAAATCAAGAATCACTGCCTCAGTTTTTCGTGGCTTAAACTGTAACCAAAATCATGGCATCAGTTTTTCATGGCTTAAACTATAACCAAAGTCATAAGCAAGTTTGCTTATAACATAAAATGCCATAAACATATATGATATACCATCCAACGATTACCGCCAGAAATGAAGGAGCGACCCTCAATGCACATAAAGTGACTTGATCAATTCAATCGAACACTTGGCTGTGCCCCCTTTTCCATTTCGCCCTTATAACACTGTTCCGACTAGTATCTTTAATGGACCCTAGATTCAGGGACATCGTTCGGAGGTATCGATAATACTTTTTCCATAAACTGTGCAAAACATCATAATTCCATGGTATATTTGTTACAAACGAATTTCACATGTTAAATAACCATACTTTAGTTTACAAAAAAAAAAAACATAAACTTTACGAAAAACTTATATAGCTGGGATAATTCATAACTCACATTTTTTAATCCGAAATCTGCCGTAAAATCTACTGGGACGTATTGGGTCCTAGAATAACACATTAAAAATTAGAAATTCTAAGATTGTGGTTCAGTCATTGTTTCCTAACAAGACTTTCAGCATTGTCATAAAACTTGTGCTCGAGTTTGTTCGAGAAAGTCGATATAAGCATAATTTTTTTTCACATTCAAGAAGTTTTAGATTCATGTTTTAAAAAGATGTTCTATCAGTCAAACTTCAAAAATTCAACAAAAATAGAGTGGTCATATGTTTTGCAAGATTCCGGTGTCAAAAGCTTTGTAGTTAAGCGTAGTCTAAAACTTGTAAAGGAGCCTAAGCCAAAATCACAACTTAAGGATACCGAATAGGCTGAATTCAGTGAGCCTGAAAATCTGTCTGAACATTCCCGAGAGATTATATAACATCGAACAAGTGCATGTGTGTGCTAGTTTTCTGAGTGCATGAGAGATTCTTCCTCCCTTGTTTCTTTCCTTCCCTCTATTTCCGTATGTGCGTGGTGTGTGTGTGGGGTTGTCTATTTAGAGTCTAGAAATTGTAGATTAGGATCTAACAATATCTTGGACTTAACTAGGATTATCTATTAAAATTCAATTAAATCTCATTACTAATTAGACAAAATCTATGTATATAAAGTAAAATCTTTGATTCAATAATTTTAGGGTGAATAAAGATGCTAAATCACCCAATCTTTGATTCATAACTCACATTTTTTAATCCGAAATCTGCCGTAAAATCAAGGAGCTGTTAACAAGGTTGAAACTTTTTAAGAAAAATTGACACATACACATAAAACAAAAAAAAAAAAAAAAAATATATATATACGGTTCCGGTCAGGACGACCTGATATAAGTTAGGTCCGAACTTTTGATCTCAGCCGTTGGATCTCATCCAACGGTTTTGATAAAAGGAAGCATCTCGCGGGTCAAATGGAGCCCGGGTCCGGGTAAAAACATCTCGCGGGTCGTCTAAACAACCAAACGGGTCATTCTTCAGTCAAATGACTGAACGAAGAGAGAGAGAGAGAGAGAGAGAGAGAGAGAGAGAGAGAGAGAGAGAGAGAGAGAGAGAGAGAGAGAGAGAGAGAGAGAGAGAGAGCAGTGAGGCGATTCAGCGGCGAAGAGAGAGAGAGAGAGGGAGATCGCGAAGAAGAAGAAGAAGAAGAAATCGAGGTCGAACAAGAAGAAGAAGAAGAACAAATCGAAGTTTCCAGGTTCAAATCTGTCTCTCTCTCTCTCTCGTTTTTCGGGTTCGAACATATCTATCTAGGGTTTCAAACTCCAACTATACTAGGGTTTCGAATCCCTTTTTCTGGTTCGAAATCGAACAAAGCTCCATGCTTTGGCTTTTTCTGGTTCGAATCTGTCTCTCCCTCTCTCTCTCTCTCTCTCTCTCTCTCTCTCAATCAAGGGTTTATGTTAAAAAATCAGGGCATTTTTTGTTCGAACAAGCACAATTTAGGGTTGTCTATTAGATTTGCTATTCGGTTCGAACTGATTAATTGACTGATTGAAACAGGGATTTAGAGTTTAGATATATGTTTTGATTGTGAGGTGCTTTTATTGTATAGTTCTGATGTCTTCATGTGGTGGATTGTTCTTGAAATTTCTAATAATGAGAAGGAAAGGTGGGAAATTCTATTGGTAGAAAAGAGACTCAAATCGGACTCTTAAGGTTGCACATGAAAGAAAACTGGTATTCGATTGTATGTTTAAAAAATTATGCCATTTAAACTGGTATTCGATTGTATGTTTGAAAAAACATGCCATTTGTGTTAATGGTTGGAAGTTTTCCTTATCTAGTGATTCACCAGTAACTATCCTTAATATAGGGAGCTCGATTGTTTCTCTTTTCATTTGTGATATCGTATTGCCGCTCAATGCTATCCGATCATTGTTGACTTCTATATTTTAGATTCAGCCAAGAAGGTTGGGGGTCATGTTATGTCTTGCCTATGGTATATGTGAGTAATTAGACATGTAGTTTCGTTTGTGTGATTTTGTTTCTCTGGGTACGTTTGTATGTTCTCAGTTCTTTCCTAGTTACTTCTATATGCTTAACTGTGGGAATTAAACTATGATGTTTGCTGCAAGTTGCTCTAATTTCAACTTATCCAATGCTTCAAGGCACAAAAGATTTCTAGTTCTCTACTGTGGTGTGAGATGATAGCAATCACACATCTTGAAAAAGTGGTAGAACTTAGGTATTGGTCTTTCAATTTATTTTCGGAGATGTGCTCTTTATGTTTATTGTACCTATGTATCTACACAGATGTCTTGGTTGGAAGTTTTGTCAGGTCTGCAAACATAAAATTTACATGTGTGAGCCTATCAGTTGTAGGAGGATGTATGTTTCATTTTGTCCCATTATAGAAGCTTATTTTCTAATTTTTCTACACTCTTTGCCAGCTCTTCGTAGTGATCCCCACTGACACTTTACGTTTCTAACTTTATTTGTTTGTTTGTTTTAATAGGAAACCAAGCCATCCTCTCAAGTTGATGCATCAAAGGAGCTGTAAAGAGAAGAAGCTGCCCATTGGCTAGCCACCGACTGTTTGCCAAGGAAAATCTCATCTAGTATAGGAGACACCCCTTCTGGGTTAGGAGCTATTGTTCTAGCAATATGTGGTTTTCCAATTTCTATTTGAATATGTAGAAGATCACCTTGTTGTAAAGACAATTTCAGTTCATTCTATGTTTAAAGCCTTTGATTAATTTCTGAATGTGAAGTGAGAATTGTGATGGGTTGCTGGCAGTGACAAAACAAAATTCATGACAGAACAAGGTCATAACTACTACCGTTTTAATTCATGACAGAATAGTTGTTTGCTCTGTTGTGACTGTTGTTGACTGTTCTCATGCCATTCAACTTCAAAAATTGAAATAAGGCCAAAACCCTCTAGTTTAAATGCTTTCATAGACAAACTATTTCAATGCTCTAAAGATTACAGCTCAAGCCAATAATCATATTGTCGTATTAATCAAAATCATATCATCGTATTACAGCTGAAGCCAATAATCATATCAGCAACATCCTTTCATATCCATCACAACAACAACATATGTGAAATAATTCCAGAATTTCAGAAAAAGCAACATGGTCTTGTTCTTGAAAATCACTCCATTGTAACTAATAGAAGTCACATCCCACAAGGAAGTTGCAACAACAATTGGGAAGCCGGTACTACTCTAATGTGAAAGCAAATTAGAAACAATGCGCGCAGCTTGTTCCCATATGTCTATGCCAGAAGCATCTAGTCATAGAGAAGACACTTCATTGGCATGGCTGGGCGAGCCCCTAAAGACACCTCTGGACATCTACCAACTGGTACAAATCCCCTCACCTTTGCTTCTCAAATGGAAGATTGGTCCTGCAAGTTTTAACAAAATCTGTAAGTGGAAAAATGGATAGGAATAAAGACTCAAGACATGAAGCTTATGTCCTATGTGCAGCTTTGTCCTCCATAATCAACAAAAGCTTGGGATAAAAACTGGGGCTACTAGATTGTTGGGCATATAAAAAATGAGTTACATTGGCTACAATAGGTTTGGGCACATACGGGGACGGGTTATTTTACGTGACACACCTTTACTATTTCAGTAATCTCTCTCATTATACTAGAAGCTAATTGGTGAACCTAAATTCATTTGAAGTATACATCCTGAGAATTAAATCATTTGAATAGTCTACAAATATAGTTTCAACACAACAAACAGTCTCCTAATTTGAGTTTTTAGTAAACAGATAGGGACATCTACGAAGTATTTGTTGAGGAAATTCAATTCAAGCAATAGCACATTAACTCTGAAAGTTCAAAAAAATCTAAACCTCTAACGTCTAAAATCTATTTGTAGACACCCCGATTTTGAACCCGGGATGTGCTCGAGCATTCCCGATGATGAAACGGACCAATTACGACTACCCAAAACTGGTGAAAATGGCTTGAACTTGATCAAAATTAACCAGACATTACCCAAACAATCAAAACAACCCGAATCAACCCAAGCATCATCAAACCAAGCAAAACCATCAACCTGCCACCAGTAACCTTGAGCGCTCAAGCCCAAAAATCCCACCTTGAGCGCTCAAGCCCGTAGCGTTGAGCACTCAACTCTGATCCCAGTCAGGAATCTGCAGAGTATCTCATCATGAGATTTCATGCAGGGAGGAGCGTCTAACCACCTGCATACGTCTTGTACACGTATAATACATCCTACATTGCTCTAATCTACCCCTAAATCTACTCCTAACCCACTTTCAAATACAAACCCACTCTCTCTCTCTCTCCTCTCTTCCCTCCCACTCACTGCCTATTTAAACCACCCACTACCCATAGTTTCCAGGTTACCAATTCATACAATCCAGCTCTCTTACAGCCCTTAAAACCGTTCACCACTTTCTCTCTCTACAAAACCACTCACTCCCCATCTAAGCCACTTACAAAAACCATCTTTCAGGCTTCAAATTCGGCTTTTGTTCATCAATCAATCGGATACATTGTCTCATCTACCCAGAATACCAACCAAACGTCCATAATCATCTACCATCAAACCCAAAATCAAGTTCAAGCTATAATCCTTTTCAAAAGGTAGTTAAACATGTGATGTATTCACTGTTTTGATCCCTCTGAGGGAGACTAGTGAGTTCAAACAAGTTCTTTATACTTGCATTGAACTCACAAAGGTCTAAAAGTTGTGTAAAAACACTTTGAAAATCTGCAGTTACAGCAGGGGTTGAGCGCTCAAGCCTCCGACCTCGAGCGCTCAATCTCAGCTCTGGACAGTCTCTTGTTTTGTTAGTTTTTGCGTTCCCATTTGGTTTTGATTGTCATTAAAAAGTCAGATATGTTTATATTACTTTCAGAACAGTTCATTTTCACCTAAAAAAGTGCGTGCATGAGTGTTGATCATCTATTTCATGATGATCAAACATTAAAACCTTTGAAAATCTTATATTTGAGTGCAAAACAGTGACTGTCCAACCTCATAAATCTTTATTTTATGTATTTATGATCCTGAGGAAGTATCAAAAGCTTGCTTGAAGGTCAAAAACCAGAAAGCCAGATTATGGGTTGAGCGCTCAAGGTCATGCACCTGAGCGCTCAATCTGTTCTTGAGCAGTTTGATATTTATGTCTTGTTCTTGTAGAGTATCGCTGTAAATTAACTATAAGGTGTGTGTGAGTTGTTATTACTATGCTTATGATCTGAATCCCTCTCTCTCTTCCATTTACAAGCATTTCCTTTATTAATTTGTGGTGATTCTCCTCTTTTCATCATTCTTTAAGAGATCAAGCCACCTGTTTTCACTTGATTCTCCATGAAAAATATTTTATTAATGTTTGATCTTGTAAAGAATGAGAAAAGAAGCTGTAAAAAGGGGTCAAACTCGCAGAAACCAGAAACTGGTTCGAGCGCTCAATCCATGAGCCTTGAGCGCTCAAATTGGTTTGGAAGCAGTTTTGATTTTAATATCATCTGGTGATTTCTGAAGTGAAATGGCGTTTGTTTAATGTTTCTGAGGTGGTCAAGAGTATTAAAACCTCATTAATCATGAAAAACCAGTAAGGAAAATGCATGAGAGGAATGAGGATTGAGCGCTCAAGCCATCACCCTTGAGCGCTCAATCCCTATTCTGGGATTCAGATTGCAAGTCAGTTTATTAAGTCTCATGTTCACAATTTCTTGAGTTGTTGTACAGTTTCTGTTATCTCTTATTTCTTGTAAATACTTGTAGTGATTTCCTTTATTGTAGTCATCATCACCCATGTAGATCACGTGCACAAGCATCCACCGTAGAATCGTATCTCCTGTATATATTGTTGTTACGTGATTCCCATCCCCGATTCCCTATTTTCGTGGATAAATCGAATTTCAAACATTTTCAAAATCCCACAAAATGTCGAGTAGAGACCGGTTCATGGACCGGGCAAGAGGGGTGCCGTAAAACCCTTCCCCTCTCGTAACCAAACCCCCGAATCCGAGAAATCTTTGGTTCTGCCATGACCAGTAAAATCTTTTTCAATGGGCAAATGAGTCATTTTTAATCGGTTTCTCGGGTTCGGACCTCAAATCCGGGTGGCGACTCTAACAATCACAATCTTTTCAAATGCAAAACCGAACCATTCCGCGGGCCGTCCACACTATTCTTGAAATGATGAGCAATTCTAGGCCAGCTAAATGAAACTTTGATGACACATTCTAAATTCATACATTTTTAAACCCAAATTTTTTAGTTCGAAATCCAAGTTTTAAAACCAACATTTTTAGACCGTAGATTTTTTTTCCGGATTTGTATAATCAAACTCTAGGATTTGTTCCAGTTCGAAACCCTAGATTCGTTCGAGTTCGAAACCTAGAAAACTAGATCTGTTCGAAACCCTAAATCCACACACACACAAAGAAGTTTTACAAATCGAACAAAAAACCCAAGTTTTTGCTTGTTTTAACAAAAAATTCTAATCACAGTTGAACGAATCAAACCAGAAATGAGAGAGAGAGAGAGAGAGAGAGAGAGAGAGAGAGAGAGAGAGAGAGAGAGAGAGAGAGAGAGAGAGAGAGAGAGACCTTCAATGTCGATTTTCTCTTCTGGGTTTGATTTCTACCTCCTTCGATAGCGTTCTTCGTGAATCGCCTCTCTCTTTCTCTCTCTTTCTTCGTTCCAGACTTCCAGTCGTTTGAAAGGGGAAGGGGAAAAAATGACCCGTGTTGGTTTTGATTCTAACCCGCGAGTAAAAGATGACCCGGATCCTATCATTTTTGACCCGCGAACTCCCTTGTTTTATCAGAGCCGTTGGATGAGATCCAACGGCTGAAACGGAAAGTTCGGACCGGTATATCAGGTCGTCCTAACCTGATTCGGATTGTATATATATTTTCCCTTTCTATAGGCTTTAAGTCACACAAAATATATATTTTTCCTATAGGCTACCCAATGGGGGCGGAGGTCCTAGCGAGCTACTTCACATTTCTTTTCTTTTCTTTTGCATTTCTTCTCTCCTTTGATTGCTCTAACATTTGCCTAGGTTGCCCAATGGGGGCGGAGTTCTTAGCGAGCTTTCCCATGGGTTTTTTTTTTTCTCTCATAAGGTAACAACTTTGCATCTTTTCAATGGATGAATTATCAACGGGTCGCCTCCTGCAAATAGCAACGCACTTCTCTCAATTTGCTAGAAAAATCATCAGCCAAAGCGTTAGGTTTATGAAAGCCTATTTTTGATATCATTTACCAAAAGAAAAGGATGATTAATAGATAAAACTCCTTAATTTCATAAAAAAAGGTGAAACACGACTCACAATGGAATCACGGGAAACTACCTAAAAGAAAACACGGAAATCATGAAACCATAATCTAATTTATGCCCAAACACGGACCAAAATAGGTCTTTGAAAACTAAAGCTACTACGTGCTATAAAAATAGTAAAGTGTTTAAGGCATCTTGGAATCGGCATTTTCAAATTCATCATCTTCCTCGGTTTCACACTCTTCTTCACCGTCGTCTTCCCCAAACATTTCTTGGAGGTTGAATTTGGTAAGCACGTCAACCCATTCTTTCCCAATTGGAGGGACTTTACACGATGCTCGTTCGTCTTCACTGTCGGACCACTCTTGATCAAAGAAAATCTGTAAATCCGGATGCTACTTCTTAGTACCCTCCTCAATCCATGTCTCGGCGAATCCACATAACAAAAAAATCTTCCCCTTCTCTCATAAACATCCCTCATAAACATCCCGTTCATAGTTCTTGGGATGACCAACTTCTTGCCCGTATATGGTTTTCCTGCTCTCTTTGCTTTTGCTCGTCCAAATGCCTCTTTTTTCTTTGTTTTGTAATTAGCAGGGGTTGGCTGGTAACCTAGGCAGAAGACGTACTAATTATGGGGAAGCTTACCCATGTTAGATATACCTTGTAAACTCCTTTTGAGGCCCAACCAGGAATGAACTCGTGCCTTCTCATCATTTTGATTGCGGGAGTACTCATGTAGACCCCCTTTCCTCAAGGCTAAAACCGGTGAGAAAGGCATCCTCAGCTTCCGGTCTCGATTCCAACACAAGGTCTCCGCCTTTAAATTCTAATCATGGCCTGATTGAAGAATCCCCCAATACCGTTCTTACCTTCCCATCCACAACAAACTTCACTTTTTGATGTAGGGTAGTGATAACCCGATTTTCGTCATAAAATTCAAAATTCTTTTAAAAAAAATCTTTGTCAAAATTCTAACACCACAGTCAATTTTAAAATAATTTTTCTTTGACAGTAAATTTTGGGATTTTTCTGAGAACAAATCCCGGATAGCGCAACCGGGCGTGGACATAAAATGTCGGTAGAGTTATCCCCTCGACTAAATTTTCCGTCAGTGGGAATAATTCATTGGGATAGATGCATTGTGGGCTATTGAATTATTGATGCATTATTCAAGAGTGGGAGCAGCCCCATCGAATTTTGTCTGAAATCTTGTCTTTCCCTCATCTGAACTCCTTGAATTCTTCCACATTAAATATTGATTCCCTGGCAGAACATTGGTTCCATCAAATTCACTCCCTTTCCCTCAAACTAACAAACCCAAAATACTAGCCCCTCATTTACTGAAATTCTATCACATTTCTTCCTTGGTTTCGTCTTGATCTCCGGCGAGCCGTACCACCTCGGTCACTTCCACGTCCGGCAACTCCCTTTTCCCAATCCAGTAATCTCTCACTCCCTCTGGACCCTCTTATTTTCTATTATTAAAAAGGAAAAAAAAGAGATAAAGACAGCGGCAACCATGGTTTCTATTGCCATGGCCGGCAGGCAACCGTCCTCACCATTACCACCCGCACCCCATTTTGCTTTCCTGATCAAAATATGACCCGCAATTGCCGCGCACGGTGCTGCCATGTTGTAGACACCCCAATTTTGACCCGAGAAACTTATCAAGCATCCCCGATGATGAAAATGCCCGATAAGAGCACACGAGACTTGATTGTGAACTTGGAAACCCCTCCTAAACCTCTCCAAAATAAACCTGAGCCTACACCACCTTCTAGTACATTCAAAACCCTCTTTTTTTGATATATAATATGTCCCAATCCATTTCGAAATGAGGGAGATGTGCCCGTTTTACCAAAACAACTTATTTTTCCGACCTTTTGAGGGTAAAATGGTCATATATTTTGATGTACAAATCATCTTGGGTTCAAACCACTTGGGTTAGAAAGTAGACTTGACAAGATTTCCAACGCTTCAATCCATGCACAAAACAGAGTTTGGTAGCACCCGGAATGGCCCCGCGAAGTTTGGAATTTTGTGTTGTCTCCAAGTCCAGGCGCCTGGATTGGATGATTCCAGGCGCCCACATTGAATCCAGGCACCTGGATTTGATCAATATGGGCGCCTGGAATCTCTCCAGATACTTGCATCCCAAGGTGAACTGAGTGGGGAGGAGCGTCTTGGAGATCTTGGCAGAGATTTTTTGCAGTATTATAATGGAGGGAAGATAGGTATCCTAGTGGACCTCTAAGGTGGACCTCTAAGGGTTCAAATGACCATTTTTGAACCTTATGTTGCCTATATAAAGCCCCTCATCTCTCTCATTTGGGAGAGAATCAGCTCTCCACCCCCTTTTCTAACTGTTATGCTGCTGGAAATTTTCCAGAAACTCCATCCCCAACTGATCCCTCTCAATTCCATCCATTTTCAACCATAAAACCTACCTTTTGCAACTCAAAATCCCCATATAATCACCATCCATAATCAACCCCAATCAAAGACCCCACAATCAGCCCTTTTTAACTTCAGAAATCAAGCCATCAATCCATTCAACAATAAAAAATCACCTAAACCCATCATCCAAGTTCATCAACCAAGCTTCCAAGGTAGTTTATCTACCAAATTTGTTCAACAAGGCCCTGAGGGGACACCATCCAAGCTCTTACTAGTTCTTCATACTAGTTAAGAGTTTGGAAAGGTTTCAAATTTCACAAAAATGAAAGTTCTTCACTAGCATCCAAATCAACTCCAGGCGCCTAGAATAGCATGATGCAGGCGCCTGGAATCTGATTTCATATCCAGTGTTTTTCTCCCTTCTTGCATTCTTACATGTTTATTTAAGTTCATTTCATATCATTTTCAGTTTGATGTTCCATTGCATGAACGAAAATGTCCATTTTAGATAGCTTTTGAATGCATTTAGCGGCAAAATCATGGTTTGTCATGCATAGATTATCACCAAATCCTGATATTGAAATATATCTAGCATAAAGCATCATCAAACATCCATGTGTATATGTGAAAACAAGCATCAAAGTTCATATTTGTCATTTGCTTGGTAGCCTTGATTGAGGAAATTTTTGTCTGGTCAGCATTCCAGGCGCCTACATGGATATACTCCAGGCGCCCATAGTGCTTCCAGGCGCCTGGATTCCCCTCTTCCAGGCGCCCATCTCTGATGCAGGCGCCTGGACCAGCTTGATTCAGGTGTCCAGTAGGCAGTCCAGGTGCTGGTTATGTGTTGTTCATGGACTTGTTCTGGGGAGGTTTCCAACATTGCTTGATCATGTTTAGGACTATTTAATGCATTATATGTTTGTATTTCATTACACCTTGCACTCTTTAGCTCATGACATTCTGCACATGCATACGCATACATCACTCTTACTATGCAAATGTATTTATGTGTTCTTGTATGAGTTTATAAGTCCATTTAAACAATGTTTTCAAAATCCCTCAAGCATTGTGTGGAGACCGGCGGCCACGCCGGGCGAGAGGGGTGCTTTGAATTCCTTCTCCTCTCGTAACCTAGCTCCCGGACCTGAGAAATCTCAATAAAAGCAGACCGGTAAAATATTTTCCATTCAAAGGGCAAAAGAGTCATTTTTCAAATGGTTTCTCGGGTACGGCCCTCAAACCTGGGTGGCGACTCCCATCCATCAATTCAAACCGTTTTCCAATCCGCAATCGTTTTCATGGACATTTCCCGTGGGGTGTTCACACATGTGCAGCAGTTTGTTGCATGTAGCTGCTGCCCATGATCCCCATGATCCTCCTCTCTTCTCTCCCTGTTCTTTCTTCTTCCGAACATTGTCGACACGCCCCGCTACGGCGCAAGCTACGGTAGCAGCTATGAGTTGCTGCTTTCCCACGTTACCTTATCCTTTTCCCCCTTAAAATTCTGACTGGCTGTTTAAATACCTATCTTGTTTATGGCTTTTTGCGGGTAGACGTTCAAAGCTAACCCATTATCAACCAAGACCAATGGAATCCACTTTTTGGCATAGCTTAACGAAATGTATAGGGACTTGTTGTGAGTAGCTCCTTCTGGGGGAAGGTCGTCGTTCATAAACATCAAGGCGGGTTCGGACCCCATGCCTTTGTTATGATGCTCACCATTGCTTTGGGGGTCGTATCCAAGGGTACTTTTGCTTTTCCCAAGGCTTTGAATAACACATGGTGGTGCTCATAGGATGACGTGAGCAACCCCCAAATGGATACATCTGCTTGGATTCTCTTTAGCTGCTTCAACACTTTATCTTCACCCACCTCTTCTTTGATTTGCTCATCTTGTGTGGTTTCAATTCTGGCTAGCTTTTCTCTTTTATGTTGTGCTAGGTTGTGTACCTTCAAGTCATCTGGCTTAAATAGTCTCCCACTTTGGGTGGGGTGATCCATGTTATCATCAAAATTCCATGGATCGGCTGGCTCTTCTTCATCAATGCTGGTCTCCCATTTCTCAAGCAAGGAATCTCCAACATCAACCCACAATTTGTCATTGTCAATTATACGCACTGCAGAGGAATTAACCGTTTTGTTAACCTCGTCATAATCACTCTCCCCATTCTTAGCAGGGTCGGCAAATGGGAATTCGTCATTCTCCTCTTCTTCCTCATAATCCACAAAATGGATCATTTCGTCAAACGAGGCATAGTTCGTTGGCGGTGCTGGTCGATTGATCTATATAATATACTAAGGTGGGTTGAACCTCTCGTGCCATCTTTTGAAGATTATCCTTTGCCTTTCCACTTTCCTTCTCTCTAGCCAAATGCTGAGCCACTTATCATCCTTGTCGGGGAGAATGTCCGGTTCTTCTAGGTTGTGTTCGGGCCAAGAGTCCTCTTTCCACTTCCTTAACTTTTTTTCTTCTTCCTCCTTCTCACCCTCATCATCGCTTGACATCATGGGGTCAAGCACGTCAGACTTGTTAGAGTCACTTCCATCATGCAACACTCATCCCCTTTGAGGAAAGTTAGTTGGGGTTTAGGTTGGACAAGTGGGGTAATGTATATGCTAGGGGTCATATGTGGAGCTTTTGGTAAGGCTTATGTGGCTGACATTGGCTTGGTTGTTGTTGTGAACTGGAAAAGGGTTAGCTTAGACATTGGGCTTTGGTGCTTTGATAACTTTGTTGTCTATGAGATCCTGGATGTCATCACGGAGTCGTTTGCATTGGTCGGTCTCATGACCTGAGTATTGGTGATAGACACAGTGTTTGCTAGCATCATGTTTTAGGCCAAATGGTGGGTTAGGTGGATTCACTTGCAAGGGCTTGAGATGCCCTTGGCCGGTTAAGAGAGTAAGAGCTTGGGATGGGATCATGAAGAGGTTTTCGAAGTTTCGATGAGAGTGAGATTGGCTAATGTCTTTGGCTTGGTAGTTTTGGAAAGGGTCTTGGGTATTTGTGGAGCTAAGGGCGTTGACAGATGAGCTGCGGCTGCTGCTTGAGCAACTTGAGAAACTTTTCTTTGGCTGAGGGTAGTTTCCTTCTTCCCTAGAAGTCCCAACTTGAGGCCATCCTCTACTTGCAACCCAGTGGCGTGGAAACACTTGAACTTAGAGATAGCTTAAGGGTAGACATGCTTGAAATAATCTCCTTGTAGATTCTTGACAAATATCCGCACTTGATCTTCTTCAGAGGGGCGATTTTCCATTTTCGCCGCTTTCTCTCTCCATCTTGACAGAAAGGTGGTGAAATCTTCATTCTCTTCTTGCTTGATCATCTCAAGGTCATAAGTATATTGCTTGAATGTTGTAAGCATATTGCTTGAAAAAAGCAGTGGCTATCTCCTGCCAGCTTTTATACTTGCTGAAATCTAGACCGAGGAACCAGTCTAAGGCATTTCCCAAGAGGGTTCACTAGAAGAGTTGGCAACAAGTTCATCACTTATCCGCATTGGCTTGAGTGTGTTAATCACCAGACAGACATGGCTACTAGGGTTGCTGGAACCATTAAAACTTCTCAATGTTTGGCATTTTAAACCCTACGGGAAGTTGGGCATCGAGGAACAACTCCAATCCTTCAAAATCAAGAACTATGTCCCCATAGGAATGGGTTAGGACAGCCTTAATGTCTTTGACTTGCTTGGTTAACTCGTCATCATCGCCAATCTGAGACCCTTCTTGTTCGAACTCGTCTTGTTTGGTTTCCACAACTACTAACTTCTCTTTAAGGGTTCTGATGATTTTCGCCATTTCGGCCAAAGTGGGAGGGGTTTGATCAACCATCTTTTCCAAATAAGGTGGATTTTGACTTGATTGAGGATTGTCAAAGACCGGTGGGGCTATCGGGGAACTAAGCTATTTCAGAACCAGTGCTTGCTGAAGTGGGGTTTGAGTATTTAGGCTATACAAGCTTAGAGTAGAGGAGCTTGCCACTTTGTTCCCTTGCTGTAGTGGAGTCTGACTGACTACCGAGTTACTTTGGGGAAGACGGGCTGTTTGCTGATAGTTTGAGTTTAACAGACTGGGTGAAGTGAGAGTGTGAAATCGACTGTTGTGGTTGCTTTTTGTTACCTATGATGTTCGCTATGGGAGATAGCCTCATGTTAGTTTGGTAGTTAAAGGAAGAACTTTTTTGAAGGGAAATACAATGCACACATACTTCCTAACCTATGAGGCCCTTTCCTAATTGGATAGTTCTACGGTTTTCTACTCATGCACGGTTTTGGTAGTCTCAAAGGGGACCTCGTTGCTCATGGCTTGCTTGAACCCCTAACATAGCCTGTGACATGTCAGGATATTAGGCGAACTAAACGGGTTTGCTAACGTCTAATGCACATGGATAATACACCAACACAACTTTTAGTCAAACTTTCTAGTCATGTATCCCTAGCGAAGTCACCAAACTGTAGATGCCCCCACTCGTTCTTTCATTTGATGAGGGCGTTCACTACACATGATGGCTAGTTAACATCGAGGTGCCTGTTGCAGCACACCTTATGAATTAGAGTTGCCACTTGGTTTAGGCTAAACCAACAAAAAGCCATGCAAGAGATTCACGGTTCGGGAAACAAGGATACGGTGAGGGGAAGGTGTTAGGCACCCCTCTCCGCCTAGCCACAAAGGCTAGCCTATACTCGTTTGACATATAAAATGACTTTAGTATTTTAAGAGATCTCGCATATAACTAGTTAGTAAACCATTTTAACAGATATGAGTGACGTAAGCAATGAAAAGAACCACATGGGGATAGGGGATGGGAGCACGCAAAAACATAAAAAATATACAACAGAACATAGAAATTGTACCGGCCGGTCGGCCAATGAATTTGATGGCCGGAAAATTACACCGTTTAATATGCCGGCCGGCACATTAGTGCATCGGACAGTGTTCTTCCCAACGACAGAAATTACAGAAGAAACAGAGAACTAAATACGCAAAATTAAACTACTAATTGAACAAAGATTGAGAAATTGACCAATCACAAGGTGTTGTAACCTTTGTAATTTTACTCCCTCAACGATTGATTTTCTTGGTTTGATGTTGAACTCACAGGACCCTAAACCTTAGGCTCGAACTTGGGGGATTTTGCACTCGGGTGTTTTTCTCTCAATGGAGTGTTAAGGCTTTTGAAACTGAAGATTGGGGGAGTTAAAGGTGTGCACGAGCCGGATCGGGTCGGGTTTGGTGCCCACCCGACACCCGACACCCGAACCGATATAATCAGATTTCTTTTTTATGCACCCGAAACCGACCGATCATATTGGTGAATCCGCACTAATATCAGACGCGGTTTGGCTGTTCGGATCGGTTGGGTTGGTCGGGTCGATAAACACCAGACTGTTAAACTGGGCTTTGTGTTCGTGAGAGAGAGAGAGAGAGAGAGAGAGAGAGAGAGAGAGAGAGAGAGAGAGAGAGAGAGGTCGACGGTGGTTTGGTTAGAGGTCGGTCGACGGACGAGTGGGCGATGCAATGTTGTCGTTGAGTTTCAGTGCGACAGTTTCAACAAAGATGGCAAACAGTAGGGTTTTAACACTACATTTTGTTTATGCCTTTATGGTGGTGGGCTCCATGGGGAATTGTTTATGCATTTATGGCAATTGTTTATACATATACATACAAATATATGTATACATATATACATATGTATACATATATACATATGTATACATATATACATATATATGTATACATATGGTTGTGGGAACTGGGTAAAGGAAGGTTTCCATTTCAGCTTGATTACCTTTTTGACTTTTAACGTTTCTGACTCTATTGCCAAAGTAGGAGTAATTTATTACACGTCTATACATATACGACCCCCAATATAATATTCTGTCGGGTGGGTCAGGTTCATCGGTTTTGCTAGACGCCGACCTCAAATCAATTTTTTGAGAAACCTCAACCCAGAACCGACCAATTACCGGGCTCCAAACCGACCGAATCTATTCAAGTCAGATTAAGTCGGGCGGGTTCTTTCTCACCCCTAGGGGGAGTATTTGCTCAAAGTTTTATATTGTATGGTTGAGAGATTGCAGTAATTTTGGAAGAGGTGGTGCCTATTATTGGGCTTGGAAAAGGAAATTCCCAATTCGATTAAAACTCAAATTGAGAGAGGCTTGTGTGGGCGCCGCCACCGGTCAAAAAATAAGTTTGTGTTTGAAAAGGAGTCTCCACCTGGGTTTTTATTTTCTGGAAAATGGATTTAATACCCGAGAAACCGTTTTGAAAATGACCTTGAAAATAATGTGACTCTCGCGGTTGAAAAATGAGTTTGAAAACCAGAGATCGTTTTGGATTCGGGAGCCAGGTTACAAGCGGTGAAGGGTTTTAAAGCACCCTGCTCGCCCGATTAAAAATCGGTCTTTACTAAACATTTGTGGGATTTTTAGAAAACATTTTAATGCAAAACTTTATTCAAATAAGCAGTTAAATCATGCAAAAAATAAGCGATTAAAAGACAACAGATGATATACATAAATAACAACAAATTATTTAAGGAAAGACTATTTTCTCAAACTGTTTATAAAGGAAAACGATTTTAAATTTCATATTTGAAAAAGAGTACCGTACGGCACACAAAGTGTACCGTGTGGTATAGAAAGTGTGTCGTGCGGCATTGTTCACCAATCCAACAATCAAATTTTTAAAAGTTTGTCGTGCAGCACTCAAGGTGTACCGTGCGGTACAGAAAGAGTGTCGCGCGGCACTGTTTTCTTCACAAACAGTTTACGAACTTAGTTTTCGATGGAGAATGAAATGAGAGCACATACAAAGCATGAAACTTGATTAAAATAGATTACTTTGAACTGGAAAATGATATGTTTGAGTATAAATTTTTCCTCCTCATTAGATTGCTCCATACGACGCGTAAATTTCATCGTATGTCGCAACTGGGAGGTTATAAATCAAACTGATTTTTGATGTAACATGGGCCTACCTAATGTGGAAATGATATAGAAGATCATCCTACACTTGGTATCCCTCCCCTCAGGGTACCAAAGCTGCGAACTTTGGCGAAAACGGGATCGTACCCCTTTGATCACGGCTTGGACCTCCTCTGGACTCCAACTTCACTCTGGTATAGTAGCAAGGATACTTGGTTCTTGGAAATAAGGATGTATGGGGTGGCTAGGACACAGTTTCAAAGCTGAAAACAGAGTACTTGGTTTTTCGGTTGGGTTTTCTTGGGTGGAGTTTTGAGAGCAGTTTTCTAGGGTGGAAGATAATAGTAATAGGTGATTTAGGATGTAGGAAGAGTTGTAGACCGAATTCAAGAGGGGTTCTTCATTGTTTTTTCATTGCTAATGGAGAGGGAGAGCTTTCTGTGGTTAAAAAATGGAGGGAGAGACTTGTTATCCTCAAAAAATGGAAGAGAAGTGTCCTTTTTATAGCCAAAATTCACTTGGGGAGCAAGTAGACGTGAATAGGAAGGGAATAAGTCGGTTATGCCAGTCAAAATGCTTTAGGGTGAAGTAAACTTGGTGACCAAGGCTGCCTTACAGTGCCGTGCGGCACTGCAACTATACCGTACAGTACACAAACTGTGCCTTGCGGCACTCTTCCACCGCCATTGTAAGAAAAGGACGTCGTACGTGACTGAAGGAGCACCGTGTGTGACAGTTGAGTGCCATGCGGCACTGTTGACCATGTCGACTTCCTTTGACTTGGAGGGTATCGTTCCGAGAGGCTTTCCGAGCGTTTCTTTTCATCATCGGGGATTAAAAACGTGTACGAGAGTTCAATTTTGGGGTGTCTACAATTTGATTACGGGGAACTCTAACTAAAAGAGTCCCGACCTTGCTTACCGCGTTAAATGAAGTAATCCGATCGGCGAAGGAGAGTTAGAGTTCTGATCGAGCTCTTACTGGAAGAAGCTGATTTGCCAGCGGTTGATGCTTTTATATGGACTCTGGAGGGTTTTTGGTTTGTAATAAGATACCAACCAGTTAATGAAAATACCGGCTGATACTTCTGGTTAGGTTTGAAAGGTTCGGGGTGCCAAATCTTCACAAAGGTTCTACTCAAAGCATTCGGGTGTCATTTTCATCATCGGGAGCCTGCTCAGCGGTACTTGAAATATCTATCGAGCCAACTTAGGCAGTCTACACACTACATGCACTATTGACCGACCATTTACACTGTCATCCGCTACTAGTTGTCTAGTTCCGAACCACTAGCCTGATAGTGGCACTGTTAGCTGCCACTTCCTACTATCGGCCTTTTTTTTGTGTGGGTAATTTAGCTTGAAATAAAAAGAGGTTAATCGAATGTACAACCTACAAGGGGCATACCCCAGGAAGGACAAAATGAAAAAGAAAGAAAGAAAGAAAAGTGCATGGTCCCCGGCACAACCCGCCGGGGTGGGAAAATAAGAAGTATCGGCACATCCCGCTCGGCATAGGTGTAAATAAGCAAAAATGCAATAAACGTAGTAGATAATTGTTTTAACGCCATGCACAACCCGCAAGGCTAGGATATTATCAAAAGCATGCGCACAAATGGATAACATGTTGTGGGTCCAAAAAGAGGCCCCACTGTATGAAATGTGAGTTAGCCCGTGCTCGCGTCGGCATCAGAGGGACATAAGCACGAGCATGCTGAATAGCCATAACTAAGTGGTGATATATATGGAACAACCAACCCCCAACAGTGGAAACAACAGTAGCTGAGCAACCCGGACCAAATGAGATAAGCCTCTAGCAGTTCGGCAAGCAATATACCCAAGGGAACCCTCCCATAGAACCCTTACACTGAACACAAGCCTAGTATGCTACTCGCTCCAAACATCGTGGTCTAGGCTCCCAAGCCATCAGGCTTCCTCTGTTTCCGGTGACTGTCCATATTGGTTGCAAATGAGGTTCGATCCAAAGTAAGAGTACCCCGCAGTGATGTCAAATAAACAGGGATATGACTAAGGACAGGTGGAATCCCTAGTCAAGCTAAAGATCGTGATAGACAGAGTCAGCCCCAGAAGATACCTCATAGACCAGAGAAACCAAGGCCACCACTATGCAACATCCATCGGTGATCTCCGCCCTCGGACCCTGAACACACACAATCAACCACAAGGTGCAACTATCTCGTCCGTCATCCTCCACATACGGTAACATAAAGGTGCCCCCTGTAACAATGGAGACAACAAATGCAAAGCAGCTCATACCAAATGTGATAAGCCTCAGGTAGTTCGGCAAGCAATAAAACCACAGGTACCCTCCCAAAGAACCCGTACACTGAACACATGCCTAGTCCGCCACCCGCTCTAAACATCATAGTCCAAGCTCCAAACTCATTGTCCCTCCAAAGTTTCCAGCAGGAGAAAATAGATCCATAAATGTGTAAGTTAACCCACTGGGCGAACTAACTGACCCTCAACTGCGGAAACAATAGTAACAGAGAACCTCAAAACAAGTGTGATAAGCCTCTGGCTGTTCGGCAAGCAATAAAACCCAAGGGAACTGTCCCCGAAGAACCCTGCACTGAACACATGCTTACTACACCACTCGCTCCTAACACCGTGATCCAAGATCCAAGGTCAACATACATCCACAAATATTGGGTCGATAACAGTCCATCTAGTGAAGTGCTATTAATGATAAAACATGCCCATAAGGACATACATGAGCTGCCAACTAGAATGCCAACACTTGATCCAAATTATCCGATGCATGGCTTAAGTAACAGCTGTGGTCCACGTGATGCAACTGTGTAACTTTCGAAAATTGACCCAAGTACATATTTGACCATAGAACATTAGATCCCCTCTCTCATGAGTACAGCTGTGGTCCACAAATTAAAGCTAAAACCAAACCAATTCAACCCCGGTTTTCAAATACCAGTTTATGATATACCCAGTCTCGGTTTAGCATGTGAGAGCCATGCTCTTTTCCCAAATGAGAATCGGGGGGGACCCAGTAGCAGCAGATTTACAAAATGACAAGGTGC
This sequence comes from Vaccinium vitis-idaea, assembly GCA_963854785.1. Lineage (NCBI taxonomy): Eukaryota > Viridiplantae > Streptophyta > Magnoliopsida > Ericales > Ericaceae > Vaccinium > Vaccinium vitis-idaea. The sequence goes on along the minus strand of OY978223.1, from coordinate 20,664,022 downwards.
ACGATAAAAACACAGAGAATTTGTTAACCCATCCGCAGCTAATTAACACAGAATTGATGAACAAACTTGCTCGATTTTCGATCCAGAGCCATGTAACTAAGGATGAAAATTGGTGATTACAACTAAGAACCCAGATCGGAACCAGGAAAATCAGAAATCGCAAGCTAGTTGTAGACTGAAAACAGTATAGATACAACTAATTAACAATGGAAATTAATCGAAAAACCTGCATACAAAGATGATTGGGGCATCTGCTCAAAACACCTGACGTACTGCTCAGATCCCCTTTGCGGAAAACCCTTGACCCATTGAAAAAAAATTGTCATCTGGGGTGCAAAACCCAGAAATTTCGTACTGTGCTCGTGGCATCCAGAGCGGAAACTATCGAACAGGATGAGAACCCGATTGGAGCCCCATCTGACCTGAAGTTAGAAGCCGTGGTTGATTTACCAGACCGCAAGGACGGCCTGAACTCGTGACCTGCAGATTTGAGTTGAGAAGATCGTGGTGACCTGGGTTTGACGGCCTGAACTCGTGACCGCAAGGACTCATGGCCCACCATGAAACCCATCTGATTTTGATATCCGCTGTTGATTACTGTAGCACCTCCAGTGAAGATGGAGTAGATTGTAAAATTGTGGTGCCTATGTGCTATGTATTGGAGTGGATCTCAAATCCCCTTTTGTTTTTTTTGATCGGCAATAAATTTTATTAAAACGGGGGAAAGGGAAGGGGAATCCAACCAAAAGTTGGAAAATACACCACAAAGGCCAAAGCCCAGCACACCTAGGGTCTAAGCAGATACAAATAATAAGAGCAAAAAAACCCAAATCTGCAACCCAAATAAACAATAAAGCCCAACACCACAAATCCAGCCCAACCAAGGCCGGCCCACCCAAACCAAAACCTAACCCAAGATACACCGCACCCCACCGCCGCCGCACAAACCACCGGAGCATCACCTCGCCGTTAAGCAACGCCAGCCACTCCCAGATGTAGCGGCCGGCGGGGAGCACCGGCCTACGAACCGACAGGAGGAACGGAGAATCCGAGGCACGGGCACACCACCACCGAACATCAGCTGCACAGACACAACGAAAAAACCCAGCAATCACGAACAGAAATAAGATCTCCGCGACCGGATAACACACAAAAGAAGCCAAGATCCATCCGGGCACTTGAGCAACCTATGCATCAACCATTGGAGATCCATCCACCCCTGCACGAACCGCCAGCCTCTTCACCGCAACTCGCCGCCGCAACCACCAGACCCAGCCATCGCCACCATCAACAAAAACTACAGCCGATCATTTTCTGTAAAAGAAGGTGGGAAAGGCGAAGAAACATGGAAGAAGGTGAAGGAAAAGGAGGGGGAGAGAGAGAGAGAGAGAGGGGGGGGGGGGGGGGGGAGCAGCCGGCGGCGGCGCCGCCCCCCCAAAACTGAAACCCTAGACGAAGTTTTTAGAGAGAGGCGGGAGAAAGAAATTTTAGAGAGAGAAACATGTTATCTCAAATCCCCTTTTGTTACTGTTGTATTTTTTATGTATTTTTTGGTGAATCTCGTGAGAGATTTATGTAGATGATGCCTTCAATCAGTAGGATTAAGGCAGATAAGCAAAAATATCGGGCAGATTTTGGTTGGGGGAGTGCATTCTCTAGAGAGAGAAGCTCTCAACCCCTCCATACTACTATCGGCCGTTGTTCATCCTTTAGCGAACATTCCAAAAATGCGGTCTTTTCAGTCATTTCTAACAATTAGGGTTTCACCATAATTATAATATTGCCGCAACCTTAAGATTTTGTGTAGGAAGATCTTGTTTCCATTTCAGATTCAATTTCTAGCCTATATAATGCACCCCCTTTTGCAATTTTTAACACAGACATACTGTGGACGGCCCACCGAGATTGTTTGAAAAGATTGTGATTGTTAGAGTCGCCACCCGGATTTGAGGTCCGAACCCGAGAAACCGATAAAAACATGATTCATTTGGCCATTTGAAAAAAAGATTTCACTGATCATGGCGGAACCAAAGATTTCTCGGATTCGGGGGTTTGGTTACGAGAGGGGAAGGGTTTTACGGCACCCCTCTCGCCCGGTCCGTGAACCGGTCTCTACTCGATATTTTGTGGGATTTTGAAAATGTTTGAAATTTAATTCTAATCACGAAAATGGGAATCGGGGATGGGAATCACGTAGATAGTAGAGAATACAAAATGTGAACTTATCGTAGATGCTCGTGCACGTGATCTACATGGGTGATGATGATTACAATAATGGAAAACACTACAAATATTTACAGAATAAAGATATCACAGAAACTGTACAACAATTGCAAGAGATTATGAACATAGAAACTTAATAAACTGACTTGTAATCTGGATCCCAGAATAGGGGTTGAGCGCTCAAGGGTGATGGTTGAGCGCTCAACCCTCAAGAACAGCTTGAGCGCTCAAGTGAATGACCTTGAGCGCTCAAGCCATAATCTGCCTTTTTGGTTTCTGACTTGAAAATGGATTTTGAGTGATTCTCAGGACCATAAACATGCAGATTAAAGATGTTTGAAGTTGAACAGTCACTGTTTTACTCTTAACTATGAGATTTGCAAAGATTTTGATATTTGATCATCATAAAATAGTTAATTTACGCTCATACATGTGATTTTGAGGTAGAAATAAGCTGTTTAAGAATGATATGAACATAATTAACTATTGAATGATGATCAAAACCAGGAGAAAGCACAAAAATCAACAAAACAGTGACTGACCCAGATCTGGGTTTGAGCGCTCAAGGCCTGAGGCTTGAGCGCTCAACCCCTGTTGAAACTGCAGATTTAAAAGATGTTTTTAAACAACTTTTAGACCTTTGTGAGTTCAATACAAGTATAAAGAACTTGTTTGAACTCACTGGTCTTCCTCAGAAGGATCAAAACAGTGAATAAATCACATGTTTAACCACCTTTTAAACTTGATTGAAGGCTTGAACTTTGATTTTGGGCTTGGTGGAGGGGGATTATGGATGTTTGGTTGGTATTCTGGGTAGATGAGACAATGTATGTGGTTAATTGATGATCAAAGGTCGAATTTGAAGCTTGAAGGGTGGTTTTTGTTGGTGAGTGAGTGGTTTTGTAGAGAGAGAAAGGGGTGAATGGTTTTGAGGGCTGTAAGAGGGCTGGAATGTGTGAATTCGTCCTCCAAAACTAGGGGTAGTGGGTGGTTTTTATAGGCAGTGAGTGGGAGGGAAGAGAAGAGAGAGAGAGAGTGGGTTTGTATTCAAAATGGGTTAGGGGTAGATTTTAGGAGTAGATTTAGGGTAGTGTAGGATGTATTTTACGTATAGAAGACGTATACAAACGGTTAGACGCTCCTCCTGCATGAGATCTCATGATGAGATACTCTGTAGATTCCTGACTGGGATCAGAGTTGAGCGCTCAAAGCTACGGGCTTGAGCGCTCAAGGTGGGATTTTTGGGTTTGAGCGCTCAATGTCCAGGGATTGAGCGCAAGGTTACTTGTGGCAGGTTGATGGTTTTGCTTGGTTTGATGATGCTTGGGTTGATTCGGGTTGTTTTGATTGTTTGGGTAATGTCTGGTTAATTTTAACCAAGTTCAAGCCTTTTTCACAAGTTTCGGGTAGTCGTGATTGGTCCGTTTCATCATCGGGAATACTCGAGCGCATCCCGGGTCCAAAATCGGGGTGTCTACAGTTGCCCCTCTTGGACGGGGCTCGATGCCATTGATTTGGTATGAGTGACGTCCAAGACATAGACAACCCGACTCATTCCCCGCGATGCATCTCAAGCCGCAAAGGAAAACTTTAAAGATCAATCGGTCGTGCTCTACGAGCTGCCTACGTACCCCATTGTAGGGATCAAACCGGTGTAGTTCCTTGGGGCAAATGAATGGATTGATGATTCACTTGACAATGAATGATGAATGATGTTACACACAATATATGATTGATTGATTAGATGCGCCTGTTAGGCGGCTTTTGAATGATTATTGGATGCGCGGGTTAGGCGGCTTTTGAATGATTATTGGATGCGCGGGTTAGGCGGCTTTTGAATGATTATTGGATGCGCGGGTTAGGTGGCTTTTGAATGATTATTGGATGCGCAGGCTAGGCGGCTTTTGAATGATTGGGGTGCGCGGGCTAGGCGGCTTCTGAATTATTGGGGTGCGCGGGCTAGGCGGCTTCTGAATGATTGGGGTGTGCGGGCTAGGCGGCTTCTGAATGATTGGGGTGCGCGGGCTAGGCGGCTTCTGAATGATTGGGGTGCGCGGGCTAGGCGGCTTTTGAATGATTGGGGTGCGCGGGTTAGGCAGCTTTTGAATGATTGGGGTGCGTGGGCTAGGTGGCTTTTGAATGATTGGGGTGCGCGGGCAAGGCGGCTTTTGAATGATTGGGGTGCGCGGGTTAGGCGGCTTTTGAATTAATCTCGATATGATTGAAAAGATTATCCCAAATGATATGATTGAAAATGTGACCATTCTAGTCTTGAAATTAATTTTGAAGATGATCATTTCTGGTCTCGAAATTAATTTTGAAAAGGTGACCATTTCTGGTCTTGAAATTGATTGACGATTGGTTGAAAACTGTCCCTCAGGACGATTGCATGAAAAATTGTCCCGCAGGACGATTGATTTAAAAGTTGTCCCTCAGGACGATTGATTGAAAACTGTCCCGCAGGACCATTGATTGAAAACTGTCCCGCAGGACGATTTGATTTAAAAGTTGTCCCTCAGGACGATTGATTCAAAAGTTTGTCCCTCAGGACGATTAATTTAAAAGTTGTCCCTCAGGACGATAGATTCAAAAGTTTGTCCCTCGGGATGATTGATTTAAAGGTTTGTCCCTCAGGACGATTTGATTGAAAAAACTGTCCCGCAGGACTACTACATGTGACTCGTGCATCGACACTTGACGACAATAGCGACAACATTCCTTCTTTAAAAAGTAGGAGGCTCAATGGGGTGGCTCTTTTGCTTTACTGTCTTTCCCTTTTAGTCAAGGTTTTGGGTTTGAGCGTGGCAAAACTTGGGTTTTTCGATTGGTTTAGACTTTTGGGTCCTATGCCCCAGTCCTGGATTTGGGTGTATGTTTCCCTCAGAAATGGCATTAGGCTGACATGCCCCAATTTCGGGTTGACGTGCCTTCACAGATGATGAACCTCAACTCTGATTTTCTTTCTCGCCTTTGCTGATGGTTTTGGTGACCAATTGACCATGTACCCAAACACGAGTTCTTTGATGCATTGAAATCGTTTCCACGAGTCAAGGATAGACAAGACTAAGGCAACATGATTGACCTCTTGACAAAGAGGTAGATTTTTACAAGGCCAAGAAATTTGATCGGCCTTTTGACAAGAGGGTGGACATCGATGAGACCGACAAGGCTAAGGAATTTGATTGGCCTTTTTGACAAGGGGATGGACTTCGATAAGATTGATAAGGCCAAGGAATTTGATTGGCCTTTTTGACAAGGGGATGGGCTTCATCAGACAAGGCTTGAGGAATTTGATTGACCATGTTGACCTGACGGATAGGAGCAAGAATGTGTTGACTCGAAAGACATGGAAGACTACGTTGACTCGAAGTTCTGAAAGATGGCAAACATGTCTTACTATTAATGTCGAAATTGCCATGATAAAATTGAATTTTTTTATTATTATTATTATTTTTTATTTTGTGATTGTTTCACTCCATCAAGTGATGTTCATTCAAATCTATTTATCAAAACACAAGATTTCTTATCATGAACCCATGCCCCAGATTGTTGATGATGCCTCGTTGATTTTCCTTCAAAATGCCCCAGTTTAAAGGGTTGCTGATGAAGACCTGTTGATATGCCCCGGTTTGGATTTTTGCTTTGAATGATGCCAGCGTTTGCACAATGCTTTGACTTTTGATTTTCAAGGGAGATTAGACTGTTCCCTTTTGACTTGAATTCCCACTATCAAGTTGCACTTTCCAATCTGAAAGGACTTTTATCTAGGTTATGACGGGGCCACGGTTATAGGCTTAACAAAGGAAGTATTATAGGCTCAAAACATCTCATTTTTCCTCGGGGTTATTTGAGCTGGCAGCTATCTTGGACTCCATTCATGCCCTTTTTGCTTTTCTTTTTTTTTTTTTTGATGGGAGCTTTCTTCTTTTCCTCTTCTTTTCATTTGTGCCTGTTTTTGATTGGCACTTTCTTTCCATTTCACTTTTCTGTTCCATTTCTTCGGTGCTCCTCATCTTGTTGTGTCTTTTGCATTTGGCATTTTCATGTGCCAACAAGTTTGAGACCTTCATTCTTGTGATGGCTTGAATTCTCATGCACCTACATCTTGGGCACGTTTTATTCTTTCCTTTCACCCCAGCATGGGGGATAGCTGCCTAGCTGGGTTCTTTTTCAAAGAAATCGATTCAGGCTCAAAGGGGCTTGCAATGGATATTTATGTGGGGAATAAAACAAAGAATGCCCTTCTTCATTTTGAATCGTGCAACTTGATGGAGAGAACTCATGCTTGCTCTAACTTTTGCCTAGATCTCATTTTGAAGTTTGATCTAGTGAGCTTTTGCCTTAACTTTTGCCTAGGCCGCCCTTGCGGGTTTTCGACCTAGCAGGCTTTTTCCTGTGTCAAAGCATCGCCTCTTGACGACATCGAGGAATAGTCCGCTGGAAATCCTCCTTGTGCGGGGCAAGGGTTCAATCAAAATTCATCTCGTGTTTTGAAGTGATTTTCATGTTTCTCAAATGATGGTGGAAAACAATTTCAAGGATTATCACAAAAACCCAAGTTTATGATGACAATTTCAACACAACAGCGTGACATTGAATTTTGATAGTTGCGACCGAACCATGAAGGGTTGCCTACGTATCCCTTTGCAAGGAATCAGGTCGTGCGTAGTTCGGGACTACAAAGGTTGACTCTCTTTTTTGAATTTTTATTTTTCTTGACGACAACAAGATATGACAGACTTGAGCTTGAAAAACTCACAGACACAAGAGCATGACAGACTCGAAGTACAAACTGACTCAATTTGAAGTGAAAACTTGACTCGACACTTTAAGACTTCCAAGACTCGTGGAAGATTGAATTATTGCATGGCCATTGATGGTTCATTGGTTCAGCGAGGTGTTCAGTTTTGCCAGTGGAGCAGAGATGGATCCGTTGTCGATGAGATCTTGAATCTTGTGGCGGAGGCGATGACACTCATCGGTAGCATGACCAGACATTTGATGGAAGGCACAAAAGGCATTTGGGTTGTGGTAGGCTGGGAGCTTTTGAGGCAGGGGGGTTGGAAGGAGTGGTTTGAGAAGACCGGCTTCAGAGAGCTCTTTGTACACCAAGGATAGGGGTGTGGTGAACTGTGAGATGGTTTTTTGTGGTTTTTTCGAGTGGTTGGTTTGGACTGTGATTTTGTTGATGGGTGCTGCTCGGTTGGAGTTATGTTTTGTGGAGCTGGATGAGGTGTTGTTATCCCCGGAGTTGTTGTTCTTGGTTTTTGGAGTGGGGCCCTCTTTTTCAAGAATGCCATCCCGAATTGCTTCCTCAATTGACAGGCCTATCTCAAAGTAGGTCTCAAAGTTATGTGCCTGGGCCATCACCATATACTGTGCCAAGTCGGGTTGTAGATTCTTGGTTATGATCCTCATTTGGTCTTTATCACTGGGGCGATTGGTCATTTGTGCGGCCTTCGCCCTCCATCTTTTCACAAACTCTGCGAAGGACTCCTTCTCTTTCATTTTGATACCTTCAAGCTCACAAATAGTGACCTTGAGCTGCACATTGTACTCATACTGCTTAATAAAAGCAGCTGCCATATCTTCCCAAGTTTGCCTCCTTGAGATGTCAAGAGACAAGAGTCATTGAAGTGCGGGCCCTGTGAGAGTTTCATGGAACATTTGGGCCATAGTGGGCTCATCAACATCTTGCAATGAAAGGGAGCTCACGTATGCCTGAATGTGTCCCCTTGGATCCCCGGTACCATCGAACTTCTCAAAGTTCACATGTTTGAATTTCTTAGGGAGTTTAGCGTCTGGGAAGATGCAGAGTTTGTTCATATCAAAACCGGTAATGGCTCGCTTCTCACTTTTGGCCACAGATTCTTCTAGCTTGAGTATCTTAGCTAGCATTTCAGCCAACTGAGGATTTTCAGGGGGAGGAGGCTGTTCTGGATGTTCATCATTAGGAATCTCTTGATCCCGAGCTTCACTCTCGGGCATTCGCTGCTGAGGTGGGGGGAGTCGACTCTGGATATTCACCATAATCGCCATGAGTTGGGCGATTCGGGTGTCATTCCGGACCCTCTCATCATGCATCTCCTTCCTCAGTCGTTCAAACTCATTTGGGGGGTCTTATTCCTGTTCAGCTGACATACTTGTTCCAGACACTGGCGATGAAGCTTGAGATATTCTTTACCCAGGCGGTTGGATCCAAACAGGCAAGGTTTTCTTGATTCAGGACTGACAGTAAAGCAAGAAGTCAAACTCAGATTGTGCCCCCTGGTTTTATTGAAGGAAATGTCGTGCATGTGTCATTGTCATGTCGTCCTAAGATGTAGACTACCGGTCTCGGTCTCACTTAAGACATTGCACGGATGTTGAAACAACAACCACGGGTAAGTCGTGACAGGCAGGTTAAATTCCAATCGTCGTGGAATCAGAGCCAATCTCCTTATGGACCATCCGAGACAGAGCAATAAGGTTGTTGAAATCCGGATACAGATGCACTTAAGGCTAGTTCGAAACACGGGCAGTCGTTCGGGCACGGCAAACACCGGAGGTATCTCAAGCTCCGTGGATTTAAAGTCTCCTAGACTAACATCTATCCTATAGATTATGCTTAGGTTAACCTATGGTTAGTCTACCGGTTTCAAATCTCACTTAAAGCCATTGCACATCAGATTGAATCAACACCACGGGTAAGTCGTTTACTCGGCAGTTACGGCTTTTCAACCTACAGCCTAAATGTTGAAGCCGCAACCGTTATCCTTTCTTGACCATCTGAGACAAAGCAATGAGGTGTCGCCATCTAGTTACAAATGGCCCCAAGGCTAGTTCGAAACACGGGCAGCCGTTCGGGCACGGCAAATACCGGAGGTATCTCAAGCTCCGTGGATTTAAAGTCTCCTAGACTAAATTCGACAGCTTTGAAAGATTACCCCAATCCTCAAGTTTTCTTTTAAGTGATAAGTCCTTGATATCGGATGGTCGGATTTGGGAAATTCTGGTCCACACAAATCCCGACAATGATCTAAGATCAGATGCCTAAGGGTGATTGACCCTTCTCGGGCCAATGTCCCTTAAACCCGTTTAGATCAGTGTTTAGGAATTTGATGATCCAAATTTTTCCACGTCTGGCCGTCCTAAAGGCTAATTCGTAAGAACAACGCGCATATGGGATGCACGACTCATCATCGGGCCGAGGCAACCTTCTACTAACCGTAGAGGCATTAAAACTAAATGGGATATCTACACAGAATATCTATACAAACGACGCTCGCGACGACTATATACAATGCAAATGCATGAATGCAACATGGCATGGCGAGGAGAGCGGTGACACATAGCACGTAACAAGATGGAGCATGTAAACTTAACGCACGGGTGGGTTGCTAAACGTGGGGTTCTATGGCTAATTACATGCAAAAGGCTGGTTTTGGTCACTGAGGGTACCCCAGACTCAAAATCAAAACCGCCTCCTACCGTTAAAAACGATAGTGACGATGTGATTTATCACGGTCGAGGGCTGCTGGGCATTTCGGGATTCCCTGTCACCGGCAAGCCGGGCAGGATTGCCAAAACACGCCAGCGGGGTTAAGAACTATGCACGTACAATGCAATAATTAAATTTTAAACATTTTCAAAATCCCACAAAATATCTTTTGAATTAAACCCACTTTGGTTAACACGTATTTCAATAAAATTACACAAGTGTAATTAAATAAAATATATATTAACCAATGTCCCCAGCAGAGTCGCCAGCTTGTGGATGGCCCACCGAGATTGTTTGAAAAGATTGTGATTGTTAGAGTCGCCACTCGGATTTGAGGTCCGAACCCGAGAAACCGATAAAAACATGACTCATTTGCCCATTTGAAAAAAAGATTTCACTGATCATGGCAGAACCAAAGATTTCTCGGATTCGGGGGTTTGGTTACGAGAGGGGAAGGGTTTTACGGCACCCCTCTCGCCCGGTCCGTGAACCCGTCTCTACTCGATATTTTGTGGGATTTTGAAAATGTTTGAAATTTAATTCTAATCACGAAAATGGGAATCGGGGATGGGAATCACGTAGATAGTAGAGAATACAAAATGTGAACTTATCATAGATGCTCGTGCACGTGATCTACATGGGTGATGATGATTACAATAATGGAAAACACTACAAATATTTACAGAATAAAGATATCACAGAAACTGTACAACAATTGCAAGAGATTATGAACATAGAAACTTAATAAACTGACTTGTAATCTGGATCCCAGAATAGGGGTTGAGCGCTCAAGGGTGATGGTTGAGCGCTCAACCCTCAAGAACAGCTTGAGCGCTCAAGTGAATGACCTTGAGCGCTCAAGCCATAATCTGGCTTTTTGGTTTCTGACTTGAAAATGGATTTTGAGTGATTCTCAAGACCATAAACATGCAGATTAAAGATGTTTGAAGTTGAACAGTCACTGTTTTACTCTTAACTATGAGATTTGCAAAGATTTTGATATTTGATCATCATAAAATAGTTAATTTACGCTCATACATGTGATTTTGAGGTAGAAATAAGCTGTTTAAGAATGATATGAACATAATTAACTATTGAATGATGATCAAAACCAGGAGAAAGCACAAAAATCAGCAAAACAGTGACTGACCCAGATCTGGGTTTGAGCGCTCAAGGCCTGAGGCTTGAGCGCTCAACCCCTGTTGAAACTGCAGATTTGAAAGATGTTTTTAAACAACTTTTAGACCTTTGTGAGTTCAATACAAGTATAAAGAACTTGTTTGAACTCACTGGTCTTCCTCAGAACGATCAAAACAGTGAATAAATCACATGTTTAACCACCTTTTTAACTTGATTGAAGGCTTGAACTTTGATTTTGGGCTTGGTGGAGGGGGATTATGGATGTTTGGTTGGTATTCTGGGTAGATGAGACAATGTATGTGGTTAATTGATGATCAAAAGGTCGAATTTGAAGCTTGAAGGGTGGTTTTTGATGGTGAGTGAGTGGTTTTGTAGAGAGAGAAAGGGGTGAATGGTTTTGAGGGCTGTAAGAGGGCTGGAATGTGTGAATTCGTCCTCCAAAACCAGGGGTAGTGGGTGGTTTTTATAGGCAGTGAGTGGGAGGGAAGAGAAGAGAGAGAGAGAGTGGGTTTGTATTCAAAATGGGTTAGGGGTAGATTTTAGGAGTAGATTTAGGGTAGTGTAGGATGTATTTTACGTATAGAAGACGTATACAAACGGTTAGACGCTCCTCCTGCATGAGATCTCATGATGAGATACTCTGCAGATTCCTGACTGGGATCAGAGTTGAGCGCTCAAAGCTACGGGTTTGAGCGCTCAAGGTGGGATTTTTGGGTTTGAGCGCTCAATGTCCAGGGATTGAGCGCTCAAGGTTACTGGTGGTAGGTTGATGGTTTTGCTTGGTTTGATGATGCTTGGGTTGATTCGGGTTGTTTTGATTGTTTGGGTAATGTCTAGTTAATTTTAACCAAGTTCAAGCCTTTTTCACAAGTTTCGGGTAGTCGTGATTGGTCCGTTTCATCATCGGGAATACTCGAGCGCATCCCGGGTCCAAAATCGGGGTGTCTACACATACACCTTGAAATACTTTGAAATTCTTGAAGTACACCCCAAAACACCAAATACACTACCGTTTCCTACAACAAAACCCTCCCAAAACCCTAGTTTCCAGTAGTTGAGCCCCTGTTCAAAATACCCCGAGTATTCATCCGATTCTTCGTCCCAAAGCACCAAATAGAAGCCCCGCGCTTTTAATCAGTTCAAAGTATCAAGAAGTCACACCTCTCGCACTATTGCAAAGAGATACTGAGGTATACAAGGTCGGGTTGTAACAATTACCCCCGTGGGTTAGTCTATTCTCCCTTTTCTGTTAATTTTTTGTTTACTAGTCAGTCTGCTGTTTCTGGTGTAATGAGGAACAATGGCCGACACTACGCGGCTACTGGTTGTTGTTGTGTTATGCATGAGCGGTTGAATGATCTTAAGCAGCGGCCGCTGGTAGGATGCATCGACCGACACTTAGAGTAATTATCACTCCCCCAGGATCAAATTCTCTGTAAAAAAAAAAAGATTGTAAATATCACTCTCCCAGGACCAATTTATCTATCAAACATTCTATACCAACCGGGGAAAAAATTATTTATAGTTTTTAATTGGTACTAATAACTTTCACATGTAATATTCACATGTAATATGTCTATTGTTTGATAGATCACAAAATTAATTCTTAAATAAAATTTTAAATTTAAATTATCAAGACAAATCTAAGGGTATATACAATTTAAAAGTAGAATGAACTTCTACCAAAAAAAAAAAAAAAAATACTACTGACAAATTGGGACTGAGGAATATACAAAGAATACAATAATTTTAAGATCAACGAAGGCCATGTTCCACTAACAAAAAATTAGATTTGTTTTAACTAAAAAACTATTCTATTCCACTAACAAAAAACTCCCCCAAAAAAGTAGTTTTGTTTTAACTCAAAAACTACTCTATTCCACTAACAAAAAACTCCTCCAAAAAACCAACTACCCTTTACAATAAACTACAACTAAAAAACCAAAAAACACCTAAGTGGAACAAGTTGTAGATTTAATCTACAACTAAAAGCCTAAAAAACCAAAAAACCAAAAAACAAGTTAGTGGAACACTCCCGAAGGACATGTAGAGGACCGTATGATTAATGTCCACTGGATCCACATGGAGGACTGGAGTCCCCGTTTGAAAAAGGCAATCAATATTTGACAGGTTGTGTAGTAAACTAGTACCAGTATTATAGTCAAAGTAGTGATAAATTTTGGTACTACGTCTGATCTGTTAGTGCCATTTCATTTTGGTTTTGGTAAAACAACTTCACTACGTTTTTTTGGTAGCCTCCCTCACGGCCTCACAAGAGTTTTTTTTTTTTTTCTTTCCCCCGAGCAGAGGCTCCTGCGCCGGATTTGATGACACAAGGTTCCCACTAATTCCCTGCATGTATTTGCTTTCAAAACATTCTCAATCTCATTTTGCTTGCTTTCACTTGCTATGAAACTTTTTGGCTCATTTGGTAGTCTTTTAGGTTCAATTTCACTACAATACTTATGTGACATGTAGGTCTTTCTGTTAGATAATTACGCCCACCAGCTCGAAGTTTAGATGGCACTATCCTCGTTGACTTTGGCTTTACTAATTTTATAAATCCAACCACCATTCAAAAGGTTGGCCTACTTAGAAATTTCAAGATCTATGCTTATTTTAACTCTCAAAAGCATTTCGTTAGCACGATCAAGTCATGTTAATCAGACACGAAAATATTTGCAGAATAATATATTTGCTAACAGTGGCGGAGCCAGGATTTCCAATTCGGGGGGGCCATTAGCCAAAGGCATTTTGATAGTTCCGATGCCTATCACGATGCCAGAATTGCCCACTCATTGGTGGCATTACGGAGAGAGGACTAACCTTCGTCATCGATCCTTAAAAAGATCAGTTATAACAGTTGCCAAATTAGTTTAGCAACTGCAAACTTGACGGCTATGTAAACATTGATAATTTGAAACACTGGAAATCAGGGACGGAGCCCAGATTCGGCCACGGGGGTGGCACCATTCAATAAAAAAACTAGTTACATGTTGTATGAAAAAATATGAAGAAAAAAATTACTAGGAAGCCGTATAATTACATATAATTAGGTTTTGTTATGGGCTTTTTTTTGTGAAAAATAAATCAAGGTTTCTTCCAACTTTATTTTGGTATTCAAATACAAGACATTCGATACTAATTTTTTCTTGATCCCAACCGACAATGCTCTAAATTGCAAATTTTTTCATTTTTTGTACAATGTATTAGATTTTTTTTGTATACCCATCAATAAAAAATCCGGGTAACACCTATTCGCCCCTCTCTATGTTAGCACTATAGTCCGTAAAGAAATATGCAGTAAAAATGTTAAACTTTGAGGAAAAATTTAATATTCAAAGGTGTCACGTTTCTATCTATTTAGTTTAAAAAAATTACAAACCTAGAGAGAGAGAGAAAGGAGTTGGCAATAAAAAATGGCAGAGTTTTGCGCCTAGAGGGAGTCGACCTCAGGCGGAGAGGGTGGAGTAGGGAGCCCATACCACTGAGCCAGTGCCCACTAGCTGGTCAAGCTTTCCTACTTTTATAATTATAATTGTTCATTGAATTTTTTTTTTATATTTAAAAAGTGCGGGGGGGCCATGGCCCACCCCAGCCCCATTGTACATCCGCCCCTGTTTGCTAACTCTCTCTCGAGTGTGTGCATGCATTAGAATAGATATGATATTCATACAAACGTTAAAAACAACATTGAATCAAACATATTATAGCTTTCCAAATTATTCGCTTAAAAAAATTAAAATAAATTGTAAACCTGTTTGTTATATATCTATTTGTTATAAGTTGTAAAAAAAGTTTAACCTATTTGCTTAAATAAGCTATCAAATTGGCTTTAAAGTAAATTTCTAGATTGCCCTTAAGCTTTGAGTGAGATAACTTAGTCACTTCAGGATTCTTTTGTCCATTAATGTTTTAACAACTTAAAATAACTAAAAACTAATAATAATAAATTAGAGCTTAATATAATATAGCTTTTTTAGGTCAAATAAGTGAATATTCATTATTGTTAACAGAGTGAAGGAGCCAAATAAGTTAGTAGATTATACGTGGTAGGCCTATAACAAAATAATGTTCGAGTTGACCTTTGACTTTTTGTCCTAAGGACCCGATTGGATGGGGTTGAAGGAAGGGGGATAACTTTTGGAGGGGTATAAGGCCTGATGTGACACATTTCGCATGGTTTGGCTGGGCAAAAATGCAGGGAGATAAATTTTCACCCCTCCAAAAGTTATCCCCGGCAGGAAGATAGAGGGGTATAATTTTTGGGTACCCCTTCCCCTGCCGAAAAGTTATCTCCAGGTATAAGGAAAAAAATGACACTCTCTCCCTTATTTCAACTACAAAAAATCTTATCCCCCCCATTTTATCCTCCATCCAAACCAAGTACTATTTTATCCCTCCGTTTTTAATACCCCATCCAAACCAACTACTTTTTTATTCCCCCTCCATAAACATCACATCAATTCTCCATAAACATCACATCAATGTGGGTCAACCCTCAAAAAATAATACATCCTCTTATCTTGTACCCCATTTATAACTTATCCTTTTGAAATTTTAGCACCATCCAATCAGGGCCTAAAACATTATGGAAAGATATATCTAGGATTAAAGATGCAGCCGAAATAATTTGGGGTGTTGGATGAGGGTGAATATGTGACGCATTGCCTTTTGAAAGTATCATTGGCATCATTAGCGAGGGGATGAGGACGGGATATTACTCATCCCCTCCCTCCCGGTCCCCCGGTCCCACATCTTACACTTGTTTTGATAAGTTTTTTGTGAAGGGGCATGAGTTATACCTCTCTCAGCTTAATACCCCTCAATAGCGGCCCGTTTGGATGGGGTCTTATTAGGGGGTATAAATATGAGGGGTCTTATTAGGGGGTATAAATATGAGGAGTCTTATTTATGTCCTGGCCCACGGCTATGAAATTGTTTGCCAAAATAAGTGTAGGGGTGTTATTTATCACCCGACTAAATATCACCCCTGCAGGGGTGTTATTTATGGACACCCCTATCTATGACCCCCCTAATATCCCTGAAAAATGACTATTGTACCCCTTTTAATACCTCTGCTCAATACCCCTTGGTATATTGCTATTGCTATATATTGCTGCCACTGGCAAATGCTAGTCATTTTTTTAGGCTTTGCAATTTTCTTCAGATAAAAAAATAAAATACTTTCGCTCATAATTTTTTAGTTTTTTTTTTTGCACCAAATTAAACTACTCATAGAGACCTTTAATTCGATACAAAAAATTAAAAAAAATTATACTCTTTAGTATTTTACATTATTGGTATTGAGTTGTTTTGCAATGTCTTTCGGATAAAAAAATAATGTACTTCCACCCATAATTTTTTATTTTTTTGCCAAAAGTTGTGCTTTTTTTTAAGCCTTTGTAATTATATTTCAAATAAATTAATACAATTATTTGAGAGTTAATTAGCTATTATAGTTTATTTGTTGACAAGTGTTATAAATTAATAAGTTTTATATTTAATATTTAAATAACGCCTAATTTAAATTGGGCATGCATAAGGCCAAATTTGTCTTTTGATAGTTTTTTACATCTTTATACCACCATATTACCAAAATCATCCAAACCAAGCACTACTTTACCCCCTCCATAAATGTCACATTAATGTGGGATCATCCTCCATACATATACTATCTTATCCCCCTCCATATATAATACCCCTAAAAATAATACCCCATCCAAAGGTACTAATTAATAACAGCGGTTTCCAGATTTCCGCGCAATTTGTTTTACGAGCCCTTACAATTTCCTTTGGATAAAAAAAGTACTTCTGCGTGTATTTTTTTTTTTTTTTGGGGAAATGTATGTTAGAGCAAACTTGTTATCCTGTTGATTCGTGGTATCATTTATTGTGCTCTCTAAACTTGATTGATTTCACTTGTTGGGCTTTAAACTCATAGTGTCGGTTGTTTCCTGGATATGACGGAAATTATGACCATATGTGCGTGCTTGATATGTAGTGGTATGGTGTGTGAGGCTCGTGGACGCGTTTGAGAAAGAAATGAATGAACCACTTGGTACCAAGGAAATGAAAATGTAGAACGATAAAGTTTGGAAAGTGATCACTAGGGTCACCATTCGGTGTGTCGCTAGGCAGGGGTTACAAGCCTGGAGACTCAGCAGGGGTTACGAGGCTAAGAACTCGACAGGGCTGCCATTCGGTGTATCAAGGCCCGGAGACTTGGCAGGGGTTAAGAGGGCCAAGAACTCGGGGGGAATACAGGTCCCAAAATTTCCAGTTATTGAGATTTTGAAACTGATGAACTTGAAATGGAAGATAAAATGAGAGAAATGCTTTGTTGACACGTTAGACTTTATGGAAAGAGATTTTATGCGTACAAGATACTGTGATTCTAAACTTCGATTATACGTCGTTGCTATCCTTTCGTTAATTGTTCTTGTATGTCTTTATCCTATTTGTTCTCATACATCTCATTGACATTTAGAAAGTGTAGAAGATTTTCCTACTGGGCTTGTGTAGCTCAATCCATCATTTTTCATGTGCAAATCATGGAACATGAATTGGCGTGACGAGTTGTTAATCATCTCATAAACTGTATTTTTTTTTTTTGGTGAAGAATATAACGATTTAAATACTTTTGTTCATGCTACTCATGGGATACGGGTACGTTACTTAGACTTTGCCATTTGGACAAGCTTGGAACATTGTGATGAGATTTTGGGAGTGAATGTATGCAATTATCGTATTTTCTTATTTGAAAAAAAAAAGGTTTGTTTATTGTGTTGAAAATCGAAGATGTGACAATAGTGGTATGGTGGTGGTGGAGTTGCGGTGTGGTGGTGGTGGTGGAGTTGTGGTGTCGGTGGTGCACTGGTGATGGTGGTGGGGCTATAGGTGATGGTGATAGTGGAGGCGGCAGCGACAAAAGAATGTTTATGCTAGTAGTGGGGTGGTGATGGTAGTGACAACGGTGATGGAAGTGATGGTGGTGGTAGTAGCAGTGGTATCTATAATAGCGGTGGTGGTAGTGGTAGAGTGGTGGTGGTGATGGATATGCAATGACATCTGTGTGAGTGTAGCGGTAGAGTAAGAAAGGGTTGAATGCACACACTCATGGATTCAGTTAGAATTGAGTAACTCAAAGTTACTTACTCCCTCCGTCCGGATCTGTTGGTCCGTTTTGGGGATTCCAACTTTTTTTCCATTACATTTTGAGTTTGTTAATTTCCTATTTTATTCTCAATCCCTCCATTTAATACTCCCTCTATTCCAATTTGATAGTCCACTACGAAACTACGTGAAATTTTCAAACTAAAAAAATAACGTAGTTACAAAAATTATTTTTTATCAATATGGATCTTGTTTGATAGATCTCATTGAGAACTTTAATACAGTGCAAAAAAAAAAAAATTCAAAAATGTAAACATATTCTTCAAAAAAAATTAGTTTTTGAGTTGTTATTTTAAGTTTTAGAAAATGGGCAAAAAAGTAATTTTTTCATACTTTATCCTTTGACTTTTGAAAATGGACAAACATTTTAGTATTTGAAAAAGTATGTTTGTGGACTGACAAATCCGGACGGAGGGAGTAATTTTTATCAATATTTTTGCCTGCATTTTAAGAGGTATTTAATCTTTTAAGCACTGTAAACTGTGGTTATCAAATCTACTTAATCACTTATTACTTAATTCATTCAATTTTTAGTTGTTTAGTGCTGAATTGTGGTTATGAAATAACCCCTAAAAGCCTGTAGATCAAAAGCAAATGCAGGAAGGTGAATGACAGAATGCAGTAATCTCTCTTAAACTAAAATCATTCTGCTATTCCAATTTTCCATGTAGTTGCACAAGCCCTTAAAAAGAGGGAATAGAAAGAAGTGAAAGAACCATTTGAGCCTTACCTTCCTTATTTGAGCTATTACAACAACAATTACAGCAGTTATTCAATGGCCATTTATTGGTTAAGAAGGTCCCAATAACCTCCACCTCCGGAACACGACTATAAAAACCTATTTTCATATGCAAATATTAAACCTACAACACTGGAAGATTGCAGCTTATTTGGTATCAAGCGAAGAAGAAATGGACAATCAAATTTACTTGGTACGGGGATCCCCCGTTTCCAAAGAAACGCCACGAGGATCTTCTCTCACCAACAAGGCGAGGACGTTGAGTGAACTCCATTCTTTGGTAACATTGCTGCTTGAATTCCCCAAAGTCACAGCAAAAACAGCATCAAAACCACCTGCTCCAGGAACTCCAGCAAATATAACTCCTTCCATGTCCATAGTAGCATCCAAAAGCTTAGTTTGGGATTCAGGTTCTATCTGTGAAATTGTAGACAATAGAGTAAGTCAAGCAAAGAAGGGTACACTCCCTTACAGACTGAGTTCCGACTTATGGTAGAACACTGCACATAATTGAGAGAGAGAGAGATAGAGAGAACCGGCACGCCTGCAGCCTGACCCATCAGCCGCATCAGAAATCTGATTTCAAGCATGGCATCTCTTGCTCTTAACAATGCCTTCACAATTTCTGCTTCAGTTGGTTCACTGGAGAGCTCCATCCACTGTTCATAGGACCAGGTCGTATAAGAAACTACAATATTATACAAATATCCTGCACATAATCCCAAGGGAGTTTGTTCTAGTGTTAAATCAATTTGCCTCGGCGGGGCTTATAACCCAAAGGTCACATAGTCGATTCCCCTCAGTAGCAATTTGCCTGCGGGGCAACAACACCTCAAGGAAATGCATGGAAAGGGCTGTAGGAGGGGCTGGAGAGATAAGTCCGGTTCATCGAGACATTTTTCATTACAAAAATAATAAATTCTGCGCACAATCCATGCCCAATAGTGAAAAGGTAATGGGCATAGCAAAGAACCATGCACCGAAATGCACATTAATTCGCTTTCTGTCGAATGAAGTGGGAATAGGTAATGAAGTGATTAAAGATGAAACACCCAGCACTAGAGTTTTTCACTAGCACCTGTACTTCATGTGGTGTTTTTTCAGCAATGGTTAATTCAATTTTGAAGTGGATAATACTCAAGTTATCACACTTTTGGAACACTGCACATAACGTTTCACAACACAATGATAACTGATTCCAGTCATCACTTCGTCGACAATTCTACCATTGGAAGCACAATGAACATGCACTTATCTCAAAGAACAGCCAAGCTATGAAACACCGACACTCCTAGATGTCATTCGTTGTATTGGACATGGGGACACGACCTTAAATTAAATTAATTTTTGGAGGGGAACACGGCATGGACACACGTGTCCCACATATACTCTCTCTCTCTCTCTCTCTCAGCATATATATATATATATATATATATATATATATATATATATATTGTAATACTGTATATTTGATGTATGTATCTCTGTCGTTGTGCATATGTGTGTATATCTTATATATACAGATGTGTATTTACCGGTATATAGTAATACAAAACAGCATATATCTTACATATAAAAAGAAAAGTGTAGATAATATATGTACATAAATTATTACTGCATACATATATGAAATATTTATATAGTATATAGTTAGGGTGAGTTTCCACTACGATTTTTTTGGTATTTTGGGACTACAAGTTGTCAAAATAGTTGATGCATGTGAGGAGAATGGTGTGTCAAGTTGACAACTTGTTGTCTAAGAATACAAATACCGAAAATACCTTAGTGAAAACTTAGCCATATGCATTTATTTATTTTTGTCGTGTCCCCCGCCGTGTCTGTCCCCTTTTTTTTTTTTCGAATTCTCGTGTCCCATGTCTGTGTCCGTATCCTTTTCGGTGTCCGTGCTACATAGCAGCCAAGCTAACATGATACTTGAAATATATCCGAATTATACTATCCTATAGTATGTTGCACCTGCCTCATGTAGCCTTTCAGTGTTTATGTCGATGAAATAAGCTTACAGGGAAGTTAATCATGTTTGTGCATCTTTGCAGAGTTTAACTTCTTCTATTAGGTCTTTTATTTTTTAAAGAAGGCTAGTTCCCAACGTCAGAACTTGGTTCTCAATGGTGATCAGGCTCTCTTTTCCTGCTGTATAGATTATTTCTGCTGAGGGTTTTTGGTCATATCCCCCCGGCTATGTGCAATTATATGCCAAGTAATAAGACTTCCTCTGGCTACGAGGTTCAACGGAAAAATAGGAGAACGTTTGTTCAATTGACAAAGTACTAAATCATAAACAACATAAGAATTGAGTTAGTTGCACTACAAAGTTGGACCATTTAATAAATGCACTAGCATAAACCTTACCCACGGTTTTCCACTAATGCTGGAATGAACCTCTTGACGCAGAAAACAGTATCAGACAAGCGAATCCTATGAACTCTGCTAGGTGCAAAATGCAAATGCAATGGTACACTGAGATACCAGCATTGCTTTCACTTGTTAATATTCCTATTCTGAAAAACTTCATCTATTATACCAACAATGAATTTACACTATATCTACAATGGTTTTGAAAACTGCCGAATGGAATAAAATAAGCCACTTCCATCCTAACTCAGCATCACTTTATAGGCCAACATCTAGGCAGGTAATAAGAAACATTTTGTTCAAGGCTTAGTTAAAAGGCGGTTAGAGGCCACAACTTTCTCTGTTCACCAAATGTGGTATTGTGCATTATGGACCAGATAGCTATATGCTGTGGTTGTGGATTCCTTCGCATCCAATTTAGGCACAATATATCAAAGGCAGCTAGAGTGTTCCCTGACGTAATCCCAAACTGCTGATTTTTCATTTTTGTCCCTTTGATTTCTGGCGAGAACTAATTGAGACATGTCCAAAATGAGTTATTTTAATTTAGTTATTTTATGACTATAAAACATAACAGAGGGGTATCATTTAAATAGTTCAAAATGCGATCACTAAGTTGTTGATGTGTCGTTGAAGATGTTAAAAATTCACCACCGCAACTCTTAATTCTCGAAACATATCACTCCATACCTGATATTGTCACATTCCAAACGTTACCCTAAAATACTTAAATGTACCAAACCGCTATTTAAATCCATGAACTTGAACTATTTAGAGGCTATTTGTAGAATAAGTTTCGGAATTACCTTGTCTGACCGATGCATGCTGCAGTTGTTGACGATGGATGCATATGAATCCCCATGTTCTTTTGCCATCATGCTTAACATATTGAGACGAAGTTCAAGTGCTGAATTTGCCCCTGACAACTTTCTCCAAGTTTCCAGGGCATTCTGAGGCTCGGATTTTTGCCACTTCTTGACAGCACCAACCATCGATACTGTGGATGACCCTCCAGCTCCAGGCTCTCCTAGTAACTAGAAATGCATCACAATTACAAATAGCAACCGAATACATGAACAGAAAAAATCTCTCACAAAGTGTATGCATTGAATTTCCTTTTTAAAACGGGAAAGGAAAAGTGGCATTTTGAGCCATGTAGCATATTCATGTCTATCTGCGAGCATGAATTTGAAACTTCAAGTAGCATGGTGAATGCCAGTGTACTTACGAGATTCATCAATGGAGGCAGCGAAAATTTAGTCCTCTCATGGTCCCATTTGCCATTTAGCACATCACACATGACTTCCTCTAACGACTTTCCTTTTATTGCGTCCTGCAACTCCACATTAGGAAAAAAATTATTCTTATGAAAAATAGTGAAATTCTGTAGAAAAAAACAGTCTAAGCTGCTTTTTGCGAGCTTTCAAAGAAAGAGAAACTCGAAGGAACTACCAACCAAACAAACGTACTTTCTTATTGCATTGCAAAGCTTTGGAGATTACAAGACTAATCAAGGGGTTATATAGGCTAAGCCTAAAAACCCTAGCAAAACCCTAACAACATAAATGGACTAAGTTACCCCTAACATAAAAGACAAATAACAAATTAATTGAAACCTAACAATTGGAAACCCTAAATTATAATTCCTAAAATTATACTTTCCTAAATTATACTTTACATGTTGTCTGTGTCGATGCCATAATTGTGCAAATACAGATAAAATTTCATAGTTTTATGCAAAAATGAGATAAACGAACACTGTATCAAATCCTCTAGGTGAACTTTCCATAAAAATACTAGTAATGTGGTGAACAACTCATGCCCCCCCAGTTTAGTCTATTATGATTCTGTTTTCTTATCATGCTTCATCCTTCTGTTAGACGGACTGAGGCTGAAGATTAAGAGATAGCATGGCGTGATATTAGAAGATTAGATTAGATTTCAAGTGTGATATACTAGAATAAAGTCTAAGGGTAGCCCATTCATTTTAGTGGAGCCAATGTCAAGTTTGTCGTCAATGCCTTGCCAGCAACCTGAAATCCTGAATTTGACAAGATCACAATCAAAACTTGGCTTCTGAAGAGAAGAGTTCAGTGAGTCACTCCCTTGTAGTGCTATGCATGGCAGTATGAATAATGTTGACGTATGATATATTCTGTTGACATGTGATATATTTTTGTAAAGATCGTATACAGTATGAGTGCAATAAGTTCACATGGTGGAAATACTTACAAGCTACCAAAGGAAGCATCGTAAACAAGAAGCCCTTAGTGCTGATAAAAAAAACAAAAACAAGAAGCCCTCAGCACAAAGGCTCCTTGAGAAGGCATTTACAAAAAGCACATAATTTCCGAACTTTCATAGCTTCTTTTGTTTCCTTGTTCTCCACACCCTCCAATCATAAGGCCTTTTTTCATGCTCCTTCGTCTTCCGATCATTGGAAGAAAAAAAAAAATTCCCAAGTGGAAACTAATGCCTTCAACATGCAAAAATTATTCCTACATGTAATTAATTAGACACTTCTTAATCCTTGACTTACAACCCCCTTCAAAAGAATTCTTCTTCTTTGACCAAAACATGCTGTTTTTTTCTTTGTTCACAAGTCCAACTCTAGTTAGGGGTGCTAATCGAGCCAAACAAGCCAAGCATAGTATTGCTCAGGCTTGGCTTGCTCCTTATTACATGTGTTCAAGCTCGGCTCAAGCTTGTCAATTTTTGGAGACTAATTGTTCAACCTTGTAGTTTTGTATTCATGATAAGCTTGGCTTGGCTCGTGAAATATACAAGTCAATCTCGAGCTTTCAAGCCTGAGCTTAAGCTCGTGAAGTTCGAAAATGAAATTAGCTAATGTAAAGCCATAAAATTAGCTAATGTAAAGCCATAAAGAAGAACCAGCAGCATTAATCAAGGCCAAAAAAAACTTATTAGAATAAAATTATGATTACTAGTTATCATTAAATTAAAAACCCTCAAACTTGTCCCGAAACCATCTTAAATATGAGCTAATGTAAAGCCATAAAGAAGAACCAGTAGCATTAATTTAGGCTAAAAACACTTATAAACATAAAATTATGTTTACTAGTTATCACTCATTAAATTAAAAACTCCCTTGTTCACGAGCCTATTTTGAGCCAAACACCCATATGCTCAAGCTTGGCTTCAATTCATTAACAAACAAAAAAAATGTGATTGAGCTTGGCTTATATTTTTTCCAAATGAGTTTGAACAAGCCAAAAATAAGCCGAGCTCGAGTTGTTTGGTTCATTTAGCAACCCTAACTCTAGTTGTTTGGATGTGAAATTCAGATGCTCCCTGAAAAACATTTATGAAAGATACGGTATTGCTGCAACATAATGATTCTGAAATAGTAATATTATATTGTTCATGGACATTTTAAATTTAAATATATGTCCACAAAGAGAGAGAGAGAGAGAGAGAGAGAGAGAGAGAGAGAGAGAGAGAGGAGAGAGATTTATGAAAGATATGGTATTGTTTCAACATAATGATTCTGAAATAATATTATATTGTCCACGGATATTTTAAATTTAAACACGACCACACACACACACACACACACACAGAGAGAGAGAGAGAGAGAGAGAGAGAGAGAGAGAGAGAGAGAGAGAGAGAGAGAGAGGAGAGAGATTTATGAAAGATATGGTATTGTTTCAACATAATGATTCTGAAATAATATTATATTGTCCACGGACATTCTAAATTTAAACACGACCACACACACACACACACACACACACACACACACACACAGAGAGAGAGAGAGAGAGAGAGACCTGAGCAGAAGAAAGCACTTCTGGTGAAAAACGTACATATCGTTGACTCCCATAAACTGCAGAACTCACATCAAACCCACTGCCAACTTTCCCTTGTGCAATACAATGAGCAGTTTGAGCTATCTCATGCACCACATCAATATCTACAGTACGCTCCTCTGCCTGGTCATGATCTTCAGACGAGGAGGGAAGATTAACAACTGTAAGGTAATGAAGTAAAGCCGCAGTAACTGCAGTTGTCATAGCTGCAGATGAACCCAACCCAGTTTTTGCAACTTCAGGCTTGCGAGTTGCTGAATTTTCTTCTTCAGTGTTGAAAGTAATAGATGTAAACGGTGGAAGGGAAGCTAATGATTCTGGTGTCAACGGAAGTCCACGTGCTTCAATCTAAGGAGATAAAACCACAAGGCCACAATTCATTGACATTAGGGTCTGTGATCATCAGGTGACAAAAAGATCAAATGAAACATAGCTTATAGGAGGGTTCGTAAATCCAAGCCGATAAAAAGGGGAACAATCATATGGTATGACATGTAACACATGTTTAATCATTTGAACTTTAATGGAGAAATATATGACCGAGCAAAAAGACATTTAAGAGACTTTTGTAATGTTAACGATTCTAACAAGGACAACCCCAAAGCACCAAGGGCTTGCTCAGTGCTGTGATTCCTAAAGAGGCGTCCTCACTCGTCAGTGCTGGGATTCTAACTTGTTGCTCATTCTTGCCTAATTGCTAGCAATTGAATGCTGTACAAAAATTAACACAAAAATTTGCAGGAAACTGTGCTAGAATTCTTGTCAAAGTCATTAGCGTCGACGAAAAACAATATATATTTTTTTATCGGCACGAAAAACAATATGTTAGGAACAGAGATTGGTGAATAAATCTGCTACAGATCAACAAAGATTAGTACAACAGGAAATGTAGGTACCTGATTCCGATATGAATAGAAGTCATTGCAACCTAAGATGGTAATATCAAGACCTGCATGTCTAATCCAGTTTGGACATTAGTTATTTATAATTAATGTAACCTTGATAGGAACTGTAGGACAAAAATTACCCTGCAAAAGTTGTTTGTGCAACATATCCTTCTTATCCTTGCCAAATTTCGAACGGGCTGCTGCTACAGCATATTGCACCGCAAACTCTACAAAGGGGTTCCTTGAATCACTGAGAGTTTAAGCCAACAGAACCATCACCTGAGCTATACGTCATATGATATTCTTCCCTTACTGGGTGAGTTGTTGAGATCAGAGAAATCACGCAAAAAAAAAAAAAAAAAAGGGTTCTTCTTGGACAGTATTTGATGCCGTAAATTCGTGAAAGAGCAAAATAAGTACTAGGACAATCGGAAACATTGTGACACTATTAGATATACACAAGTAATGTAAAAGTAACAGAAACTTGCCTTGGAGAGACACACTGAAGTGTTAAATGTTCTAGTGACATTTTGTAAGTAGTTTCTCTTGACATCTGAGGAGAGGTCAATTTCACATATGTCCATGCCTGAATGAGCATGAAGAAAACAACAATTGGAACACAAGACGCAGCATGTCATAATGCCAACCACAAAAAACTACTTCTCTATGGAGGCAAATGCTAAATGATATATAATAAACATAAGTGTTAAAGGCTGGCTTTAGAGACATTTTTAATATTGAGAGCTAAAATTTCTCTGTTGTCCACGCCCATATGCATTAGGGCGATACTACAGTTATCGAACACGAAAACCAAGCACTTTGCAATAATAATATTCCCTAAGGAGATAACACAATTCAGTTATGCTAAAAGACAGCTGCAGAATCAAGAAAGCAATAAGCTAAGAAATGCAGTCCACACACAAAACAGCCAGAAATCATGGTTTGATAATTCCTACAATAATCTTGCAGGAGCAATATATATTTGATCACATAAACAGTTCGCCCAACCAAACTGAACATAGCATTTGGAAGTCTGAATATCTCCATAATTTTCACATGCTATTTCTTTTTCCTTTTAAGGAAAGTAGAACATTATTTCTTTTCCTAGAGAAAACAGAAGAAAACAGGAAAACAACACTAACAAAGGTCACATTGAATGATAAATTGCTGTTTAAAACTTCAAATGTGGTTGCCTCCATAACTGCCAACTAGCCTGCTTAGGGATCAACTAAATGGTGTTGTTTTGAATTTCTCACATCAGCATTTTTTCCCCGTAATTTGCATTACTTAGATGAATGACAATATGGTTGAAGACATTGCTAGTCTTAGGAAGAGTGTAATTGTTTAGCTGGAGAAAAATGTCATATGTACTAAAGGGCCATAACTCCTTATGCCAATCTGTTGATAATGTTAACTTCATCTCCTCTCCTCGATTCATTACAAGCATAGTGAAGCAAAAATCCCACAAAACAGGTGTTATGAGGAATAAAAAACACAAAAAAGAAGGAAACCTAAAAACATAATGAACCAACACATATATGTGAAGGATAAATCTTAAAGAATTATCATGCAACCTTACCAAGATGTCAGGATTAATATTAAAGAGCGGTTTCACAATCGCATAGAAACGAGCATTGGTACTGAGTACAATCCCTGCATTGGGCCTCTCCAAAACAAGATATCCCCCAGTCATCAAGACCTTTCCAGGAGCAGAAGCAACTCTATATGAGAAACCAAAATCCAAATCAATAGACAATTCCATATTAGCCAATTTAATTCTCTATGAAAATCTCTAACGATGCACACTCAACATGATATGCACATACAAAGTATACACATAAATTACTTCGTGGTTTTCTTTTTCTTTAGGAAAATAAAGAGAAATATGAGCAATTGACCATATTCCTGCATTGAAAAGATGAACTTACGCAGCCATTTCTCTTCAATTCTGAATCAGACCTCTAAATCCAAGATTCAACTGAAACAAGAAGTAATCCATGTCAGCACAATTCACTTCTACTTGACTAAGAAGAAAGAAATTCACCATCCATTTGGCTGATGGGAATGTGTATACAAAGAACAGAAAAGAGAAAAACAAAAATCTCAACTAAAAGCAAAATTCTATGCTCTGCTTATAAATTATAATAGCTATTCACATAGAATGGACAATTAACACAATAAGTATGTGTGCCCTCAAGCATTTTTAAGGGGCTAGCACTCTTTGTGTCCATTAAGTAATTTATGTGACAAATATAACAGAGGGGAATTTATACGAAACAGATATGTATCTCCCTCCTCTCACAGAATTGTGAGAGGAGGGAGATAAAGATACCCATTTCATGTCATACCCAGGTATTGGATGAAATGGTGGTATGAAAATAGAGTATCAATAACATTTCTCCCAAATAATTAAATGGAAAAAAAATACTAGTTTTTTCCTCAGTTTCCCTGAAACCAAAAGACTTAAACCAAGCTAAAACCATAAGGAAGCCATTTGACAGATTCATCAGTGATTCAAAAAAGAACCCATTAATTCACCCTTTCCAAACAATAATAAACCGGCGGAAACTAAGATCAAACATATTTCAGGCTAGTTACTCCTCAATGACCTTTGATCACCAATAATAACAGTTATATCTATACAATAGTCAGGTAACAGAAGAACAGAAAAGAAAACATCAAAAATCCCAACTAAAAGGTAAATTCTGCACTCATTTACCAGCATAAAGCCATTTCTTTGAAAAACAAAGTGTCGCTATCATTTCTCTATGATAAACAAATGCACTCACTGTCCCTGCAACCAAATGGAGTAAACGAAATTGCAACCACAAGGAAATATTCTCACGAAGCAGCATCTAAAAATTCACAGTTTCTGAACTCATTATAACCCCGTATAAACTACGACCAAATAAATTTCAACGAAATTTGATCCCCAATAATTCCAATGGAAATCTTGCCAATATTCAGACAATAAAAAAAAGTTACCTCTTTGAATGGGGAGTGAGGTCTCCTTCAACGGAAAATCAGAAGGTAACGCCGGCGGTGAGTCACAGTCGATCAGCTCTCTAGTTATTTTCCATTTTTTCTTGTTTGAAATGGATCAGCTCTCTACTTATTAAAAGCTTTTTTTGTCTCGCTTTTGACGTTCAATGTTCAAACTTGTATGGCTCATTTAACTGATACTCCCTCCGTCCCTAAACTTTTGACACTTTTTGGACAGTGTGCCATTTTCAAATGCCTATATCTTTCAATGTAATTGTCAAAAAATATGTAATATGGATCTTGTTTGATAGATTTTAATTAGTTCTATTAAACAAAGTTTTCAAAATCACATAAAACTTTATAAATAAAAAGATATAAGCAATTTAAAATGATACGCAATCCCAAAAAGGTCAAAAGTTTAGGGGCAGAGGGAGTATTAATTACACCTGACACCCCAAATGTTAACGGGAAAATTTCATTTTAGTACCTCTTTGCTCTCAATTTCGAGAGACAACACCCTCGAGATTATATGGCTGCAACCGAACATCTCGAGACTCGTTAAGGCTCGATTTGGCTCAACTCGTTTAATAATTAAGTCAAGTTCAGAATTGAATTTTAGGATCGTTTAGAACACTAGCCAAATTCAAATACTACAAAGCTTGGCTCAGCTTGTTTACACTCCTAAATTGAAAGCATCCTATCCACTGAAACTAATACTGAAATTGATGAAAGCCGGCATTGTGTACTAATAGTCACAGGAGATCACATAATGAGGCTAGTTATTAGAGTTAATATTGGCGTTCGCCCTTCCTATTTACATGAGTGTATTGAATGATTTATCAGTATTATGAGGCGACTAGGGTTCGGAGTCTGTGCACAATCCTCGCCGTCCGTTCGGTGATCCAATGGTCCAGATGGAATCTTGCAATGAACGGCGAGGATGTCGCAAGGCTCGGATTCAATCTGAACCATTGGATCGCTGAACGGACGGCGAGGATCGTGCACAACACGCATGTTGTGCACGGTGCACAGCACCAACACCGAACCCAGGCGACTACATATTTTCAAAATGGATTCAAATTTTTTTGAGTTACAAGAAATTGTGGAGACAAAATTGATATTTTGATTTTGCAAATTATAAAAAAAGTTCAATGACCTGATTAAAAAAAAAAAACGATACAATAAAAAGTGAATAAGCAAATGCACATCTTGACAAACAAATAAAATTGTATGTAAGGGATTGTAATTAGGGAAAATTTCAAAAAAAAAAAATCCTAAGCTTTTACCTTAATGTCTCATAGACTCCTGGAATTTCTTTTTAGGCAAAAACTTTATTAATCTTTGAGAAGAACAAAGCTTAAAGGGAAAGAACCAAAAACGGCATCAAAACTAGGGAAAACACAACCCACTAGAAGATCATAGCCTACTTTAAACCCGAAAGGAGAAAAAAGTTGGCAAGAAACCAACTGCATACAAAAAGTCCCAAGTCCCAAGACCCAAGCCCCATGTTATCTGTTCCATAGAAAAAGAATGTGCCCCAAGACCAGTGCACCACTTGCTGCCAATGAATCCACCACCAGCACCTACCCCTTGCACCGATCGATCCAAATTTCTGCAAAAGCCACCGTTTGGAGACAAACACACGATACCGACTGCAGCACCAACACCAGCTGCAACCCCAACACTAGCCGTTAGGCCAAGAACCGGTCCATCCAACAATGAAAACCGGCGTGACCAACAGCACCCGCAACACCAACACAAGCTGTTAGGCCAAGAACCGGTCCATCCAACAATGAAACCCGGTGTGAGGAGCGGCAAGAAACCGACAAGCACAAAACTAATGAGGAAGATGACCCGCATCGTTGCGAAGCAGCTGAACGCCATAATGCAGGCCCGCTGAGAATGAAAGGCACAAGAAGAGATCTCGCGCCCTCACTCAAACCAAAGCACAACTCCGCCAGCCACCGTCCACCCATATAGCCCACCGAAACCCGCAAGCCATCTCCGTACATCGCCAAAACAGCGTATGAAAACCACTAGAGACACCCCTGCCAAATCCAAAATCACTCGAAAACCGCCGCCCAGTACCGTCACTGTCCCACCGCTTGAAAACAGCCTAGTCGCTAACCGAACCGGCGCGATTGGCCACCGTATCTATAGCCAACACAGCAGCCACCGTTGGATCCAAAACCAGATGGGGAGGGGAGAAGTTGCAAGAAGAAAAAACGGAAGATGGAGGGGAGGAAGGAGGAGGTGGTAGAGAGAGAGGAAGAAGAGAATAAGAGGAGGCCGGGGGGGGGGGGGGGGGGAGGAAGAGGTGCCGCTCCACCACACACCATACGGAAGGCTGTGGGAAAGTGAGGGTTAGAGAGAGAGAGAGAGAAGAGAAATGATTATACAAAGCTGTCCTTTTTGTTGTAGCAGCAGTAAAATGTTTGGCTAGACTCCTGGAATTTCAATTACACTTCCAAACTATCACTCTGTTAGCCAACTTACCCCTCATAGTCCAAACCGTCAAATTGATATCGGATTTTACTAACAGAGTTATTTCTTCTGTTATATGCTAACTTGGGGTTTATTTCTCTCTCCCTCTCTGGAACAAATTAGAGGTGGAAATGTCCTCAAATTTGCCTCTTTTTTAACTTACTTTTCTCCCTCTAATTTGATTTGGATTTTGACACCATTTTATCCCTTCTAACAAAATTCACAAAAATCATTGTGGTTGTGGTGGTGGGTGTGTGTGTGTGAGAGAGAGAGAGAGAGAGAGAGAGAGAGAGAGAGAGAGAGAGAGAGAGAGAGAGAGAGAGAGAGAGAGAGAGAGAGAGAGAGAGAGAGAGAGAGGGTAGACAAATAAATCCCATGTTAGCAGATAACCGAAAGAAATAATTCTATTAGCAAAATCTATTATCTCAATTTGATGGATTTGGACAGTAGGGGGTAAATTGACTAACAGATTTTCCTCTGATTTGATTTGGATTTTGACACTATTTTATCCATTCTAACAAAACCCACACAAATCATTGTGGTGGTGGTGGTAGGTCGGT
Organism: Vaccinium vitis-idaea; assembly: GCA_963854785.1. Taxonomy (NCBI): domain Eukaryota; kingdom Viridiplantae; phylum Streptophyta; class Magnoliopsida; order Ericales; family Ericaceae; genus Vaccinium; species Vaccinium vitis-idaea. The sequence continues at coordinate 20,632,145 of OY978223.1, read as the reverse complement.
GGATGGGTGGATGTGTGAGGGGGGGGGGGGGGGGTGTTATGAAAACCCATGTTAGCATATAACAAAAATAAATAATTCTATTGGCAAATTCTGTTATCAATTTGATGGATTTGGATGGTAGGGGGTAAATTGACTTACAGAGTGATAGTTTGTGAGTGTAATTGAAGTTCAGAAGTCTATAAAACATTGAGGTCAAAGTATGGGTTTTTCGTTTTAAGTTTTGCCTACTAAGTCGGTTGAAAGCCAACGAACATCGTGTTTTGCACCTGGAATTTCCATTCCCCTTTATCTTTGCGTTTTCAATATGCGATTTTATTCGACTGTGATTTTTCACAAACCACACGTCAAAAGTTTGGATCTTTATTGTATATCAATTGATGGTATTTGACACGTATAAATAAACAAAGAAAAGAAAAATAAGAAAATTTTCTCTTTCCTTATTTGATCGGTAAAGAAAATCACAAATTTTTTTCCCCTGTATTGGTCCTATTGGATATTGGATTGGTAGAGATTAAAGGTTACTTGCTTGGTCCACCAGAATCCTCTCCACCTTAGCCTTTCCAACCTTGAGAGTAATGACGAAAGCATCATTATGAGGGAACTAAACCTCTTCTAAATCCTTCTCGGTGAACGTGATAGCCCATTGAGAACCCTTGGTCGGGAGCTTCCGCCTCGGTTGTTGCTTCACCGAGAGCACCTCCATCGCTGCGGTGGCTTGATCAATTTCCTTATAAATCCGAGCCTCCAACATTCTCGTTACCGGACCATGAATTACATGCATTATCATCATGTCCTCCTGAGCACCCCCTGTTGCAGTTGTTCCCTGGCTCTGAGCCTGAGCCAAGGTCTTATCCTGGTCAATGTAAGTGTCCAAGTTTCCTGCCGTGACAAGAGACTCCAAGTAAGCATTGAACAGCTTGCAAGCAGTGGTGTAATGGCCTTGCTCTCGGTGGTACGTACAGTACACCTTTTTATCCTTGGTTTTGTCTTGTGTTCCCATCTTATGATCTGGCCACTGAAAGAATCCTTCGTTCTCAATCTTCCGTAGGAGCTTATAGATTGGCTTGGTGAAGATTGTCCGCTCAGCTAAGAAGTCGCTCGCCTTCGGAGGCTTCTTTGCTCCTGCCTTAATCGTGTTCACCACCTTCTTCTGGTTACCCGAGGCATGGATAACCTTTGGAACGGAAGAGGTGGAAGTCGGTGCATCTCGTTCGGTTAAGAGCTCTTCCAACTCAATATACTTATTAATCCGCTCCATCAGGTCATCCATGTTCTTCAGCGGGTGTAGCATCAGATCTGTGAAGATGGGACTCTTACTTTTCAAACCATGCTTGAAATGAGTAGCAGTAAGCGTCTGGTCACAACCCTGGACCTGGTGGACCATCTCCCAATACCTTGCAGTGTACTAGCGAAGAGTCTCATCTGGGCACTTCCTCAACCCGAGAAGGGAGTCCATCTCCTTCTTCTGTACGTTGCTCGTTACGAACCGAGACAAGAAGGCTCGTTCTAATGCCTCGTAGCTTCCAATTGACCCTTCTTCAAGCTTATTGAACCAAAGGGACCTGAGAGTCCCCAGGCTCGTAGGGAACACTTTGCACATAATTGCTTGATCTGAGGTGTAGAGGTTTATGATATGTTGGTAGTAGATGAGGTGGTGGTATGTCGGTAGTAGATGAGGTGGTGGTATGCTTCGGTGAAAGCGTCGTAGCGGTTGAATTTTGGGAGCGTGAACCCAGCTGGCAGTGTCATCGAGGTGATCTCCTTCGTGAAGGGAGATTTGGCCAACTGCTTCAAACACTCGGGAGAGGAGGGAGAGATGGCAGAGGAGGGAGGGACGGTATGGTGAACGTGTCACTGGTACGAGTACGCTTCTCGGTGTATGCGTGATGAAGCCCATCGTGATGACGCTCGTTGTAATGTGTCGCTCTGTCGTCTCGGTGGTGAGACTGTTCTCGGCGCTCCTTCTCCTTCTGCTTCCCCCTAGCGTCATCATGACAGGGTCTACACTTTGTCCTCGGTATGGTAGGCATGACGCTTTCCCGTACCACCGTCTCGAATGACGGTTAGATTTGCGTCTTGGGGAGGAGTGTTCTTCAAGATCTCCACCCGTTCTCAGAGATCACCAGATTTCGTCTGGAGGGGAGGGGTTTTTTGACGTCTTCTGTCAGTAGAGCGCTCGGTCCGAGCCACCGCCTTTGGATCCTTCCGGAGGTAGAACGATTTGTATTGACCGTCCTCATAGTAGTAAACCGTCTCGTGAGTTGCGGACAACTATGAGTACAGAGAGTGAGCGCTCGATTTTGAGATCTGCGAGGAACAATGGCGTGAGGAATCATCGTGGTGACCCCTTGAGAGGTGCTACGTCGACGGGTTCCCATGCCGAAGCACGAGAGCCTTGCTGTGAGCCCTCTCATTGTTAGGATCACTGATGCGGTCCTTAGCTGAGTGCCTCTGAGCGGAGATGCCTCCACGAGACGTTGCGGTAGCTTCCACTACGGCTTTCTTCCTCACCGTCTCGGTCAGCTTAGAGATCTAAGCCCTCATTGCCGCCATCTCGGCATCTCGCTCCTCGAGATGATGAGTGAGTTGCTGGATGGTGAGTTGTCGAGAGTCTGGGCTCGGGGTGAGTCCGACGTGACCCGGAAGGATTGAGATGGAGACATGAGGGTTCATTTTTGGATCTCGAGAAGAGGATGGGTGGAGTGGGTCAATGGGATTCTGGTGAGTCGGATTGGTTGGGTGAGTTGGCTCGCCACCCATTGCGAGTCAAGAGAGTCGAGAAAGAAGAGAGAAAAGAGGTGGATCTAGGGAGGAACACCGAAGGTTCTAGGTCGTTTCCCCAGCAAAGTCGCCAATTGTGGTGCCTTGAATTCTAGATGGACCTCTGAACCTTCACTTGACCTTTGCGAGCAATGAGCAAGGCTTCCTTGGTACTCCTGCACACGTAACACCCGGCGTTAGTGCCAAACCTGGCTGGAATGTGGCTAGGGAAGGCACTCCGACGGTCTAGTGAGTGATCAGAAAAGATGCAGCACCAGAGAAGTTGTAAGTAGAGAGAGAAAGTGTTGTGTACCTCTTTAGGGTTCCTTCACTTCGTATATATAGGCTCCCTAAGTACAGGGGTAAATCAGTAATCTGGCTCGGATGATGTCATCGAGCATCACGAGCCAGATCTATGATCATTGCATGCACACATCCTCCAATGAGGCTCCGACACGTAGCATAACCGCTCAGATGCCGTCACGCTAACGTAGAGACAGCTGTAGCATGTACATGTGCCTTCCCAAGTTTGTTACGAGCATTAACAGCCTTGAATGACGTCACACATGACATCTCCAATATCTCGGACTTCCGTCCGAATTGTAATATCCCAAATTTTCAAAAATAAAATTTGTGATATTTCAAAATACTAATTTTCCTAATTTAATTTTACCCAATTTTGACTTTAGTTGACCATTTGCGGGTCTCTTATTTATTTAGTTATTTATTTATTTATTTTCCCTTTAGACGAGTTAGTGCTCGAGGTGCACAGAATGATTTCAACCGACTTGTCACCAGTGGGCCCGGACGAACGGCCAGAATAATGTGCGTAATGTGGAGGATGATTTTGAGCTACACAGATGACACTAGCACGACTACTACAGTTGTGGGACCCGAGTCAACCAGATACGCTCACCTGACGAGCGCATCGTAATGCGTGTTCTACTTTCAAGATTTTTCCAAACGATTCTGAGCACACGGTGACGTTGCCCACGATTTTCCAAGTTCGCACGAATATTTTGGTAATTTTCTGAGACCGAAACCCGGACAGTTCGAACACTGCTCGGAGTAAATTGTACTGCATTGTGCCGCATCGCGTGCCACGTCCCATGCTGCCCCCGCCCCCCAAATTACTCCCACACTCCACCCATCACCTCCACTCACCAACTCACCTTCCACACTCCACCTCCTACCACACTTCACTCCACCTCTCCCATCACACCAAACCAACACTCCACCACCACCCCATTTCCCCTACATAAACCCATCACCCATTCCCCTCATTATTTTCGGCAGAGAAAGAGAGAGAGATTGAGAGATTCTAGAAAGGAGGAGAAGAAGAGAAAAAGAGGAGAGAGATCACCACCACGTTTTCCTATTCTCGTCCATAACACGCATCCATTTTCATGGCCAATTTCCTCCTAGGTAAAGTCGTTTTTAGGCTTAAGTTTCTAAACAAAAGTTGTAGAGGGCGTCGAGTACTTCGATTTCGGTATAAGAATCACCCAAATCGGTTGAGTTTTGAGTGAGTTATAGCCATCCAAAGTTCAGTAAAATTCTTTCGGCTACATTTTCCAGACAGCTCACTGACCTTTCACAAATCTCCATTTTTCTCATTGTTGGAGTGCGTTTTAGGCTTAGACTTCTTCATCAACATTGTAGAGCACTTCGAGAGCTTTGTTTTAGACACAAGAATCGCTGGAAACGGACGAGGTTTGAACCCGATATCGCAGCCCAAAGATTCTGTTCGCAATGGAGTTCTTCATTGCCACTCGAAATACCACCGGACTTTACCGTCGAGCTTTTCGTCCGGACCAAAGGTAGAAACCTCTTATCCATTAACCCTAAGTATATTTAGTAGCTTTAGACTTGATATTGGGGCTTGCAATGAGCCCGAACGAAACGAAACCAAAATATGAAATGGGTCGAGAAACCCCACCAAACCGATTATGGCCGTAAGGCCTAAAGATGGTTAAAGTTAATTTGTTTAACAAGTGATGATGTGTATGGTTATGTTGTTTGGCTGATTATTCATGTCCATTATGATTTGTTTTGTTGTCATAATTAAAATCTATAATATTGATGTTTGTTTCGATGTACTCTGTCGATTAAATTGTAGAATGTTATGTAATTCATTTATATTAGTAAAGTGAATCTTTGTTAGTAAACTTGATCCTAATCTATTAGGGCATGTTTATATTTATGATACTAGTAAATATATATCATCTGATACGTTAGTTTTGGTAAATTACTAAAATGTCCTCCATTGATGAATTACCAATTTGCCCTCGTGCATAGTTTTACCTTACAAAAAGTCCCGAGCCTAATGAAGCTACTAGATTTCGTCTCTACACTTGAATAAAATACGACATCGACCCTATATTTTTATAAATCACATTTATGACCCTTAAACTCTTTTTACTCAAACTGGTGTATTACCATCGATATGCGTAGTGACACGGGAACACCATAAGCCGTGTATTTCGCCATGGATTTATTATGTGGTTATGGGAACCCTTGAAACGTCATTATCGCCTTACTTTTCTTGTTAAGATATTGTTATCGCTTTGCTTCGCTTGTGGTATTACATTACCGTCAAATTGTTGGATTGTTAGAATGGACAACTAGGTTCCCGGGTTGGGTGATCGTGCGCGGATATCACATAGACGATAAGGTTAATGGAAAAGTGAATTGGAATCGATTATTGGGGAGTCACCCCGAGATTTGTTGAATGGCAGTCAGCCAAGTGATGAATTGATTATGGGAAGTCACCCCGAGATTTGTTGAATGGCAGTCAGCCAAGTGATTTCGTTTTGGAGGAATATTTGGCAGCTTGCCAGGATTTCGAAACCCTAGGATATGACAATCTGTGATTACTTCATTTGAATTCTGAGGTGTTAAAAGGGTGGATGTATTATAGACCGAGTCATGGCTATATACCTACAGGAGCTGACAGTTGTCACTCGTAGCCCAGTGGTACAGTCAGTCCCTGGGAAATTCATCCTTGCGAGGCGGCTGACGGTTGGATTAAGTAAGTAACTTATACCTTCCGTCGGGGCTCCCAGTCAGGGCAAGCAAGGGGGGAGTATATCACGGTTTGGTCATATTCCTTAGTGGTTAACCGGGAGGAAAGTTCTCTAGGTTGAGAATTTAGATGAATATGTAAGTTAATGGCTAGTAATGAAATCAGTTATGTGTTTATTTTGTGCTTTATGATTAATTACCTACTTGTTCCTTTAATTACTGTTTTTCAATCATATATGTTGTACTTGTATGTTAAGCAATGGTTGGTGGGTAAGAGTTAGCTATTGAGTGATTTATCGCTCATGGTGTTACACTTTGTGTGACCCTGGTATAATACTATGATGTTGCTTCGCGACTCGGACGTATTATGCCAGACTGTGATCAGGCAGGTACTGTTGGTGTCGAAGGAGACGGTTATTTCGGAACCGAGGGTTTTCCGGCTGACCAGGCTCAGGAGGAGCCATGGAATCCAGAGTTGAACCTTAATTTGTAGAACCCACCCCTTTATTTTTAATGTTGATTCTGTAATATTAATTTCTCAAACCGTACTAAGTATTTTGTAGTGGGTTGCACTTCACGTTTTCCAACGTGTACTCTGATGGAAACTCTTTTTATTAAATTAATCATAATTAGTTGTCTTAATTAATGCTTCCGAAAATTAGGGCGTTACACGAACCATCTCGGAGTAATTCGTCTCGGATGATTCGTCCGGATCCCAGCTTTACTCGATCGAGATACCAGTTCGTCTTGGATGGGCTCGTCTCGGTCTACTTGGGCTTTGATCCTTCTGGGTTCAACCACCGAGCCCCCTTTGGATTGCTAGATTTTGGCAAACTTCCTGATTCGATAAAGAATAACTGAAAGACACAATAGTGATGCAACAAAAATGAGACTAACTAGTAGATCAATCATCCTGTTGCTGAAATGTTCTTTCTTTTCCTTCAAGCTTTTTGTGGGGCATGTAGGCAATTGAAGCACTTCAATTCCTCCACAGAGATTGTTGTTTCCAATAAATGAAAACACACTAATGTTTGTGAAAAAACCTTCAATAGGAACTTCACCATCAAAAGTATTGTAGGAAATATCGAGTTCTTTCAAGTTATTCAACTCACCTAGAAAGCTTGGAATTTGTCCTGACAAATTATTATGTGATACGTCTAGGACTTGAAGACTTTCAATTCTTCAAATGATGATGGAATTGTACCTTCAAAAAGATTACCACTTATGTAGAGAAATTCTAAAACTTGACAACTTCCAAGAGCGATTGGGATTTCTCGTGATAGTTTGTTTTCTGACACATTCAATTGTTCTAGATTATATAAGTTACCCACTTGGGACGGTAGCGGTCCTGTTAAGTAATTCCGACTCAATGAAAGAATGAACATAGAGTAAACACCAAAGATTTCTTGTGGTATAGCTCTAGTAAATCCATTGTTTCCAAGATAAACTTGTTGTAGATTGGAACACTGGCCCGAAGAAACAGGTGTACTTCCCTATATCATATAGCTTGCTAGGGAAAGTTTATTGAGCTGAGTGAGGCTTTACTCAATAAATACCCACTCCAAGTTGGAAATTTTACCAATGGAATCGGAATGCCGCCCATAAGCATGTTGGAAGCTAAATAAAGTGTGCTCAAACCTACGATATTGACAATACCAAGAGGTATGTTTCCTGATATAGAATTTCCATCGACAGCGAACTAAGTGATGGTGGAGAGGCAATTGGTGGCTAGCTCATGCGGTAGAACTCTTGGATGTCGCACACTGCATCTCGGAATCGAGTCTCATTCCCCCCTCCCCGTGTAATAGATTAGGAATGACGAATGAACAAAAAAAAAAAAAAAAGATGGTGGAGAGGTTCGAAATCGAAGGGGGCAATGACCCTCTAAAATGATTGCTACCAAATCCAACATTTATATGTTGGAACAATTGGATAGTAAATCAAGGAAGTTTGTCAAATCATCGCCCTTGCTATCTCCTAGTTCACTAATGTAGCAAACTAAGATTTGCATGTTACAAAGGTTTCCTAAACTTGTTGGAAGGGGTCCGGTAAAAGAATTCATGCTAAATTCAACATTTGTAAGTCTCGAAGCAATGCCTATCGAGGAGGGAATAGGGCCATAGAATTGGTTGATGGCAACATGAAAGTTTTGGAGGTTTGGAAGGGTCAACCCCAAAGTTTGCGGAAGGCTTCCCTCCAATAAGTTATCAGTCACAAAAAAGAAAGTGAGGGACGAGATATTGCAAAGAGAAGTAGGAACCGTACCAGAAAAGTTGTTAAAAACTATAAGGATCTCCAAATTTGAGAGTTGAACGAGTTCCAAAGGAATCCTTCCCTGTAGGTTATTGTGTGCTACCGAAAGATAGACAAGGTTTGAAAGGTTTCCTATTGAAAGTGGAATATTTCCCGTGAAATTGTTGAGACCGAGATCCATATCCGAAAGATAGGGTAAATAACCAAGCTCGACAGGAATTTCTCCTTCTAGATTGTTAGTTTCGCCGTAGATGTATCTCAAGTCCAAGCAACGAGTCAAATTGATAGGCTATTCACCTTGGAAAGAGTTATTTGTTATCAAAAAATTCTCTAGGCGGGATAACCTCCCGATTTCCTGTGGGATTTTATCGTAGAAGTTGTTGTTGGTCAAATCAATGCTTCTAAGAAATGTGAGGTTTTCTATATGAGGAGATAAAGAGCCCGCCAATCCAAGCGAGGTAAGTTGTAGGGTGGTCACACGCTCATACCGATGAGCGCATGTTGTTGGTTTTTAGCTCGATTTCCATGTTTGCAGCATCTTTGGTCCGGACCAAAGCTTCTCGGGTCCGGACCAAGCAATTTTGAGTGTTTTTCTACCTCGCAAGAGTGTTGGTCCGGACCTTGGAAAAGTGAGGTCTGGACCAAGGGTCCTGGTTGCATGTTTTGGCATGGGGAAGCTAGGTCTGGAC